>CM061750.1:342976830-343379568 GCA_030979885.1 Lolium multiflorum | reverse complement strand
CTTTGTTTTTGTCTTGCTTAGTTTTATTTACTACTTTGTTTGCTGCACTAAATCAAAATACAAAAAAATTAGTTGCTAGTTTTACTTTATTTGCTATCTTGTTTGCTATATCAAAAACACAAAAAAATTAGTTACTTGCATTTACTTTACTTGATTCATCATGTTTCCTTTTAATTTTACCACGAAAGACATACCGGTAGGACGTGGGTCTATAAGTTGGGAGAAATAATATAGAAGAATTTTTCAATCATGTTAGTATCACTGAAGATTTTGAAGATAGACACTTGGTAGAACTTGCACCTACCTATGAAATTGCTGGCCGTCGCGAAGTTCGCATGATGGAAACTAAATTTGTTAATCTCAATCCTATAATCCAACACATGTTTCTTACACTTGGTGATATGGAAGAAGGGGAAAAGAAAGATTTTGTTTTAGAAACCCTTCTTAGAGAATTTGGTGGTATAGCAAGAGAGGCTAGAAAGGTCTTTGCTAAATATAATATGCTTGGTTCTTTATACCAATTTTGTTAGTCTCCTTGAAAAGATGGATATGGATAGAATAAAGTACACTAATAATATTAATGATGGTGGGGAGATCAAAGCACCAATACCATGTAAGCTCCTAGCGATGAATGATGCACTAGAAAATAATTATGCTTGGCTTGTTCCTGAAAATTTGTTTGATGAGAGTAGCAAGCCCAAGACTAATGAAAAGGGGGACGCTAAAACTTATGTATCTAATATACTATGCCTGGTTGAGAAAACTCCGCACCCCGCTGAGAATGCACCACCCTTCGATAATACTCTTGATACACACTTTCTGCGCCTAGCTGAAAGGCGTTAAAGAAAAGCGCTTATGGGAGACAACCCATGGTTTTTACTACAGTACTTTGTTTTTATTTTGTGTCTTGGAAGTTGTTTACTACTGTAGCAACCTCTCCTTATCTTAGTTTAGTGTTTTGTTGTGCCAAGTAAAGTCGTTGATAGAAAAGTTCATACTAGATTTGGATTACTGCGCAGAAACAGATTTCTTTGCTGTCACGAATCTGGGCTGTTTTCTCTGTAGGTAACTCAGAAAATTATGCCAATTTACGTGAGTGATCCTCAGATATGTACGCAACTTTCATTCAATTTGAGCATTTTCATTTGAGCAAGTCTGGTGCCTCGATAAAATTCGTCTTTACGAACTGTTCTGTTTTTGACAGATTCTGCCTTTTATTTCGCATTGCCTCTTTTGCTATGTTGATGAATTTCTTTGATCCATTAATGTCCAAGAAGCTTTATGCAATGTCCAGAAGTGTTAAGAATGATTGTGTCACCTCTGAACATGTTAATTTTTATTGTCGCTAACCCTCTAATGAGTTGTTCTAAGTTTGGTGTGGAGGAAGTTTTCAAGGATCAAGAGAGGAGTATGATGCAACATGATCAAGGAGAGTGAAAGCTCTAAGCTTGGGGATGCCCCGTTGGTTCACCCCTGCATATTCTAAGAAGACTCAGCGAAGCTTGGGGATGCCCAAGGTATCCCCTTCTTCATCGACACAGGTTCCTCCTCTGAAACTATATTTTTATTCCATCACATCTTATGTGCTTTGCTTGGAGCATCTGTTATTTTTGTTTTTGTTTTGTTTGAATAAATGGATCCTAGCATTCACTTTGTGGGAGAGAGACATGCTCCGCTGTAGCATATGGACAAGTATGTCCTTAGTTTCTACTCATAGTAGGCGAAGTTTCTTCTTCGTTAAATTATTATATGGTTGGAATTGGAAAATGATACATGTAGTAATTTGCTATAATGTCTTGGGTAATGTGATACTTGGCAATTGTTGTGCTCATGTTTAAGCTCTTGCATCATATACTTTGCACCCATTAATGAAGAAATACATAGAGCATGCTAAAATTTGGTTTGCATATTTGGTCTCTCTAAGGTCTAGATAATTTCTAGTATTGAGTTTGAACAACAAGGAAGACTGTGTAGAGTCTTATAATGTTTACAATATGTCTTTTATGTGAGTTTTGCTGCACCGGTTCATCCTTGTGTTTGTTTCAAATAAGCCTTGCTAGCCTAAACCTTGTATCGAGAGGGATTACCTCTCATGCATCCAAAATACTTGAGCCAACCACTATGCCATTTGTGTCCACCATACCTACCTACTACATGGTATTTTCCGCCATTCCAAAGTAAATTGCTTGAGTGCTACCTTTAAAATTCCATCATTCACCTTTGCAATATATAGCTCATGGGACAAATAGTAAAACTATTGTGGTATTGAATATGTACTTATGCACTTTATCTCTTATTAAGTTGCTTGTTGTGCGATAACCATGTTCACTGGGGACGCCATCAACTACTCTTTGTTGAATTTCATGTGAGTTGCTATGCATGTTCATCTTGTCTGAAGTAAGAGAGATCTACCACCTTATGGTTAAGCATGCATATTGTTAGAGAAGAACATTGGGCCGCTAACTAAAGCCATGATCCATGGTGGAAGTTTCAGTTTTGGACAATATCCTCAATCTCATATGAGAAAATTATTAATTGTTGTTACATGCTTATGCATAAAAGAGGAGTCCATTATCTGTTGTCTATGTTGTCCCGGTATGGATGTCTAAGTTGAGAATAATCAATAGCGAGAAATCCAATGCGAGCTTTCTCCTTAGACCTTTGTACAAGCGGCATAGAGGTACCCCTTTGTGACACTTGGTTAAAACATGTGCATTGTGATGATCCGGTAGTCCAAGCTAATTAGGACAAGGTGCGGGCACTATTAGTATACTATGCATGAGGCTTGCAACTTGTAAGATATAATTTACATGATACATATGCTTTATTACTACCGTTGACAAAATTGTTTCATGTTTTCAAAATCAAAGCTCTAGCACAAATATAGCAATCGATGCTTTTCCTCTATGGAGGACCATTCTTTTACTTTCATTGTTGAGTCAGTTCACCTATTTCTCTCCACCTCAAGAAGCAAACACTTGTGTGAACTGTGCATTGATTCCTACATACTTGCATATTGCACTTATTATATTACTCTATGTTGACAATATCCATGAGATATACATGTTACAAGTTGAAAGCAACCGCTGAAACTTAATCTTCCTTTGTGTTGCTTCAATGCTTTTACTATGAATTATTGCTTTATGAGTTAACTCTTATGCAAGACTTATTGATGCTTGTCTTGAAGTACTATTCATGAAAAGTCTTTGCTATATGATTCACTTGTTTACTCATGTCATATACATTGTTTTGATCGCTGCATTCACTACATATGCTTTACAAATAGTATGATCAAGGTTATGATGGCATGTCACTCCAGAAAATTATCTTTGTTATCGTTTTACCTGCTCGGGACGAGCATAACTAAGCTTGGGGATGCTGATACGTCTCCAACGTATCGATAATTTCTTATGTTCCATGCCACATTATTGATGTTATCTACATGTTTTATGCACACTTTATGTCATATTCGTGCATTTTCTGGAACCAACCTATTAACAAGATGCCTAAGTGTCGCTGTCGTTTTCTCATTGCTTTTGGTTTCTAAATCCTAAGTAACGAAATATTCTCGTAATTGACGAAATCAACGCCAGTGGTCCTATTTTGCCACGAAGCTTCCAGAAGTCCGAAGAGGAGACGAAGGGGGCCACCAGACCATAGGGGGGCGCGCCCCCCCTTGGCCGCGCCGCCCTATGGTGTGGGCCCCTCGTGCCGCCTCCTGACCCTCCGCCTACTTAAAGCCTCCGTCGCGAAACCCCTGAGCACCGAGAGCCACGATACGGAAAATCTTCCAGAGCGCCGCCGCCAATCCCATCTCGGGGGATCTAGTGAGATCGCCGGCACCCTGCCGGGAGAGGGGAATCATCTCCCGGAGGACTCTACACCGCCATGGTCGCCTCCGGAGTGATGTGTGAGTAGTCTACCCCTGGACTATGGGTCCATAGCAGTAGCTAGATGGTTGTCTTCTCCTCATTATGCTTCATTGTTGGATCTTGTGAGCTGCCTAACATGATCAAGATCATCTATCTGTAATTCTATATGTTGCGTTTGTTGGGATCCGATGAATAGAGAATACTTGTTATGTTGATTATCAAAGTTATGTCTATGTGTTGTTTATGATCTTGCATGCTCTCCGTTATTAGTAGATGCTCTGGCCAAGTTGATGCTAGTAACTCCAAGAGGGAGTATTTATGCTCGATAGTGGGTTCATGTCTCCGTGAATCTGGAGGGGTGACAAGAACCTCTAAGGTTATGGATGTGCTGTTGCCACTAGGGATAAAACATTGGTGCTATGTTCAAGGATGTAGTCACTGATTACATTACGCGCAATACTTAATGCAATTGTCTGTTGTTAGCAACTTAATACTGGAGGGGGTTCGGATGATAACCTGAAGGTGGACTTTTTAGGCATAGATGCATGCTGGATAGCGGTCTATGTACTTTGTCGTAATGCCCAATTAAATCTCACAATACTCATCATAATATGTATGTGCATGGTCATGCCCTCTTTATTTGTCAATTGCCCAACTGTAATTTGTTCACCCAACATGCTGTTTATCTTATGGGAGAGACACCTCTAGTGAACTGTGGACCCCGGTCCAATTCTCTATACTGAAATACAATCTACTGCAATACTGTTCTACTGTTTTCTGCAAACAATCATCATCCACACTATACATCTAATCCTTTGTTACAACAAGCCGGTGAGATTGACAACCTCACTGTTTCGTTGGGGCAAAGTACTTTGGTTGTGTTGTGCAGGTTCCACGTTGGCGCCGGAATCCCTGGTGTTGCGCCGCACTACATCCCGCCGCCATCAACCTTCAACGTGCTTCTTGGCTCCTACTGGTTCGATAAACCTTGGTTTCATACTGAGGGAAACTTGCTTCTATACGCATCACACCTTCCACTTGGGGATATCAATACTCATGTCAAGAGTAATCATATAATGGAGATTGCAAACTAAAATAAGGTGTGCAAAAAGTAAATGATAAGACTTCTCATTAATATTCCATAACGATAACTCACACCAAGGGATACATAGACAAACTAAAGGAGAGATACTTCCACACTGCAACCCATCTTATATGATAACTTCCCTACTCATGATATGACACTACTTGATAGTAAAAAGTAAAAGGTAGTGATGATGTGATACCGCGGCACTCCCCCAAGCTTGGAACAAACCAAGGGGATGCCAATACTGATGATGAATTACTCCTTCGGTGGTGATGATGAATTCTTGACAAGCTTCTCAACAAGCTCCTGAAGCTCATCAATCTTGTACATGAGGTTGCGGATCATCTCCGAATTGTGCTCGACGCGCGATTAAGAAGTATGTCCGACGGCGAGTCCCAATTCTTGGAGTTATTTCCCCACCCTTCAGCTTCAGGTTTCATCCCTCCTGCAATGTTAGAACGATCTATATCCCAACCACTTGGCAACACTACCTTGGGGGTCCTTTCAGTTTGACGATTGTAGATTAGATTGCGGAAAGGGTGGTAATTGCCTGGAGAAGATGTCCTTCACTTCTTCTTCATCCTCTTCCTTGACGTCCTTGTCTTCTCTTTCCACTCGGGATCTTGAATATCTTCATCCGAAAGCCCCTTGCCCGTGTTCTTGGAGACCATGAGCTCCTAGATTGAAAATAGATCCTGGCAGAAACAGCTCGAAACAAAACACGTCGAGAAAACGATATACGGACCTCCAGGGGTCCGTGATTATATAAAGCAGAATTTGTATGTCATAAGGAAAGTACCAGGTCGAACCAGAGTCGGAAAGGGGCGACGAGGCGGCCAAACCATAGGCGGCGCGGCCATGTCTGGCCGCGCTGCCTATGGGGGCACGCCCTTTCGTGCGTCTCCTCCACTCCGTTTCGATTCCGTAATTTTTCATATTTTCCAAAAACAGCAAAAACATTGTTCGGAAAGTAAATTGCGAACTTTTTATTACCAGTACTGTTACCTATTCAAAGTCGAGTTCTGGCGGACTGTCAATTTGACCTTTGATGAAAGCCTCCGGTGTTTCCACTCGAATAACATCAACATCTACATTGTAAGAATCACCTGAGATATAATGCTTGAGTCTTTGTCCATTCACCACTTGTGTGGCATTGCCTTGGAGAGAGCTAATTTTAATTGCTCCTGAACGATACACCTCCTCAACAACATATGGTCCTTCCCATTTCGAGAGTAATTTCCCTGCAAAGAATCTAAGACGAGACCGATACAAGGACTTTATCTCCAATATTAAATTCTCTTTTGATAATCCTTCTATCATGCCATTTTTTAACTTTCTCTTTAAAGAGTTTAGCATTTTCATAAGCTTCACTTCTCCATTCATCTAGAGAACTCAATTGCAGCAACCTCTTATTACCAGCTAGTTTAGGATCTTTATTTAGTTCTCTAACAGCCCAATAAGCTTTGTGCTCTAGTTCTAAAGGTAAATGACAAGCTTTTCCATAAACCATTTTATAAGGTGACATTCCCATGGGATTTTTATAAGCAGTTCTATAAGCCCATAGTGCTTCCTTCAATTTACTAGCCCAATTCTTTCTAGTTTTATTAACAGTCTTTTGCAAGATAGATTTAATTTCTCTATTTGATAGTTCTACTTGCCCACTAGTTTGAGGATGATAAGCGGAAGCAATTCTATGATTAATACCATATTTAGCAAGAGTTTTTCTAAAACCACCATGAATAAAATGAGAACCTCCATCAGTCATAATATATCTAGGAACTCCAAATCTAGGAAAAATAATATCTAAAAGCATTCTTAAAGAGGTCTCACCATCAACACTTTTTGTAGGTATGGCTTCCACCCATTTAGTAACATAATCAACAACAACAAGTATATGAGTGTTACCTTCTGAAGAGGGAAAAGGTCCCATGAAGTCAAATCCCCAACAATCAAATGGTTCAATAACAAGAGTATAATTCATAGGCATTTCATTGCGTCTGGAGATATTACCAACCCTTTGACATTCATCACAAGATAAAATAAACTTCCTTGCATCTTTGAAGAGAGTTGGCCAATAAAAACCTGATTGTAGAACCTTTTGCGCGGTTCTATCTCGTGATGTCCTCCATAAGCACTACCATGACATTTACTCAATATCTCTTGTTGTTCATATTCAGGAACACATCTTCGCAGAATACCATCCACTCCTTCTTTATATAAGTGTGGGTCATCCCAGAAATAATGCCTCAAGTCATAAAAGAATTTCCTCCTTTGCTGAGCTGAAAAGGTTGGAGGCAAGTACTTGGAAACAATAAAGTTAGCATAATCAGCATACCAAGGACTGTCTCGCGAGCTCACCTTTATTACAGCCAATTGTTCATTTGGAAAACTATCATTAACAGGAACAGGATCATAAGTAATATTTTCCAATCTAGACAAATTATCAGCAACAGGATTATCAGCACCTTTCCTATCTACAATATGTAAATCAAATTCTTGCAACAGAAGTACCCATCTAATAAGCCTTGGCTTAGCATCTTTCTTTTGCATTAGGTATCTAATTGCAGCATGATCAGTATGAATTGTAACTTTTGAATCAACAATATAGGATCTAAACTTATCACAAGCAAAGACTACAGCTAACAATTCTTTTTCAGTAGTAGCATAATTTCTTTGAGCAGCATCAAGGGTTTTACTAGCATAATGAATAACATTCAATTTTTTATTTACTCGCTGTCCAAGAACAGCGCCTACAACAAAATCACTAGCATCACACATAATTTCAAATGGTAAGTTCCAATCAGGAGGTTCAACTATAGGAGCAGTTGTTAAGGCTTTCTTTAGAGTTTCAAAAGCTTCCTTACAATCATCATCAAAAACAAAAGGTACATCTTTTTGAAGAAGATTAGTAAGAGGCTTTGAAATCTTGGAGAAATCTTTAATAAACCTCCTATAAAACCCAGCATGACCAAGAACACTACGAATACCTTTAACATCCCTAGGATAAGGCATCTTCTCAATTGCTTCAACTTTAGCTCTATCAACTTCAATACCTCTCTCGGAAATTTTATGTCCCAATACAATTCCTTCATTAACCATAAAGTGGAATTTCTCCCAATTAAGAACAAGGTTAGTTTCTTCACATCTCTGCAAAACTTTATCAAGGTTCCGCAAGCAATTATCAAAAGAATTCCCATAGACAGAAAAATCATCCATGAATACCTCTACAATACTCTCGCAAAAGCCATGAAAAATAGCAGACATGCATCTTTGAAAAGTAGCAGGGGCATTACATAAACCAAAAGGCATACGTCTATAAGCATAAGTTCCATAGGGACAAGTGAAAGTGGTTTTCTCTTGATCTTTAGCTTTAACAGCAATTTGTGAAAACCCAGAATAACCATCAAGAAAGCAAAAAATGAGTATTTTTAAGATAACCTTTCTAACATTTGATCAATAAAAGGCAAAGGGTAATGATCTTTCTTAGTAACCTTATTAACTTTTCGATAATCAATGCACATTCTATACCCTACAACTACTCTTTGAGGTATGAGCTCATCATTATCATTAGGCACAACAGTCATTCCTCCTTTCTTAGGAACACAATGCACATGACTAACCCATCTACTATCAGCAATAGGATATATAATACCAGCTTCAAGAAGTCTTAATACCTCATTTCTTACCACATCCTTCATCTTAGGAATTAGACGACGCTGAGGTTCAACAACAGGCTTCGCATCATCTTCCATATTAATGGCATGTTGGCAAATAGAGGGAGAAATCCCCTTCAAGTCATCAAGAGTGTAGCCAATAGCACCTCGGTGTTTCTTCAATATCTTTCTTCTTCAAACTCTGAAAGCTTAGAACTAATAATAACAGGATATATTTTCTTATCATCAATATGAGCATATTTAAGATTATCAGGCAATGGTTTTAAATCAAAGACAGGATCTTCCTTTGGTGGTGGTGTTGTACCCAGATCTTCTACCGGTAAATCATGCTTAAGAATAGGTTGACGAAGGAAAATTTCATCAAGCTCATCTCTTTCTTCCCTAAAAACTTCACTCTCACTATTCTCCAAATGTTGCTGCAAAGGATTATTAGGAGCAAGAGCAATAGATGCACACTGTTCAACTCTAAAATCATTATTAGGCAAATCAGCTTTATAAGGAGTTTTGGCAAATTTAGAGAAGTTAAACTCATAAGATTCACCAGCAAATTTAGTCAAAATTTTCTCTTTCTTGCAATCTATAATAGCTCCACAAGTATTTAGAAAAGGTCTACCAAAAATGATAGGACAATATTTACTAGCAGCAGAACCAAGTACCAAAAAGTCAGCAGGATATTTAATCTTACCGCATAGAACTTCCACATCTCGAACAATACCAATTGGAGAGATAGTTTCTCTATTAGCCAGCCGAATAACCACATCAATATCTTCAAGTTCACAAGAACCAATTTCGTGCATAATCTCCGTGTAAAGCTCATAAGGAATAGCACTAATACTTGCACCAATATCACATAAACCATAATAACAATGATCTCCAATTCTAACAGATAGCATAGGAACACTAGCTTTCTTAGACTTATTAGGATGTGAAACAATATTAGAAGCATCTTCACAGAAAATAATATGACCATCCTCCACATTTTCAGTCACAAGATCTTTAACTATTGCAACAGCAGGTTCAACTTTTATTTGTTCTTCAGGTTCTATAGGTTTCTTTTCACTTTTATGAACCGCACTATTTATAACAGAGTACTCCTTCATTTTAGCAGGGAAAGGAGTTTTTTCAATATAAGCTTCAGGAATAACATGATCAGCAGTTTCAACTACAACACATTTATTTATAGATGAATCAATTTTATCTTTATACGGTTCATGATACTTATCAAAGTTCTTCTTAGGCAATTCATAATGAGAGGCAAAAGCTTTATAAAGATTTGCAGCAACTTGAGAATCAAGACCATAAGTAGCACTCATATTACGAAATTTATCAGTATCCATAAAAGCTTCAATGCATTTATAATCATAATTTATACCTGATTCTCTATCTTTGTCGTTCTCCCATCCTTCAGTATTTTCCTGGATCCGATTAAGAAGGTCCCTTTTAAACTCTTCTTTGTTGCGCGTAAATGATCCAGAACAAGAAGTATCCAGCAAGGTCTTGTCTTGAAAAGAAAGTCTTGCATAGAAATTATCAATAATAACATTACCAGGAAGCTCATGAATGGGGCATTTGAGCATTAAAGACTTCAATCTCCCCCACGCTTGGGCAATACTCTCTCCATCATGAGGCCAAAAATTATATATGCGGTTCCGATCCTTGTGAATTTCACTTGGAGGATAGAACTTAGAATAAAACCGGGGCACAATATCATTCCATTCAAGAGAATCCCCATTATCCAGTAATTTATACCAATGCGCCGCTTTACCAGACAGCGATATAGAGAATAGTTTCTTCCTCACTTCATCCATAGCAATACCTGCACACTTGAATAAACCGCATAATTCATGTAAGAACAGTAAGGGTGTGTTTGGTAGCCCGGTCCAACTCAGAATATATCTCTCTTGTCATACAAGCTCACCCTAGCTAAGTTGAGCTCAGATTCATCACTTGTTTGGCAGCGCCGGATGTGTTGAGCTATGCTCATGTGGGATGGTGTTTGGTACAATTTGTGCTGAAGTGAGCATGTCTGATAGCAGTTTTACAAAACAGTCCAGTTTTTTAGCAAAAAAGCCCTGGAACAAAGAGAGAGAAAAGCCATCGGGCCCTCCACATCACATCTCCCACCATGGACGCATTGGGCGGCGCGGTGGCCGGCGCTGGGCTGCCTTGGGCAGTGCTGGGCGGACTTGGGAGTCGGCGGGCGGCGCTGGGCGACCTTGGGAGTCGGCGGGCGGCGCTGAGTGGCGGCGGATGGCGTTGGCGGCGTGTCTGCGGGTTGGGGTCCGGGCGCGGTCGTCGAATCGCGCCGACGAGCGCGGCGGCCGACGAATCGCGCCGACGAGCGTGGCGGCCGGCGTTCAGCAGGAGGCGGCGGCCGGCGTTCAGCAGGAGGAGGCGGCGGCTGATGCTGTCCAGGACTGGCGCGTGGTTGACGAGGGAGGAAATTCCTGTTGTGTAGCTTTCGGTCCCGGCAACGGCGCCCGATAGCTTGATGTCTACTTCCCCCTCCTTTTCCTGTGACGGTGTTGGGCCTCCAAGAGCGAGAGGTTTGTAGAACAGCAGCAAGTTTTCCCTTAAGTGGATCACCCAAGGTTTATCGAACTCAGGAGGAAGAGGTCAAAGATATCCCTCTCATGCAACCCTGCAACCACAAAGCAAGAAGTCTCTTGTGTCCCCAACACACCTAATAGGTGCACTAGTTCGCGAAGAGATAGTGAAATACAGGTGGTATGAATATATATGAGCAGTAGCAACGGTGCCAGAAAATAGCTTGCTGGCGTGTAGTTGATGGTGGTGGTATTGCAGCAGTAGTAACACAGTGAAACAGTAAACAAGCAGTAGTAACGCAGCAGTAGTAAACAAGTAGCGATAGCAGTATTTAAGAACAAGGCCTAGGGATTACACTTTCACTAGTGGACACTCTCAACATTGATCACATAACAGAATAGATAAATGCATACTCTACACTCTTGTTGGATGATGAACGCATTGCGTAGGATTACACGAACCCTCAATGCCGGAGTTAACAAGCTCCACAATTTGTTCATATTTAAGTAACCTTATAGTGTAAGATAGATCAAAAGACTAAACCAAGTACTAACATAGCATGCACACTGTCACCTTCATGCATATGTAGGAGGAATAGATCACATCAATATTATCATAGCAATAGTTAACTTCGCAATCTACAAGAGATCATGATCATAGCATAAACCAAGTACTAACACGGTGCACACACTGTCACCTTTACACACGTGCAGGAGGAATAGAACTACTTTAATAACATTGCTAGAGTAGCACATAGATGAATAGTGATACAAAACTCATATGAATCTCAATCATGTAAAGCAGCTCATGAGATTATTGTATTGAGGTACATGGGGAGAGATGAACCACATAGCTACCGGTACAGCCCGAGCCTCGATGGAGAACTACTCCTCCTCATGGGAGCAGCAGCAGTGATGAAGATGGCGGTGGAGATGGCAGCGGTGTCGATGGAAAGCCTTCCGGGCACTTCCCTCCGGCAGCGTGCGGAAGGGAGACTCTGTCCCCCAGATCTTGGCCTCGCGATGGCGGCGGCTCGGAAGGTTTGTGGTTTTCGTCGAACGCGGGGTTTCGATCCAGGGGCCCGTAGGCGGGCGCAGAGGGTCGAGGGCGACGACACCATGAGGCAGCGCGGCCAGGGCCGGGCCGCGCCGCCTGGTGCAGGGGCCCGATGCCCCCTCCGGTCCCTAAGGTGTTCCGGATGCTTCCGGTGAAAATAGGAACTTGGGCGTTGGATTTCGTCCGATTCCGAGAATATTTCGTTACTAGGATTTCTGAAACCAAAAACAGTAGAAAATAGGAACTGGCACTTCGGCATCTTGTTAATAGGTTAGTTCCAAAATGCACGAATATGACATAAAGTGTGCATAAAACATGTAGATAACATCAATAATGTGGCATGGAACACAAGAAATTATCGATACGTCGGAGACGTATCAGCGGCCGGCATTCAGCAGGAGGAGGCGGCGGCCGGCGTTCAGTGGAGGAGCTCGGTGGAGGAGTTCCTCCCCGTGGAGCTGGGCACGGCGGCGTCCGTGGTGCTCAGCTGAGGAGGCCGCCGGCGCGTCGCGTGGAGGAGGAGGAGGCCGCCGGCGCGTCGCGTGGAGGCTGGTTCCCGTGGCTCTCCAGCTGAGGAGGCCTCCCGTTTGGGGGAAAATGAGGAGCGGGGTGGGGGTTGCTGGCGTGAAGTTGGCGTGGGAGATAGAAATCTTTGTGGTGTAACTTTTCTTCGTTCCCCGGCAACGGCGCCAGAAATTTGCTTGATGCGTGTGGTTGACACGTCCGTTGGGAACCCCAAGAGGAAGGTGTGATGCGCACAGCGGCAAGTTTCCCTCAGTAAGAAACCAAGGTTTAATCGAACCAGTAGGAGTCAAGAAGCACGTTGAAGGTTGATGGCGGCGGGATGTAGTGCGGCGCAACACCAGGGATTCCGGCGCCAATGTGGAACCTGCACAACACAACCAAAGTACTTTGCCCCAACGAAACAGTGAGGTTGTCAATCTCACCGGCTTGTTGTAACAAAGGATTAACCGTATTGTGTGGAAGATGATTGTTTGCAGAAAACAGTAGAACAGTAGATTGTATTTCAGTATAGAGAATTGGACCGGGGTCCATAGTTCACTAGAGGTGTCTCTCCCATAAGATAAACAGATGTTGGGTGAACAAATTACAGTTGGGCAATTGACAAATAAAGAGGGCATGACCATGCACATACATATTATGATGAGTATAGTGAGATTTAGTTGGGCATTACGACAAAGTACATAGACCGCTATCCAGCATGCATCTATGCCTAAAAAGTCCACCTTCAAGTTATCATCCGAACCCCCTCCAGTATTAAGTTGCTAACAACAGACAATTGCATTAAGTATTGCGCGTAATGTAATCAGTGACTACATCCTTGAACATAGCACCAATGTTTTATCCCTAGTGGCAACAGCACATCCATAATCTTAGAGGTTTCTGTCACTCCCCCAGATTCACGGAGACATGAACCCACTATCGAGCATAAATACTCCCTCTTGGAGTTACAAGCATCTACTTGGCCAGAGCATCTACTAGTAACGGAGAGCATGCAAGATCATAAACAACACATAGACATAACTTTGATAATCAACATAACAAGTATTCTCTATTCATCGGATCCCAACAAACGCAACATATAGAATTACGGATAGATGATCTTGATCATGTTAGCTCACAAGATCCGACAATTAAGCGCAATGGGGAGAAGACAACCATCTAGCTGCTATGGACCCATAGTCCAGGGGTAGACTACTCACTCATCACTCCGGAGGCGACCATGGCGGCGTAGAGTCCTCCGGGAGATGATTCCCTCTCCGGCGGGGTGCCGGAGGCGATCTCCCGAATCCCCGAGATGGGATTGGCGGCGGCGGCGTCTCTGGAAGGTTTTCCGTATCGTGGCTCTCGTACTGGGGGTTCGCGACGGAGGCTTTAAGTAGGCGGAAGGGCAGGTCGGGGGCGCACGAGGGCCCACACCATAGGGCCGCGCGGCCAGCGGGGGCCGCGCCGCCTAGGGTTTGGCCACCTCGTGGCCCCACTTCGTCTCCTCTTCGGTCTTCTGGAAGCTTCGTGGCAAAATAGGACCCTGAGTGTTGATTTCGTCCAATTCCGAGAATATTTTGTTACTAGGATTTCTGAAACCAAAAACAGCAGAAAACGAATCGGCACTTCGGCATCTTGTTAATAGGTTAGTTCCAGAAAATGCACGAATATGACATAAAGTGTGCATAAAACATGTAGATAACATCAATAATGTGGCATGGAACACAAGAAATTATCGATACGTCGGAGACGTATCAGCATCCCCAAGCTTAGTTCTGCTCGTCCCGAGCAGGTAAAACGATAACAAAGATAATTTCTGGAGTGACATGCCATCATAACCTTGATCATACTATTTGTAAAGCATATGTAGTGAATGCAGCGATCAAAACAATGTATATGACATGAGTAAACAAGTGAATCATAAAGCAAAGACTTTTCATGAATAGTACTTCAAGACAAGCATCAATCACTACAAGAAAAGTTGCCATGGCCGACGAAGTTGAAGTCGCGCCGTGGTTGTTGGTGTACCATGGCCGACGATTTTGGGTCCCTCCGTGGTGCATGTCAAAACTTTTTTTTTCGTTTTTGAGGCCACCTAGCCCGACGAAAGCGGCCAAAACGTCGCGTATGGTGGCCCGGGACGTGGTGCATCTCGAAATCTCGGGTTCGCCGGCCGAGTCAACGCAAATCCGCACCGCCGAGGGATGTAGGGCCCAGATGGCAGCCTCTCTGGCATTGTTTTTTTTCTCGATCGCGCCATCTCGTTCAACGTTCTCCGATCGAGCCATTTACGATGCAGGATCATGGGTCCCGCATGTCATCCTCTATGAACCAAAATTCTTTCTATTCTTTTTTTTGACCCCTGATTTGGCTACTTCCTTTTTCTTTGATCCTTGCCGCCTTGGAAACGTTGAGACGCTGCTGCTAAATGGGACCCGCATGTCATCGTCTATGTGCAATCAACTTTCTTTTCTTGGAGTTTTTTGGCACCTCATATTTGGTCACTTGCCTTTTTTCTTTCCTCCGCCTCTCAAACGGTGATACCGCTGCTGCTAAATGGGACCCGCATGTCATCCTCTATGTACTATAATTTTTTTTCTTGGATTTTTTGGCACCTCATATTTGGTCACTTGCCTTTTTCTTTCGATCCTGCCGCCTCTCAAACGGTGATACCGCTGCTGCTAAATGGGACCCGCATGTCATCCTCTATGTACTATAAAACTTTCTTTTCTTGGATTTTTTTGGCACCTCATATTTGGTCACTTGCCTTTTTCTTTCGATCCTGCCGCCTCTCAAACGGTGATACCGCTGCTGCTAAATGGGACCCGCATGTCATCCTCTATGGACTATAAAACTTTCTTTTCTTGAATTATTTTTGGCTCTTGATATTTGGTCACTTGCCTTTTCTTTCGATCCCTGCCGCCTCTCAAACGGTGAGACCGCTGCGGCTAAATGGGACCATGTCATCCTCTATGAGCAATCAACTTTCTTTTCTTGGAGTTTTTTTGGCACCTCATATTTGGGCACTTGCCTTTTTCTTTCGATCTCATGCCACGTTTGAAACGTTGAGGAACTGCAGGCTCATGGGACCCGCATGTCATCCTCTATGTACTATAAAAGTTCATTTTCTTGGTTTTTTTCACCCTCTGATTTTTGGCAATTTCTTTCTTTTGAACCCCTGCCGCCTCTCAAACGGTGATACCGCTGCTGCTAAATAGGACCCGCATGTCATCCTCTATGTACTATAAAACTTTCTTTTCTTGAATTATTTTTGGCTCCTCATATTTGGTCACTTGCCTTTTTCTTTCGATCTCATGCCACGTTTGAAACGTTGAGGAACCTGCTGGCTCATGGGACCCGCATGTCATCCTCTATGTGCTATAAAAGTTTATTTTCTTTATTTTTTTTTCACCCTCTGATTTTTGGCTATTTCCTTTTTCTTTTGATCCCCGCCGCCTTGGAAACGTTGGGTAAGCTGCTGACTCATGGGACCCGCATGTCCTCTATGTACAATCAACTTTCTTTTTTTTTGATCTCAAGCCGCATTTGAAACGTTGAGACCGCTGCTGCTAAATGGGACCCGCATGTCATCCTCTACGTACAATAAAGTTTCTTTTCTTGGATTATCTTTGGCTCCTGATATTTTGTCACTTGCCTTTTTCTTTCGATCTCATGCCGCCTTTGAAACGTTGAGTAAGCTGGCTCATGGGTCCCGCATGTCATCCTCTACGAACAATAAAAGTTTCCTTTCTTGGAGTTATTTTTACCCCTAATTTCTGGCTATTTGCCTTTTTCTTTTGATCTCTGCCCCCTCTGAAACAATGAGGACGCTGTTGGCAGGTCGGTCCCACATGTCATCCTCTATGAACAATAAAAGTTTCCTTTGATGGATTTATTTTGAACCCCTAATTAATTTCTGGATATTTCCCCTGCCGCCTTGGAATCGTTGAGGATGCTGCTGCCTCATGGGTCCCGCATGTCATCCTCTCAGAACGGTAAATGTTTATTTTCTTGGATTTTGTTGACCAAACGATTTTTGGCTTATTTTTTCTTTCGATCACCTGCAGCCTTTAAAACGTTGAGGACGCTGCTGGCTCACGGGTCCCACATGTCAACCTCTATGAACAATAAACGCTGAGGATGCTGCTGCCTCATGGGTCCCGCATGTCATCCTCTCAGAACGAAAATGTTTCTTTTCTTGGATTTTTTACCAACAGATTTTTGGTTTATTTTTTCTTTCCATCCCCTGCCGCCTTTAAAACGTTGACGACGCTGTTGGCTCATGGGTCCCCGATGTCAGCCTCCCCGTACAAGAAACATATGATATCTTGATTATTTTGCAGACAATAAACAATGTATTGCGCTCTGAGCTATTTCAAACGGATAATTAAATCTTTATTTTTACATAAACAAACTTATATGTTGAATCTCCTTGTTTTTTTGTCTTTGCGAAGCATAGGACTTTCCTGTTTTTTTAGAAAATTCGGAACTTTCCTGTTTTGGAGTGGGCTGAAATTGTACGAGTCAAAAGGCCAAGCAGGATAGTTCGAAGGCCCAGATGTCCAGATGCAGCCCAATTGAAATCTTTCTTCTTGGATTTTTTTCACCCCCTTTCTACTTCATTTTTCTTTTGGTTCTGTGCCGCCTTGGAAACGTTGAGACCGCTGCTACAAAATGGGACCCGCATGTCATCCTCTACGTACAATAAAATTTCTTTTCTTGGATTATTTTTGGCTCCTGATATTTGGTCACTTGCCTTTTTCTTTCGATCCCGTGCAGCCTCTCAAACGGTGATACCGCTGCTGCTAATTGGGACCCGCATGTCATCCTCTATGTACAATCAAGTTTCTTTTCTTGAATTATTTTTGGCTCCTGATATTTGGTCACTTGCCTTTTTCTTTCGATCTCATGCCACGTTTGAAACGTTGAGGAACCTGCTGGCTCATGGGACCCGCATGTCATCCTCTATGTACTATAAAAGTTCCTTTTCTTTGTTTCACCCTCTGATTTTTGGCTATTTCCTTTTTCTTTTGATCCCTGCCGCCTTGGAAACGTTGAGTAAGCTGCTAGCTCATGGGACCCGCATGTCATCCTCTATGTCCATCAACTTTATTTTCTTGGATTTTTTTGACCCCCTAATTTCTGGCTACTTTCTTTTTCTTTTGATCTCAAGCCGCATTTGAAACGTTGGGACCGCTGCTGCAAAATGGGACCCGCATGTCATCCTCTATGTAAATAAAGTTTCTTTTCTTGGATTATCTTGGGCTCCTGATATTTTGTCACTTGCCTTTTTCTTTCGATCTCATGCCGCCTTTGAAACGTTAAGTAAGCTGCTGGCTCATGGGTCCCGCATGTCATCCTCTACGAACAATAAAAGTTTCCTTTCTTGGAGTTATTTTTTACCCCTAATTTCTGGCTATTTGCCTTTTTCTTTTGATCTCCTGCCCCCTTTGAAACGATGAGGACGCTGTTGGCAGGTCGGTCCCACATGTCATCCTCTATGAACAATAAAACTTTCCTTTGATGGATTTATTTTGAACCCCTAATTAATTTCTGGCTATTTCCTTTTTTTCTTTTGATCCCCTGCCGCCTTGAAACGTTGAGGATGCTGCTGCCTCATGGGTCCCGCATGTCATCCTCTCAGAACGATAAATGTTTTCTTTTCTTGGATTTTTTTACCAACTGATTTTTGGTTTTTTTATTTTCGATCCCCTGCCGCCTTTGAAACGTTGACGACGCTGCTGGCTCATGGGTCCCGATGTCAGCCTCCCCGTACAAGAAACATGTGATATCTTGATTATTTTGCAGACAATAAACAGTGTATTTCGCTCTGAGCTATTGCAAACGGATAAATTAAATCTTTATTTTTACAACTTATATCTTGAATCTCCTTGTTTTTTGTTTTGGCGAAGCATAGGACTTTCCTGTTTTTTTTTTTGAGAAAAATCCGAACTTTCATGTTCTGGAGTGGGCTGAAATTGTACGAGTCAAAAGGCCCAGAAGGATAGTTCGAAGGCCCAGATGTCCAGATGCAGCCCAATTGAAATCTTTCTTTTCTTGGATTTTTTTCACCCCCTGATTTCTGGCTACTTCATTTTTCTTTTGGTCCTGTGCCACCTTGGAAACGTTGAGACCGCTGCTGCAAAATGGGACCCGCATGTCATCCTCTATGTACAATAAAGTTTCTTTTCTTGGATTATTTTTGGCTCCTGATATTTGGTCACTTGCCTTTTTCTTTCGATCTCATGCCACGTTTGAAACGTTGAGGCTGCTGACTCATGGGACCCGCATGTCATCCTCTATGTACAATCAATTTTCTTTTCTTGGAGTTTTTTTACCCCCTAATTTCTGGCTACTTTCTTTTTCTTTTGATCTCAAGCCGCATTTGAAACGTTGGGGACAGCATGTCATCCTCTATGTACAATAAAAGTTTCTTTTCTTGGATTATTTTTCACCCTCTGATTTTTGGTCACTTGCCTTTTTCTTTCGATCTCATGCCGCCCTTGAAAACGTTGAGGAACCTGCTGGCCCATGGGACCCGCATGTCATCCTCTATGTACTACAAAAGTTTCTTTTCTTGGATTTTTTTCACCCTCTGATCTTTGGCTATTTCCTTTTTCTTTTCATCCCCTGCCGCCTTGGAAACGTTAGTAAGCTGCTGACTGGTGGGACCCGCATGTCATCCTCTATGTACAATCAAGTCTCTTTTCTTGGATTTTTTTACCCCCTTATTTTTGTCACTTGCCTTTTTCTTTCGATCTCATGCAGCCTCTGAAACGTTGAGGAAGCTGCTGGCTCATGGGACCCACATGTCATCCTCGATACTATAAAAGTTTCTTTTCTTGGATTTTTTTCACCCTCTTATTTTTGGCTGTTTCCTTTTTCTTTTGATCCCCTGCCGCCTTGGAAACGTTGATTAAGCTGCTGACACAAGGGGCCCGCATGTCATCCTCTATGTACAATCAACTTGCAAGATCTTGGGGCGGAAGAGCTTGTATAAGTGGGACCCATATGTCATCCTCTATGTACAATAAAAGTTTCTTTTTCTTGGATTATTTTTTGCTCCTGGTATTTGGTCTCTTTCCTTTTTCTTTCGATCTCATGCCGCCTCTGAAACGTTGAGTAAGGTGCTGGGTCATGGGACCCGCATGCCATCCTCTATGTACAATCAACTTTCTTTTCTGGGAGTTTTTTTACCCCTAATTTCTGGCTACTCTTTTTCTTTTGATCTCAAGCCGCATTTGAAACGTTGACACCGCTGCTGCAAAATGGGACCCGCATGTCATCTTTTATGTACAATAAAGTTTCTTTTCTTGGATTATTTTTGGCTCCTGATATTTGGTCACTTGTCTTTTTCTTTCGATCTCATGCCCCCTTTGAAACGTTGAGGAAGCTGCTAGCGCATGGGTCCCGCATGTCATACTCTATGAACAATAAAAGTTTCCTTCCTTGGAGTTATTTTTTACCGCTAATTTCTGGCTACTTCCTTTTTCTTTTGATCCCCTGCCGCCTTGGAAACGTTGAGTAAGCTGCTGACACAAGGGGCCCGCATGTCATCCTCTATGTACAATCAACTTGCAAGATCTTGGAGCGAAAGAGCTTGTATAAGTGGGACCCATATGTCATCCTCTATGTACAATAAAAGTTTCTTTTCTTGGATTATTTTTTGCTCCTGATATTTGGTCACTTTCCTTTTTCTTTCTATCTCATGCCGCCACTGAAACGTTGAGTAAGGTGCTGGCTCATGGGACTGTACAATAAAGTTTCATTTCTTAGATTTTTTTTACCCACTGATTTTTGCTAACTTGCCTTTTTCTTTTCGATCATATGCCGCCTTTGAAATTGAGGTCGCCGCTGGCTCATGGGTCCCACATGTCAGCCTCTATGAACAATAAACCTTTCCTTTGTTGGATTTATTTTTTACCCCTAATTTCTGGCTATTTGCCTTTTTCTTTTGATCCCCTGCGGCCTTTGAAACGATGAGGACGCTGCTGGCAGGTCGGTCCCACATGTCATCCTCTATTAAGAATAAAAGTTTCCTTTTTGGATTTATTTTTGACCCCTAATTTCTGGCTATTTGCCTTTTTCTTCTGATCCCTGCCGACTTCGAAATGATGAGGATGCAGCTGGCAGATCGGTCCCACATGTCAGCCTCTATGAACTATAAATGTTTCCTTTGTAGGATTTATTTTTTACCCCTATTTTCGGGCTACTTGCCTTTTTCTTTGAAACGTTGAGGACGCTACTGTCTCATGGGTCCCACATGGCATCCTCTCTGAACGATAAACCTTCATTTCTTGTTAACGACAGGTTTATCAGTATTATTTTCGCAGACTAATACAAGCTCTTTGGCTCCAAGATCTTGCAAGTTGATAGATTAAATCAAGGAATTATTAGGATATGTTTTAAATTTCAAATCCACTTTATGAATTTTTAAAAATACCGTTATCCATGTGGGTATGGAGCGATCAAGGATTTTCATATTGGGCATGAGCAGTTTCAAAAATTGGAACCCTATAATTCAAAATAAATAAAAACAACTTTTATGTAGAATCTCCGTGTATTTTTATTTGCCAATCATAGGATCTGTGTTTCATTAGAAAAGGGCCGAAATTGCATGAGCAGAAAGGCCCATTTGTAGTTATTGGGCTTCGACAGCCGGAGCAAGTAGACCGATAACAATTACCATGTAGATGTTCCTTGGCAACCCAAAAGTGAAATATTGGGCCCAACAGGGGAAGGTTGAACAGTACTTTTTCTATTGGGAAGGTGGTACATGGGGTTATCCTGACAAAAAAAATGGAACATGGGTTACTGAAGGTTGCCCATTTGTGCCTAATATGTTTGTCAGCAGGAGCTTTACCTTCCGCCGCCGCCGCTCCGCTTCCGCCGCCGCCGCCATGCCTCGTCGCGGGTCGAGCTACCGGTACGGCGGCGTCTCGAGCTCGGGGTACCGCAGCGTCCGCGCGCGCCCCAAATTAAGGTACTTCCTCCTCGGGACGGCACCTACGATAGGCTCGGCTGGCCTTGGGGCATTTACCCCTAGCCTCTTCCATGCTCAAGTTTTTGAAATGTTTCTGGCTCTGTTCAACACTGGATCAAATTTGTCAACATGACCATTCTTATGGAGTAGCAACGAGTTGAATCTCTCAAAACTCTTTAAGTTCTGCAATATAACGACTAATTGGTACTACCTTATACAAAATGATTACATATCCTTATTTTGGAAGCAAGCAATCACACACTTATAGTTTGCTAGTCAGCTGCACGTAACGTTAAAAATCGGCAATTATAATGAATAAACCTGTAATTTTCACTTAAAATGCATTAAGGAGCATCAAATTTGACAAATCAAACCATGTCGTACTGAAAATTGACATGTCTTTCTCATGCAGAAATGTAAAATTATCCATGCATGTGCGTTTATACAGGTTAAGTTTTGCACGTATTATTTTTTGTAACTTTTCTGACTACCTTCAAAGCTCCAATCCTTCTTCATCATCTTTGTTGTACCGCACTGATGCAAGTGAATGCGAGCTGCTCGCCAGACGCGACTTCGTGTCCGATATGTGTACTATGCCTTCTCCATCTAGTGCTAGTTACGCCTCTGTGCTAATTAATTCAGCACAAACCTCTGTCATTGCAGCTGTGACTCACCTCGACCATTGGAGCCCAATCACAAGAGCGAGCTCAGTCTCAACCAGAGAGGCATGTGTCTCATGGTTAGCTATCTACAACTTGCTGTCTTACTAAAACCGTGCCTATCATAGAGATCACCTCGCTGGTGTAGCAATGGCTGCAAGTAGCTGCTAGCATGAGCGAAGGGGATAAGGAAGAAAAGATTAAAAAAATGGGGTGGGGCCAACAAGCAGGAAAGCTATCTACTAGCTTTATGGATGTTTCTGGAATTGGGTAGAAAATAGTAGATGACACTGTAGCAGCGAATCCCAGAGACCAAGGCCGTTGGATGATGTCTAATGAACGGCAGAACAAAATCGGCGAAATTAGCTTGAATTTTGATAATAAATCTTGGGCATTTTCCCTCGAACATGATTTATCAACTTTGGGTAGTCTCTGGACTAGTCTCCCTCGTCCACCAATTATTATCATACTACTGCGGAAAGTTGAGGGCAGTCCCTAGTCCCGAGCACTTCGCCCACTTCCCCTGGCCTCATCCCAGAGATCTCACACCAACCACCTCACCGTCGACTAGCCGCCAGTCTACAGCCCTCCGAAGAATCCCCAATGGCGGCGACGCCCCTACTAGAGCGCTCCTCACGCGAGCGCATCATCGAGTCTGGCCCACATGTCTTCCGTGCCTGCCGTGTGTCGGCAAGCACGACCGACTTCTCCGTCGGCGAGCCGCCGGCCGTGGGCGAGGGCGAGGCGTCCCCGTACACTATGACAGTGCACATCTTCTTCTCGAGGACGTACGAGCTCAGGAGGATGGCCGGCCCCCTCCCTGCCCCACTGGATGAGGACGATATCACCACTACACCCTGCGAAGAGGTGGTGCTGGATCTTGGCTTGCCTCCGAGGGAGCTGCGTAGTGGGGGCAATGTCGTGCGAACTATGCGCGAGATTCTTGCCCGTGTATGGCTGCTCAAGAACCTGAACCTCACGGAGGAGGAGTGGGACATCATCATGCCTTACGATGTTATGCACCTGATGTGGCAGCAGGCGTGTCGTCGGCTCGGTGGCCTCCACTTCGACCTCACCCTTAGGGTGGACCACCGGCTCATCGTCAACTTGCCGGCGCTGCAGGACAGTTGGGTCCTAGTTGCGCCGGAGGACGGCCACTGCAGCATATGCATGCTGGGGCTGTCGCAGCGCACAACGGTGCGTCTCCGGGGATGCAAACACCCGTTCCATAGGAAGTGCATCTTCTCCTGGTTTGTAACGAACGCCAGCTGCCCTATCTGCCGCGATAAAGTGCTGACCCATCTTATTTTCGATTTGTAGCATAGTATGAATAAAACCCCTGTATGATAGGGATGCCATGCCAACTTGAATCCTATGTCAAGAGAAATTCTATTTGATTGTGGTTATAAGATATTCTGCATTAGTTTGATCAAGTATTATCATTCTATTTTCCTATGGGATATGACCCTATGAATCAAACAGCATGGGATTACTTCCACACAATTAAGTTTGACCAACTTTTAGTAGGACAACAAACATAAATAATTAGTCATCATGGGATTACAATCCAACAGATAATTGTCTTCAGGACTCATACATTTTCCAAATAGAAAAATCAAAACAAATCATGGTTCTTCATCTCACAGCATGATACAGAGACAAGAGTCTAATCATCATCATCATCATCATCATCATCATCACCTCCGTCTTCATTCTGATATTCGTGCATGGTCTCATCCTGCTCGTCGTGTCCATTCTCCTCCTGAGATTCACCAGGTAGCTTCAGTTTATCCATCTCTTTGTCGACTATGCTAACCTCAACAGTGAAATCTACTTCTCCATCATGTGCAGGGATACCTGTATCCAACGAGGTTTCATCAATGTCAGCAACTTTAGTTTGCATACAACCAGCGAAATCATCTTGCTGGGCACCAATTATTGGATCCGCATTCTCATCCAAATCATATATGTTCCTTGCCACAAACTTTTGCACATACTGCCATCCTTTTCTAGATCTGTCTTCCAAGAAAAGTACCTTGGCCGCTTGAGGTACCAAAATATAAGGATCATCCTTGTACCACTGAGCAGTAGTATTAACTGATATGAAATACCCATCATTTCTGGCACCTTTGCCCTTGTTTGGATCTTGGTTGTACCAATAACACTTAAATAGAACCACAGATCGGACAGTAACCTTATCACTATAGAACAACTGAATAACCTCTTCTATGTGACCATAATGGTCAAATGACTCTGATCTCTTCTTTCTGGTTGTCAAGTGATCTCCACTGGTTGTGATGCCACTATTTCGTGTCTTCAAATGTTGTTCACGCTCATAGGAGCTGTAATGGACACCATTGGCATTGCAAGCTGCAGCTACCAACACCCTCTTATCTGGACCACGTGATAGGACAAGGAGATCAGCACTAACAGCGCCTGGATTCTCCGCATGGAGTTTCGAGATCTACGATTACAAAATAGACAAGAGGTCATCTCATGTGAAAACACATAGACAAGTCAGAGTGCAATTGAACATCTTACATATTTCTCAAACCAGTCCTGAAACCCACTCCCACGTGCCGATAGCTTTCCATTCGTTTCCATGTACAACCTGCAAAACATAGCCAAGTCAGCTGAATATATTTCATTTTGATACAAGTTCATAGTATATGCGAGGAACTGAGTATTTCGTGTGCATAGTACTCACTTAACATATTCATCAGCCTCTGTAGCATTATTCAGCACATACCAAGACAGCTGTTCAAATTCAGACTGCTCTAATGTTTTTTCGGTCCTCTTTCCTATTAGCTCAACACCATGATTAAAAACAGATCCTCCAACTTCCAAAATTCTGCGACCCCGGTTGAATCTGGTCTCAATATCAGGAATATATCTTGAGGCAAATGTATATGCTTCAGCAGCAATATACGCCACTGCAATGCAAGCCTCCGGTCTAGCTTTGTTCCTAACTGTATTCTTGAAAGTGCACAGTCGACGTTCTATAGGGTACATCCATCCATACTGTACCGGACCTCTTAAAAGTGCCTCATCAGGTAGATGAACAGCCAAATGCACCATCACATCAAAGAAGGCTGGAGGATATATCAGCTCCAGCTTGCACAGGATTACTGCTATGTCCACCTTAAGACGTTCTACAACAGCTCTGCTTAGAGTTTTACTACATATTTCCCTAAAGAACCTTCCCAACTCTGCAATCACGTTGTACATATTTGGCTTCACTAAATCTTTAATGCCAATAGCTAAAAGCCTTTGCAGCAGGATATGACAATCGTGAGTTTTCAACCCTTGGAGCTTGTTTCCTTCAGCATTGAGACAATTTGCAATGTTGGAAGCAAATCCGAACGGGAACATCACACCTCGGAGGTACTCACAAAATAATCTCCTTTTAGGCATCGGCAATGTGAATTCCGCGCCTCGAAATTTATAATGTTTTTCCTTGCCTTTGTTCACTTTGTCATTACGATCCAGTTGCAAGTGCCTGTTAACATTCAATGTTGCACAATCAATCCTAGCATTTGAGCTATCTTTTGTCTTGGATGGAATGTTGAGTAATGTGCCGACAATGCTGTCACATATATTCTTCTCCATGTGCATGATATCAATATTATGCCGAAGCTTCTTACCAGCCCAATACGGCAAGTCCCAAAGAGTGGTCCTGCGCTTATAAAATATTCTCGGTCTATCATTTTCCATTTCCTTCCTCTTGGTACATGCTGCTATTTCACCTCCCATCTTCCTTTTGGTAGCTGCTAGACTCAGTTCATCTCCTCTCTTCTTCCTTTTTCTATCTGCTACTACTGCTGCTGCATCTTCTGTATTCTTCTCTGCTGTACCTGCTGTGGCGGCTGGTGGTTTTCCTGGTTTAACATTTCTGACCGCTTCTAGGTGCGCCTCCAACTCGTGACTCTTAAAGTGCTGCGGTTTAGTCTTTTTACAGGCCTGATCACCAATAAATTGCAATTTTTTTCTATTTTTTCGGAAACTGTGATCTAATGGAAGGAAACGGCGATGGCCCATATAGCATATCTTGTTTATTATCCTCACTGCCAGCTGATCAGTATCACAGTGAACACATGCATTATAACCTGATGTTACTCTGCCTGACATAGTGCCCAAAGCTGGATAATCATGGGTGCAATACAGTACAGCAGCACGTAATAGAAAATTTTGTTCTTTAGGTTGACACACATCCCGTGTAGGGACACCCTCCCATAATGTTTGCAAGTCTCTAATAAGAGGCTGCATGAACACATCAAAATCCTTCCCAGGAGATTTGGGACCTGGGATGAGTAAGGCCATCATACAGTTCGACTGATCGGTGCATGTCCAGGGAGCCTGGTTGTAAGGTGTAACTAGTACTGGCCACATGCTATACGAGTTGCTCATGTTGCCAAATGGGTTGAATCCATCTGTAGCAAGGCCAAGTCTCAGGTTCCTTGGATCTGCAGCAAAATCTGGATGATCCAGGTCGAATTGCTTCCATTCATCGCCATCAGCAGGATGCCTCAGTAAATCAGGGTCGGGCGTGAGAATCTCTTTGTGCCATCTTGTTTCCCGAGATGTTTGTTCTGAAGCAAACAACCTCTGCAATCTTTGTACAAGTGGAAAGTATCTCAGAACCTTCCAAGGAATCTTTTTCTTACCACCAGCTCCATCATGTTTCCATCTTGATTCCTTACATACTGGACATTCATCGAGGTCATTATACTCCATCCAAAACAGTGCACAGTTATTTTTGCAAAAATCAATCTTCTCATATCCAAGTCCCAGTACCTTGATGTACTGCTTCACCTCATAAAAGGATTTTGGCAGTCCAGCCCCAGGGAGTGCATCGCTGTATGTCTTCGCAACTGCATTGAACGCTTTATTGGTAATCCCCTGGTATGACTTGTCATGAAGTAATTTCACAATTAATTCGAATCTTGACACAACAGAACCAGGGGCCACTAAGCGCTTAGCATCTTCTATCAGGTCATGGAAAAGAGGCTTTTTGTGATAACCATGGGGCTGTTGGCTTGCATATGGATACAGATCCCGTAACAAATTAGCAGTAGCCTCATCCTGGACGAGATCTTCAGGCTGATAACCATCAGAATAAAGAGGATCAATAATGTCAGGCTGATCATAGTGTTCACCATGGTTAATCCACCTGATATATGTCTGGTCCATCCCATAAACGAATAAATGATCTGAGACTACATGTTGAGGCTTGGACCCAATATTCAAACATACGCGGCATGGACAAATCACTTCCTTTGTCTTGTCGCCGTCAGTAAAATCACTAACGTGCTTCATGAAGTCTTCAATACCACTCAAATATGTTGGTGTGTTTAATGAGTGAAATAATATCCAAGTTCTGTCCATCTGTTGAGGAGATAGATGGTCAGAGAAGCGATAAGCTATTTCAACAAACAGGTCACCTACGAATGTAAGCAAACATACCTGAGCAAACAGGTCGAATATAAAACTATAAATGCTACATTATTTGAGCCGATTTCAGCAAACGAACTGAGTGCAAAACTACGGCTACCTAGCGAACAGATTTTTTTAGGCTGACCACTGGGTTTCCCCACTTTGTATTTTTTTATTAATAAAAAGAGGGAAATATGTACAAAAGTTGCTGGAGAGCAGCAACTAAAAGGATCATAGATCCCAAACAGCAAAATATATATAAAATGTTCTACCCATGATATGATTTCCTCTTTGCCTTATGAACAAGGAGAGCAATTTCATCCTTGAATCTCTTGTGCCATCTATAAATGCTTGGGGGGGAGGGGCGAACAGATCTATCGAAAGCAATACAATACCAACACATTCTTTCTTCTTTTTTGCCGTAATTCCGCCGATCTATTAGCAGTGCAAAGAAGCCAAAAGTAATAAGATTACATACAGGTTCATAGACCACCAGGGCCGTACCTGAGAATACGGAGGGCCTGAGCAAAACAAGAAATAGAGGCCCTCAACATGATCATTGGCAACTAAAATGATTTTATATATACTACTCACTCCATTTCAATAAACAATGCACCCTTGTTTTTCGTATTTTATCTTCGAAAAAATATTAATCTATATCTCTCTATTTAAAAATGATGTTTCAATTTTATGTAGATATACATGTATTTAGATGAGTTTAGTTTGCAGATACATGCAAGTTTTGATGAAGTTGAAACATATTTTTCAGGATGAAGTATATAAAAAAATTGATATAAAACTGGTATCATTAGAAAGTATTTTCCAACACGATTCTAACAATGCTGCTTATGTATTATATGATCGTGATATTGTTGTCCTATTTATTTGGTCAAGGTTCACATTGAAATGTGGTAAAATAAATTAAAAGAAGTGCATCGTGTGAAAAAGCAATCTAAGAATTCAAAAGTGCTAATTGTTAGTCGAAACATGACATCATTGAGACAAAATATTAATATTCATTGGAAGACTAACTGAATTAGCTGCACTCGCGATGAAAGAGAAAGAGAAGATATGGGTAAGAGCAAGTACAATAAGGTACAGTCAGCGGGAGTGGTGTTTGGAACATGGGTGCATAGTGGGTGGTATCATAGAGTACTATCATAGATATGCTATATTTATTATAGTGGAGTATTGAAAATGGCATATATAGAAGGGGATATTGAGAATTGAGAGTGGCATAAACACAACTTCAGTTTTTGTAATGGCATAAACACAACTTGTGAATTGAGGAGTGGCATAGAACCAATTAACACTTGTTTCAATAACAGCCATCAAAAGCCAATCGAACGCACGAGAATGGATCCAAAATTTACCCATTTTAAGTTTCACGAGAAAATTTTAAACTTAAAATTCGTACTGCCTAGAAGTTTTTGAAACAAAAATCCAGTAAATCTTATATGTCGGGTTATGCATTCTGGGGGAGTTTCATCAGATTCAGCCATATTGTTTATCAATAAACCTCATTTTATGTTTTACAACCAACTTTAAACTTAAAATTCAAACTGTCCAGTAAAAAGAACAACATTCCAGTAAATCTTATATATTTCTTCTGCATTCCGGGAAAGATTGGTCGGATTCAAAAAAAATAGTTTGGGAATAAACATTGTTTTAGTCTGGAAACGACTTATTGTAGAGTGATTTTTGGTTGGATACATTCATGTGTGTTCGATTGGCTTTGGATGGCTGATATTGAACCAAAGTCAACGCTGGGCTTTTGACCTAGCTGAACGTCACTGGAGCTGCGTCAAAAGTCCAGCCATGACTTTGTCTCAATAACAGCCATCAAAAGCCGATCGAACGCACAGGAATGGATCCAACCAAAAATCACTCAACCGCTGGAATTTTGACCTGAAAGTCACTGAAGCTGTGTCCATACTTGCCCAACAGGTTGCGTATGAATGTAAACCAACATATCTGAGCAAACAGGTCGAATATAAAACTATATAACTAAATGCCACGTTATTTGAGCCGATTTCAGCAAACCAACTGAGGTCTATTTTTTTAGGCTGGACAGTGGTTTCCTCGCTGTGTATTTTTCACTGTAATAAAAAAGAGGGAAAATGTTACTGGAGAGCAGCAACTAAAAGGATCATAGATCCCAAACAGCAAAATCTAGCTAAAAAGGTTATACCCATGATGATAAGCCATGATATGATTTCCTCTTTGCCTTACAAACAAGCAGTGGCAGTACGAACGAATTCGAGCAAATAGGTAAAGCGGAAAACAATGTCAAACAAACACATCGAGAGGAAAACAATATCAACCGATCGATTCGAACGAACTAACGAACTTATAAGGGCTGGGCGACGGCGACTGACTTCGATTGAGCTATAATGAATCGTACTTGCCCAGGCCTGAAGATAGCATGCATACCGTGAGGATCTACCAGCTGACCGCGCCTGCCGGTGCGGCTGGAGAAGAACGGCGCCACCAGCAGTCGCCGGCTGACGCGGCTGATAGACAGCGTGGGGAAGTTTTGGTGCGCGGCCTGGTTCACCGAGGGTGTGTCTAGAGAAGAACAGGGCGCCGAAGGAGGTGTCTAGAGAAGAACAAGGTGGGCTGGGTGCTGAGTTAAAGGCGAGCGTTCGAAATATTGGGCGCGCGTTCGAAAGTTTAGGTGCGCGAGGGAGGTGTCTGCTGAGTTAAAGGCGAGCGTTCGAAATTTCCCCGTCCTCTTCTTTTTTGGGCTAATCTATCTATACCTCTATTCTATCTACATGTTTTTTATTTTTTTCTATTCTATACATGAGTTTTTGAATTTGAATTTTTTCACTCTGTCAGCCTTCCGGCCAATGCTCATTTGAAGTAATTGAAGCTGTTGATTTGCAGCTTAGAGGTGCTATCTACCGCTCATCATACAAGGACTCTTCAGATCTAACGGCTGTGAATGCACGGATTCGTCACCCATCCTTCCCTTGGACTGGCGATGCTGAAAGCCTGAAACACTGGAACCCTCTAGATACTTCGGGATACCTCACTGCCCCACATTATTAAACAGGCCTTTTCCGACACGGGAAGTCAAAAGTTGGGGGCTCCATGCAGTACATATGAATACTCGCTAGCTGCATGGTCTAGAAGCAGACTAGAGTAAATCATCAATTCATCAAATCAATTGGTGTATAATTTTTTTTAGGAGCTAAGACGCCGGCATGAACCATTTTATCAACTTGAATGCTTACTACATGACATAAGAAGACTATGTACTTTGGTTTTTCATTTTTCTGATTTTTTAAATTTTGTGCCCATTTGAATCTTGGTCAAATCCTAGGTTTGACCAAGATTAAACAAGTTTAAAACATGAAAATGAAAAGGTAATCATGGATCCTTCTTAGTCACTCTAAAATGAAGCTTTTGGGATGTTCTTGAAATTTCCATGTTTGAAACCCAAAACGACTTCTCTTCATGCTTGACTTCATAAGACAGAGTTTAGGGGTTAGGGGTAGATACATGATTTGTCTAGTTTGCTTATGTCTAGACCTTGTTTATCAACTTTAATGCTTACTATATGACATAAGAAGACTATGTGCTTTGGTTTTTCATTTTTCTATTTTTTTGAATTTTATGCCCATATATTTGAATCTTTGTCAAATCCTAGGTTTGACCAGGATTTAAACAAGTTTAAAACATGAAAATGAAAAGGTAAGCCTGTATCCTTCTTAGTCACTCTAAAATGAAGCTTTTGGGAGGTTCTTGAAATTTCCATGTTTGAAACCCAAAACCACTTCTCTTCATGATTGACTTCATAAGACAGAGTTTAGGGTTAGGGGTAGATATATACATGATTTTCTGGTTTGAATATGTCTAGACCTTGTTTATCAACTTGAATGCTTACTATATGACATAAGAAAACTATGTGCTTTGGTTTTCATTTTTCTGATTTTTTTATGCCCGTTTGAATCTTTTGGTCAAATCTTAGGTTTGACCAAGAATTAAACAAGTTTAAGACATGAAAATGAAAAGGGGAGCATGCATCCTTCTTAATTAGTCACTCTAAAATGAATTTTGTAAGAGGTTTTTGAAATTTCCATGTTTGAAACCCAAAACCACTTCTCTTCATGCTGGACTTCATAAGACAGAGTTTAGGGGTTAGGGGGTAGATACATGATTTGTCTAGGTTGAATATGTCTAGACCTTGTTTATCAACTTTAATGCTTGCTATATGACATAAGAAGACTATGTGCTTTGGTTTTTCATTTTTCTATTTTTTTGAATTTTATACCCATATATTTGAATCTTTGTGAAATCCTAGTTTTGACCAGGATTTAAACAAGTTTAGAACATGAAAATGAAAAGGTAAGCTTGGATCCTTCTTAGTCACACTCTAAAATGAAGCTTTTGGGAGGTTCTTGGAATTCCAATGTTTGAAACCCAAAACCACTTCTCTTCATGATTAACTTCATAAGACAGAGTTTAGGGTTAGGGGTAGATATATACATGATTTTTCTGGTTTGAATATGTCTAGACCTTGTTTATCAACTTGAATGCTTACTATGTGACATAAGTAGACTATGTGCTTTGGTTTTCATTTTTCTATTTTTTATATTTTATACACATATATTTGAATCTTTGTGAAATCCTAGGTTTGACCAGGATTTAAACAAGTTTAGTACATGAAAATGAAAAAGGTAAGCCTGGATCCTTCTTAGTCACACTCTAAAATGAAGCTTTTGGGAGGTTCTTGAAATATCCATGTTTGAAACCCAAAACCACTTCTCATCATGATTGACTTCATAAGACAGAGTTTAGGGTTATGGGTAGATATATACATGATTTTCTGGTTTGAATATGTCTAGACCTTGTTTATCAACTTGAATGCTTACTATATGACACAAGAAGACTATATGCTTTTGTTTTTCATTTTTCTGATTTTTTTTGAATTTTATGCCCGTTTGAATCTTTTGGTCAAATCTTAGGTTTGACCAAGATTTAAACAAGTTTAAGACATGAAAATGAAAAGGGAAGCTTGCATCCTTCTTAGTCACTCTAAAATGAATTTTTAAGAGGTTTTTGAAATTTCCATGTTTGAAACCCAAAACCACTTCTCTTCATGCTTGACTTCATTTTAGGGGTTAGGGGGAGATACATGATTTGTCTAGTTTGAATATGTCTAGACCTTGTTTATCAACTTTAATGCTTACTATATGACATAAGAAGACTATGTGCTTTCGTTTTTCATTTTTCTATTTTTTTGTATTTTATACCCATATATTTGAATCTTTGTGAAATCCTAGGTTTGACTAGGATTTAAACAAGTTTAGAACATGAAAGTGAAAAGGTAAGCCTGGATCCTTCTTAGTCACACTCTAAAATGAAGCTTTTGGGAGGTTCTTGAAATTTCCATGTTTGAAACCCAAAACCACTTCTCTTCATAAGACAGAGTTTAGGGTTAGGGGTAGATATATACATGATTTTTCTGGTTTGAATATGTCTAGACCTTGTTTATCAACTTGAATGCTTACTATATGACATAAGAAGACTATATGCTTTTGTTTTTCATTTTTCTGATTTTTTTGAATTTTATGCCCGTTTGAATCTTTTGGTCAAATCTTAGGTTTGACCAAGATTTAAACAAGTTTAAGACAAGAAAATGAAAAGGGAAGCCTGCATCATATCCTTCTTAGTCACTCTAAAATGAATTTTTAAGAGGTTTTTGAAATTTCCATGTTTGAAACCCAAAACCACTTCTCTTCATGCTTGACTTCATAAGACAGAGTTTAGGGTTAGGGGGTAGATACATGATTTGTATGGTTTGAATATGTCTAGACCTTGTTTATCAACTTGAATGCTTACTATATGACATAAGAAGACTATGTACTTTGGTTTTTCATTTTTATGATTTTTTTAATTTTCTGCCCATTTGAATCTTGGTCAAATCCTAGGTTTGACCAAGATTTAAACAAGTTTAAAACATGAAAATGAAAAGGTAAGCCTGGATCCTTCTTACTCACTCTAAAATGAAGCTTTTTGGGATGTTCTTGAAATTTCCATGTTTGAAACCCAAAACGACTTCTCTTACTACAGTTTGTACATACTCTCAGATAATCTGGACCGTACTTTGCACCTATGTTTAATGGATCATATGTGCCCAGAAATGGCTCATATTAGAATAGTAGACTCATATTAGTGTTCTTGACATTCTGTAAAATTATCAGATTTTTCGAAGTTTGATTTTTTGGACAAAATTTTACCAATTTCTAGACAGAACAGAAAATGTCAGTCTTTTTATGCAAATCTGCACATAAATGGCTCAAATTAAAACAGTATACTCGTTTCAGTGTTTTTGATTTCCTATAAAAAAATAGATTTTCCTGAGAAGTTCTAATTTTTGCCAGAATTTGAAAATTTTGGATTTCTTGTGTGCCCGAAACACCCAAAAGTCGCTCCAAATCTGAACACAGGATTATTTTGGTCAATACGAAAGTATAAACTGAAATACGACTATTTATTGAACCGTTTTCATGTTGTATTGTTGAAAATGGCATAGAAGGGGGTATTGAGAATTGAGAGTGGCATAAACACAACTTCAGTTTTTGGAATGGCATAAACACAACTTGTGAACTGAGGAGTGGCATAGAACCAATTAATCCTAGAACCAATTAACCCCACCAAAAATGGGTGATGCATGTCTCCTTCACCAAAACAGCAATACCTGTCTGAAACAAGTACATGAACACAAGTACACCACCATAATAATAATACTAGGTGACTCAACGACTCAACATTGACTCGACTCAGACACAACTACTACATTGACACAAGTACTAATATAATAAAGTAAGAGTACTAGTTTGTTTACATTTCCACAGGCCAATTTTACGAACAAAATTTCGAAAATTAACCTTCAGAAACTCGGAAGCCAGGTGACACAGCAGTCATCAAGGATTGCAGCTAGTGGTACACAGTGACCTGGTCAAGATCTACCTTGAGCCTGCTTGACGCTTCAGCTCGGAGTTGAGAGCCTTCTCCTGTGACAGCTCGGCCTCTAGTTTGTCCGTCCTAACCGTGAGGTTCAGGATCAGTCCGGCGAGTTTGTCCATGGTCTCCGCCTGGCCGAGGCTCCGCCGCTGGATCTCATTACTCGCAGTGAACGATTTCATGGCGATATCGTCGAGAATGCGAATCCGGATCTTCTCAGTGGCGAGCTCAGAATAAAGTCTCATGCACTCATCGGCGAGGGCGCTTCTGTCCGCCGTCTCGACGCAGAAATCGCCCATAACCATTTCTAAAATGGGCCCGATCTCGTAGCGGGGCTTCTATCAGATGGGGATGGAGCACAAAATCAGAAGTGTACCCAGAGAAGTACCAAGAAAGAGAAAATGGGAATCCCAATTTGCACGAATGTCTATACCTCGCTGCTTTGAGAACTTGGCTCCGTGGAAGATGTTTCCGCAGGCAGGAGGGCTGCGGGAAAACTAAGGCCGCCCGACCTGAATATACGATTGAGAGAAGGTAAGAAAAGGAGGGGATGATAAGTTGTGAAAGACATAGAAAGATGCGCAAGAACGGAGGATCGCCTGAAGGTAGCAGTCGCGGGCTGCGACGCCCTTGAAGACTCTTGCGCAGAAGGCACCTCGACAGCAGCACAGGGACGCCATTGCTGGGATTCCCTCAGCTTCGCCGCAGCCGCACGAGCCCTTCTGTGGCGAGACTTGCTCCCGGTCATGGTGGCGAAGTAGTATTCCAAGAGGTAAACAAAGTGGTGAACTGAGGAAGACGGCAAGAGCAAAGGTTAGTCCTTAAATTTGGCCTCCCCGTCTCCTCGGCACCTCGCGAGTAGTAATACTTATCTGGTCAAAGAGCAAACTTCAAGGCAGAGACTTGGTGGGCCATTCATCTCCAACTATACTTCCTCCGATCCGAATGATACCAAATTTTTGAATGACAAATCACCCAAAACAGTATTCCAAGAGTATATGTAAGCTTTCATTTTGGAGTGACTAAGAAGGATGCAGGCTTACCTTTTCATTTTCATGTTATAAACTTGTTTAAATATTGGTTAAACCTATGATTTGACCAAGATCAAATGGGCATAAAAATTCAGAAAAAATCAAAAAAATGAAAATCAAAGCACATAGTATTATTATGTCATATAGTAAGCATTCAAGTTGATAAACAAGGTCTAAACAACAAACCAGACAAATCATGTATCTACCCCCAACCCTAAACTCTGTCTTATGAAGTCAAGCATGAAGAGAAGTGGTTTTGGGTTTCAAACATGGAAATTTCAAAAAACTCCCAAAAGCTTCTCATTTTAGAGTGACTAAGAAGGATTCATGCTCACCTTTTCATTTTCATGTTTTAAACTTGTTCAAATCTTGGTCAAACTTAGGATTTGACCAAGATTCAAATGGGCATAAAAATTGGGAGGAAGGGTATGAATTACAATTCAAAAAAAACAAGGTAACTTAAATACTTGGATGACTCATATTAGTGTTCTTGACATTCTGTAAAATTATCAGATTTTTCGAAGAAGTTTGATTTTTTGGACAAAATTTTACCAATTTCTAGACAGAACAGAAAATGTCAGCCTTTTTATGCAAATCTGCACATAAATGGCTCAAATTAAAATAGTATACTCGTTTCAGTGTTTTTGATTTCCTATAAAAAAATAGATTTTCCTGAGAAGTTCTAATTTTTGCCAGAATTTGAAAATTTTGGATTTCTTGTGTGCCCGAAACACCCAAAAGTCGCTCCAAATCTGAACACAGGTTTATTTTGGTCAATACGAAAGTATAAACTGAAATACGACTATTTATTGAACCGTTTTCATGTTGTATTGTTGAAAATGGCATAGAAGGGGGTATTGAGAATTGAGAGTGGCATAAACACAACTTCAGTTTTTGGAATGGCATAAACACAACTTGTGAATTGAGGAGTGGCATAGAACCAATTAACCCTAGAACCAATTAACCCCACCAAAAATGGATGATGCATGTCTCCTTCACCAAAACAGCAATACCTGTCTGAAACAAGTACATGAACACAAGTACACCACCATAATAATAATACTAGGTGACTCAACGACTCAACATTGACTCGACTCAGACACAACTTGATATAGTAAGCACTCAAGTTGATAAACAAAGTCTAGACATATTCAAACCAGAAAAATCATGTATCTACCCCTAACCCTAAACTTTGTCTTAATTATGAAGTCAAGCACGAAGAGAAGTCGTTTTGGGTTTCAAACATGGACATTTCAAAAACCCTCCCAAAAGCTTCATTGTGGTGTGACGTACTAAGAAGGATACATGCTTACATTTTCAACAACCCCCCTAAAAGCTTCATTATAGAGTGACTAAGAAGGATCCAGTCTGGCGGGCTTACCTTTTATTTTCTTGTTTTAAACTTGTTCAAATCTCGGTCAAACCTAGGATTTGACCAAGATTCAAAATGTGCATCAAAATTCAAAAAAATATAAAAATTAAAAACCAAATTAAAGCACATAGTGTTCTTATGTCATATAGTAAGCATTAAAGTTGATAAACAAGGTCTTGACACATATTCAAACAAGACAAATCATGTATCTATACCCCTAACCCCTAAACTCTATCTTATGAAGTCAACAACATGCATGAAGAGAAGTGGTTTTGGGTTTCAAACATGGAAATTTCAAAAACCTCCCAAAAGCTTCATTTTAGAGTGACTAATATATATAAGAAGGATCCATGCCTGCTTACCACCTTTTCATTTTCATATTTTAAACTTGTTTAAATCCGTGTCAAATTAAACCAAGGATTTGACCAAAAGATTCAAATGGGCATAAAATTTTAAAAAAAATCAGAAAAATGAAAAACAAAAGCATATAGTCTTCTTATGTCATATAGTAAGCATTCAAGTTGATAAACAAGGTTTGGACATGCATATTCAAACCTAGGCAAATCATGTATCTATCCCCTAGCCCCTAAACTCTATCTTATGAAGTCAAGCATGAAGAGAAGTGGTTTTGGGTTTCAAACATGAAAATTTCAAGAACATCCCAAAAACTTCATTTTAGAGTGACTAAGAAGGATACAGGCTTCCCCTTTTCATTTTCATGTTTTATACTTGTTTAAATCTTGGTCAAACCTAGGATTTGACAAAGATTCAAATGTGCATCAAAATAAAAAATCAGAAAAATTAAAAACCAAAGCACATAGTTTTCTTATGTCATATAGTTAGCATTAAAGTTGATATAAACAAGGTCTAGATATATTCAAACAAGAAAAATCATGTATCTACCCCTAACCCTAAACTTTGTATGTCTTATGTAGTCAAGCATGAAGAGAAGTACGTGGTTTTGGGTTTCAAACTTGGAATTTCAAGAACCCCCCAAAAGCTTCATTTTAGAGTGACTAAAGGGGAGGAAGGGTACCTTTACATTTTCAAAAAACAAGGTTTAAATACTTGGATGCCCCAAAGATGTGTGGAAGCCCAGAACAATGGCAAAACATGTGCGCACGCTGAATCCAATTCAAGTAGAACACATAGTAGGCATCGATAGTTTGACCTAAATTTGAAATCAAAGAGAAGGTGGTTAGAAAAAATCGAAATTGGCAAAGCAAAGCATGAAATCATAAATTTGTGATGCACTATAGCTATGAAAAGTATCAAACAATGCATACCAAAATGATTTTTTAGAGGAATACTAGTTCAACTTATTTTAGTTTTATATTAGTAGCCCAAAATCGAAGTAGTAGTTGGATATTTTTGAACTTGATCTGTAGTAGTGGGCAAAACCCTAGTTTAACATATTTAATCATAGATTCGTAGGTCGATTTTTCTACTTTTTTATTATTACTATGCAGCACATGTGTGTTTGCCCGTCGAGTGAAACTCGGAGGAAGAGGGATCACTCGGAAGGAGAGAAGAAGGGAGAGAATTATGGTGTCTCCCCTTTTTCGTGTGATGATGTTGACTTTTGTGCAGGGTTTGTCAGTGAGCGAGCGAGCGAGCGAGCGAGCGAGTCGAGCGAGGCCGAGAATGAGAGAGATTTGTTTTTTTTGTGAGAGGGACAACCGAAGGATCCAGAAGGACCCACATACTTCCGATACGCATCCTGATGCGTCTTCTCTTGACAAAGAAAATGGCTGGGAGTTTGCGTACCTATTGCACGTGACTTGTGCTCACTGAAGTGTGGGACCTCACGCATGGGCACCACACGTAAGTGACAGACCTGTTGATGTAAAAACTCGGTTGATTATTATACTACTACATTTATACAAAGTTTCCTATGGATTCAAGGGTACGAAAGCCAAGTTAAATCATTTACATGACATTATTTTTTCCATGAAGCCAAGTTAACTCATTTATCAATTGGTACATTTTGGAGTGACTAAGAAGGATCCAGGCTTACTTTTTCATTTTCATGTTTTAAACATGTTTAAATCTTGGTCAAACCTATGACTTGACCAAGATTCAAATGGGCATAAAAATTCAAAAAAAAAAAAAAAAAAAAAAACAAAAGCACGCCGTCTTCCTATGTCATATAGTAAGCATTCAAGGTGATAAACAAGGTCTGGCATATTCAAACCACAAAAATCATGTATCTACCCCCTAACCCTAAACAAGGATCCAGGCTTACCCTTTTCATTTTCATGTTTTAAACTTGTTCAAATCTTGGTCAAACTTAGGATTTGACGAAGATTCAAATGGGCGTAAAAATACTTAGAAAAATCATGTACGTATCTACCCCAAACCCTAAACTCTATCTTACGAAGCCAAGCATGAAGAGAAGTGGTTTTGGGTTTCAAACATGGAAATTTCAAAAACCTCCCAAAAGCTTCATTTTAGAGTGACTAAGAAGGATCCATGCTTACCTTTTATTTTCATGTTTTAAACATGTTCAAATCTTGGTCAAACCGTACGTACCTAGGATTTGACCAAGATTCAAATGGGCATAAAAATTCAAAAAAAATGAAAAACCAAAGCACATAGCCTAGCTTCTTATATATGCCATATAGTAAGCACTCAAGTTGATAAACAAAGTCTAGACATATTCAAACCAGAAAAATCATGTATCTACCCCTAACCCTAAACTTTGTCTTAATTATGAAGTCAAGCACGAAGAGAAGTCGTTTTGGGTTTCAAACATGGACATTTAAAAAACCCTCCCAAAAGCTTCATTGTGGTGTGACGTACTAAGAAGGATACATGCTTACATTTTCAACAACCCCCCTAAAAGCTTCATTATAGAGTGACTAAGAAGGATCCAGTCTGGCGGGCTTACCTTTTATTTTCTTGTTTTAAACTTGTTCAAATCTCGGTCAAACCTAGGATTTGACCAAGATTCAAAATGTGCATCAAAATTCAAAAAAAATTATAAAAATTAAAAACCAAATTAAAGCACATAGTGTTCTTATGTCATATAGTAAGCATTAAAGTTGATAAACAAGGTCTAGACACATATTCAAACAAGACAAATCATGTATCTATACCCCTAACCCCTAAACTCTATCTTATGAAGTCAACAACATGAAGAGAAGTGGTTTTGGGTTTCAAACATGGAAATTTCAAAAACCTCCCAAAAGCTTCATTTTAGAGTGACTAATATATATAAGAAGGATCCATGCCTGCTTACCACCTTTTCATTTTCATATTTTAAACTTGTTTAAATCCGTGTCAAATTAAACCAAGGATTTGACCAAAAGATTCAAATGGGCATAAAATTTAAAAAAAATCAGAAAAATGAAAAACAAAAGCATATAGTCTTCTTATGTCATATACTAAGCATTCAAGTTGATAAACAAGGTTTGGACATGCATATTCAAACCTAGGCAAATCATGTATCTATCCCCTAGCCCCTAAACTATATCTTATGAAGTCAAGCATGAAGAGAAGTGGTTTTGGGTTTCAAACATGAAAATTTCAAGAACATCCCAAAAACTTCATTTTAGAGTGACTAAGAAGGATACAGGCTTCCCCTTTTCATTTTCATGTTTTATACTTGTTTAAATCTTGGTCAAACCTAGGATTTGACAAAGATTCAAATGTGCATCAAAATAAAAAATCAGAAAAATTAAAAACCAAAGCACATAGTTTTCTTATGTCATATAGTTAGCATTAAAGTTGATATAAACAAGGTCTAGATATATTCAAACAAGAAAAATCATGTATCTACCCCTAACCCTAAACTCTGTCTTATGTAGTCAAGCATGAAGAGAAGTGGTTTTGGGTTTCAAACTTGGAAATTTCAAGAACCCCCCAAAAGCTTCATTTTAGAGTGACTAAAGGATCCAGGTCGGGCTTACCTTTTATTTTCATGTTTTAAAATTGTTCAAATCTTGGTCAAACCGTACCTAGGATTTGATCAAGATTCAAATGGGCATAAAATTTCAAAAAAATGAAAAACCAAAGCATATAGCCTTCTTATGTCATATAGTAGTAAGCACTCAAGTTCATAAACAAGGTCTAGACATATTCAAACCAGAAAAATCATGTTTCTACCCCTAGCCCTAAACTTTGTCTTATGAAGTCAAGCACGAAGAGAAGTCGTTTTGGATTTCAAACATGGAAATTTCAAAAACCTTCCCAAAAGCTTCATTTTGGAGTGACTAATTAAGAAGGATACAGGCTTACCTTTTCATTTTCATGTTTTAAACTTGTTTAAATATTGGTTAAGCCTAGGATTTGACCAAGATCAAATGGGCATAAAAATTCAGAAAAAATCAAAAAAATGAAAACCAAAGCACATAGTATTATTATGTCATATAGTAAGCATTCAAGTTGATAAACAAGGTCTAAACAACAAACTAGACAAATCATGTATCTACCCCCTAACCCTAAATTAACTCTGTCTTATGAAGTCAAGCATGAAGAGAAGTGGTTTTGGGTTTCAAACATGGAAATTTCAAAAAACTCCCAAAAGCTTCTCATTTTAGAGTGACTAAGAAGGATTCAGGCTTACCTTTTCATTTTCATGTTTTAAACTTGTTCAAATCTTGGTCAAACTTAGGATTTGACCAAGATTCAAATGGGCATAAAAATTGGGAGGAAGGGTATGAATTACAATTCAAAAAAACAAGGTAACTTAAATACTTGGATGCCCCAAAGATGTGTGGAAGCCCAAAACAATGGCAAAACATGTGCGCACGCTGCATCCAATTCAAGTAGAACACATAGTAGGCATCGATAGTTTGACCTAAATTTGAAATCAAAGAGAAGGTGGTTAGAAAAAATCGAAATTGGCAAAGCAAAGCATGAAATCATAAATTTGTGATGCACTATAGCTATGAAAAGTATCAAACAATGCATACCAAAATGATTTTTTAGAGGAATACTAGTTCAACTTATTTTAGTTTTATATTAGTAGCCCAAAATCGAAGTAGTAGTTGGATATTTTTGAACTTGATCTGTAGTAGTGGGCAAAACCCTAGTTTAACATATTTAATCATAGATTCGTAGGTCGATTTTTCTACTTTTTTATTATTACTATGCAGCACATGTGTGTTTGCCCGTCGAGTGAAACTCGGAGGAAGAGGGATCACTCGGAAGGAGAGAAGAAGGGAGAGAATTATGGTGTCTCCCCTTTTTCGTGTGATGATGTTGACTTTTGTGCAGGGTTTGTCAGTGAGCAGGAGCGAGCGAGCGAGCGAGCGAGCGAGGCCGAGAATGAGAGAGATTTGTTTTTTTTGTGAGAGGGACAACCGAAGGATCCAGAAGGACCCACATACTTCCGATACGCATCCTGATGCGTCTTCTCTTGACAAAGAAAATGGCTGGGAGTTTGCGTACCTATTGCACGTGACTTGTGCTCACTGAAGTGTGGGACCTCACGCATGGGCACCACACGTAAGTGACAGACCTGTTGATGTAAAAACTCGGTTGATTATTATACTACTACATTTATACAAAGTTTCCTATGGATTCAAGGGTACGAAAGCCAAGTTAAATCATTTACATGACATTATTTTTTCCATGAAGCCAAGTTAACTCATTTATCAATTGGTACATTTTGGAGTGACTAAGAAGGATCCAGGCTTACTTTTTCATTTTCATGTTTTAAACATGTTTAAATCTTGGTCAAACCTATGACTTGACCAAGATTCAAATGGGCATAAAAATTCAAAAAAAATCAAAAAAAAGAAAAAACAAAAGCACGCCGTCTTCCTATGTCATATAGTAAGCATTCAAGGTGATAAACAAGGTCTGGCATATTCAAACCACAAAAATCATGTATCTACCCCCTAACCCTAAACAAGGATCCAGGCTTACCCTTTTCATTTTCATGTTTTAAACTTGTTCAAATCTTGGTCAAACTTAGGATTTGACGAAGATTCAAATGGGCGTAAAAATACTTAGAAAAATCATGTACGTATCTACCCCAAACCCTAAACTCTATCTTACGAAGCCAAGCATGAAGAGAAGTGGTTTTGGGTTTCAAACATGGAAATTTCAAAAACCTCCCAAAAGCTTCATTTTAGAGTGACTAAGAAGGATCCATGCTTACCTTTTATTTTCATGTTTTAAACATGTTCAAATCTTGGTCAAACCGTACGTACCTAGGATTTGACCAAGATTCAAATGGGCATAAAAATTCAAAAAAAAATGAAAAACCAAAGCACATAGCCTAGCTTCTTATATATGCCATATAGTAAGCACTCAAGTTGATAAACAAAGTCTAGACATATTCAAACCAGAAAAATCATGTATCTACCCCTAACCCTAAACTTTGTCTTAATTATGAAGTCAAGCACGAAGAGAAGTCGTTTTGGGTTTCAAACATGGACATTTCAAAAACCCTCCCAAAAGCTTCATTGTGGTGTGACGTACTAAGAAGGATACATGCTTACATTTTCAACAACCCCCCTAAAAGCTTCATTATAGAGTGACTAAGAAGGATCCAGTCTGGCGGGCTTACCTTTTATTTTCTTGTTTTAAACTTGTTCAAATCTCGGTCAAACCTAGGATTTGACCAAGATTCAAAATGTGCATCAAAATTCAAAAAAAATTATAAAAATTAAAAACCAAATTAAAGCACATAGTGTTCTTATGTCATATAGTAAGCATTAAAGTTGATAAACAAGGTCTAGACACATATTCAAACAAGACAAATCATGTATCTATACCCCTAACCCCTAAACTCTATCTTATGAAGTCAACAACATGAAGAGAAGTGGTTTTGGGTTTCAAACATGGAAATTTCAAAAACCTCCCAAAAGCTTCATTTTAGAGTGACTAATATATATAAGAAGGATCCATGCCTGCTTACCACCTTTTCATTTTCATATTTTAAACTTGTTTAAATCCGTGTCAAATTAAACCAAGGATTTGACCAAAAGATTCAAATGGGCATAAAATTTAAAAAAAATCAGAAAAATGAAAAACAAAAGCATATAGTCTTCTTATGTCATATACTAAGCATTCAAGTTGATAAACAAGGTTTGGACATGCATATTCAAACCTAGGCAAATCATGTATCTATCCCCTAGCCCCTAAACTATATCTTATGAAGTCAAGCATGAAGAGAAGTGGTTTTGGGTTTCAAACATGAAAATTTCAAGAACATCCCAAAAACTTCATTTTAGAGTGACTAAGAAGGATACAGGCTTCCCCTTTTCATTTTCATGTTTTATACTTGTTTAAATCTTGGTCAAACCTAGGATTTGACAAAGATTCAAATGTGCATCAAAATAAAAAATCAGAAAAATTAAAAACCAAAGCACATAGTTTTCTTATGTCATATAGTTAGCATTAAAGTTGATATAAACAAGGTCTAGATATATTCAAACAAGAAAAATCATGTATCTACCCCTAACCCTAAACTCTGTCTTATGTAGTCAAGCATGAAGAGAAGTGGTTTTGGGTTTCAAACTTGGAAATTTCAAGAACCCCCCAAAAGCTTCATTTTAGAGTGACTAAAGGATCCAGGTCGGGCTTACCTTTTATTTTCATGTTTTAAAATTGTTCAAATCTTGGTCAAACCGTACCTAGGATTTGATCAAGATTCAAATGGGCATAAAATTTCAAAAAAAATGAAAAACCAAAGCATATAGCCTTCTTATGTCATATAGTAGGCACTCAAGTTCATAAACAAGGTCTAGACATATTCAAACCAGAAAAATCATGTTTCTACCCCTAGCCCTAAACTTTGTCTTATGAAGTCAAGCACGAAGAGAAGTCGTTTTGGATTTCAAACATGGAAATTTCAAAAACCTTCCCAAAAGCTTCATTTTGGAGTGACTAATTAAGAAGGATACAGGCTTACCTTTTCATTTTCATGTTTTAAACTTGTTTAAATATTGGTTAAGCCTAGGATTTGACCAAGATCAAATGGGCATAAAAATTCAGAAAAAATCAAAAAAAATGAAAACCAAAGCACATAGTATTATTATGTCATATAGTAAGCATTCAAGTTGATAAACAAGGTCTAAACAACAAACTAGACAAATCATGTATCTACCCCCTAACCCTAAATTAACTCTGTCTTATGAAGTCAAGCATGAAGAGAAGTGGTTTTGGGTTTCAAACATGGAAATTTCAAAAAACTCCCAAAAGCTTCTCATTTTAGAGTGACTAAGAAGGATTCAGGCTTACCTTTTCATTTTCATGTTTTAAACTTGTTCAAATCTTGGTCAAACTTAGGATTTGACCAAGATTCAAATGGGCATAAAAATTGGGAGGAAGGGTATGAATTACAATTCAAAAAAACAAGGTAACTTAAATACTTGGATGCCCCAAAGATGTGTGGAAGCCCAAAACAATGGCAAAACATGTGCGCACGCTGCATCCAATTCAAGTAGAACACATAGTAGGCATCGATAGTTTGACCTAAATTTGAAATCAAAGAGAAGGTGGTTAGAAAAAATCGAAATTGGCAAAGCAAAGCATGAAATCATAAATTTGTGATGCACTATAGCTATGAAAAGTATCAAACAATGCATACCAAAATGATTTTTTAGAGGAATACTAGTTCAACTTATTTTAGTTTTATATTAGTAGCCCAAAATCGAAGTAGTAGTTGGATATTTTTGAACTTGATCTGTAGTAGTGGGCAAAACCCTAGTTTAACATATTTAATCATAGATTCGTAGGTCGATTTTTCTACTTTTTTATTATTACTATGCAGCACATGTGTGTTTGCCCGTCGAGTGAAACTCGGAGGAAGAGGGATCACTCGGAAGGAGAGAAGAAGAGAGAATTATGGTGTCTCCCCTTTTTCGTGTGATGATGTTGACTTTTGTGCAGGGTTTGTCAGTGAGCAGGAGCGAGCGAGCGAGCGAGTCGAGCGAGGCCGAGAATGAGAGAGATTTGTTTTTTTTTGTGAGAGGGACAACCGAAGGATCCAGAAGGACCCACATACTTCCGATACGCATCCTGATGCGTCTTCTCTTGACAAAGAAAATGGCTGGGAGTTTGCGTACCTATTGCACGTGACTTGTGCTCACTGAAGTGTGGGACCTCACGCATGGGCACCACACGTAAGTGACAGACCTGTTGATGTAAAAACTCGGTTGATTATTATACTACTACATTTATACAAAGTTTCCTATGGATTCAAGGGTACGAAAGCCAAGTTAAATCATTTACATGACATTATTTTTTCCATGAAGCCAAGTTAACTCATTTATCAATTGGTACATTTTGGAGTGACTAAGAAGGATCCAGGCTTACTTTTTCATTTTCATGTTTTAAACATGTTTAAATCTTGGTCAAACCTATGACTTGACCAAGATTCAAATGGGCATAAAAATTCAAAAAAAAAAGAAAAACAAAAGCACACCGTCTTCCTATGTCATATAGTAAGTATTCAAGGTGATAAACCATATTCAAACCACAAAAATCATGTATCTACCCCCTAACCCTAAACAAGGATCCAGGCTTACCCTTTTCATTTTCATGTTTTAAACTTGTTCAAATCTTGGTCAAACTTAGGATTTGACGAAGATTCAAATGGGCGTAAAAATACTTAGAAAAATCATGTACGTATCTACCCCAAACCCTAAACTCTATCTTACGAAGCCAAGCATGAAGAGAAGTGGTTTTGGGTTTCAAACATGGAAATTTCAAAAACCTCCCAAAAGCTTCATTTTAGAGTGACTAAGAAGGATCCATGCTTACCTTTTATTTTCATGTTTTAAACATGTTCAAATCTTGGTCAAACCGTACGTACCTAGGATTTGACCAAGATTCAAATGGGCATAAAAATTCAAAAAAAAATGAAAAACCAAAGCACATAGCCTAGCTTCTTATATATGCCATATAGTAAGCACTCAAGTTGATAAACAAAGTCTAGACATATTCAAACCAGAAAAATCATGTATCTACCCCTAACCCTAAACTTTGTCTTAATTATGAAGTCAAGCACGAAGAGAAGTCGTTTTGGGTTTCAAACATGGACATTTCAAAAACCCTCCCAAAAGCTTCATTGTGGTGTGACGTACTAAGAAGGATACATGCTTACATTTTCAACAACCCCCCTAAAAGCTTCATTATAGAGTGACTAAGAAGGATCCAGTCTGGCGGGCTTACCTTTTATTTTCTTGTTTTAAACTTGTTCAAATCTCGGTCAAACCTAGGATTTGACCAAGATTCAAAATGTGCATCAAAATTCAAAAAAAATTATAAAAATTAAAAACCAAATTAAAGCACATAGTGTTCTTATGTCATATAGTAAGCATTAAAGTTGATAAACAAGGTCTAGACACATATTCAAACAAGACAAATCATGTATCTATACCCCTAACCCCTAAACTCTATCTTATGAAGTCAACAACATGAAGAGAAGTGGTTTTGGGTTTCAAACATGGAAATTTCAAAAACCTCCCAAAAGCTTCATTTTAGAGTGACTAATATATATAAGAAGGATCCATGCCTGCTTACCACCTTTTCATTTTCATATTTTAAACTTGTTTAAATCCGTGTCAAATTAAACCAAGGATTTGACCAAAAGATTCAAATGGGCATAAAATTTAAAAAAAATCAGAAAAATGAAAAACAAAAGCATATAGTCTTCTTATGTCATATACTAAGCATTCAAGTTGATAAACAAGGTTTGGACATGCATATTCAAACCTAGGCAAATCATGTATCTATCCCCTAGCCCCTAAACTATATCTTATGAAGTCAAGCATGAAGAGAAGTGGTTTTGGGTTTCAAACATGAAAATTTCAAGAACATCCCAAAAACTTCATTTTAGAGTGACTAAGAAGGATACAGGCTTCCCCTTTTCATTTTCATGTTTTATACTTGTTTAAATCTTGGTCAAACCTAGGATTTGACAAAGATTCAAATGTGCATCAAAATAAAAAATCAGAAAAATTAAAAACCAAAGCACATAGTTTTCTTATGTCATATAGTTAGCATTAAAGTTGATATAAACAAGGTCTAGATATATTCAAACAAGAAAAATCATGTATCTACCCCTAACCCTAAACTCTGTCTTATGTAGTCAAGCATGAAGAGAAGTGGTTTTGGGTTTCAAACTTGGAAATTTCAAGAACCCCCAAAAGCTTCATTTTAGAGTGACTAAAGGATCCAGGTCGGGCTTACCTTTTATTTTCATGTTTTAAAATTGTTCAAATCTTGGTCAAACCGTACCTAGGATTTGATCAAGATTCAAAAATGGGCATAAAATTTCAAAAAAATGAAAAACCAAAGCATATAGCCTTCTTATGTCATATAGTACGTAAGCACTCAAGTTCATAAACAAGGTCTAGACATATTCAAACCAGAAAAATCATGTTTCTACCCCTAGCCCTAAACTTTGTCTTATGAAGTCAAGCACGAAGAGAAGTCGTTTTGGATTTCAAACATGGAAATTTCAAAAACCTTCCCAAAAGCTTCATTTTGGAGTGACTAATTAAGAAGGATACAGGCTTACCTTTTCATTTTCATGTTTTAAACTTGTTTAAATATTGGTTAAGCCTAGGATTTGACCAAGATCAAATGGGCATAAAAATTCAGAAAAAATCAAAAAAAATGAAAACCAAAGCACATAGTATTATTATGTCATATAGTAAGCATTCAAGTTGATAAACAAGGTCTAAACAACAAACTAGACAAATCATGTATCTACCCCCTAACCCTAAATTAACTCTGTCTTATGAAGTCAAGCATGAAGAGAAGTGGTTTTGGGTTTCAAACATGGAAATTTCAAAAAACTCCCAAAAGCTTCTCATTTTAGAGTGACTAAGAAGGATTCAGGCTTACCTTTTCATTTTCATGTTTTAAACTTGTTCAAATCTTGGTCAAACTTAGGATTTGACCAAGATTCAAATGGGCATAAAAATTGGGAGGAAGGGTATGAATTACAATTCAAAAAAACAAGGTAACTTAAATACTTGGATGCCCCAAAGATGTGTGGAAGCCCAAAACAATGGCAAAACATGTGCGCACGCTGCATCCAATTCAAGTAGAACACATAGTAGGCATCGATAGTTTGACCTAAATTTGAAATCAAAGAGAAGGTGGTTAGAAAAAATCGAAATTGGCAAAGCAAAGCATGAAATCATAAATTTGTGATGCACTATAGCTATGAAAAGTATCAAACAATGCATACCAAAATGATTTTTTAGAGGAATACTAGTTCAACTTATTTTAGTTTTATATTAGTAGCCCAAAATCGAAGTAGTAGTTGGATATTTTTGAACTTGATCTGTAGTAGTGGGCAAAACCCTAGTTTAACATATTTAATCATAGATTCGTAGGTCGATTTTTCTACTTTTTTATTATTACTATGCAGCACATGTGTGTTTGCCCGTCGAGTGAAACTCGGAGGAAGAGGGATCACTCGGAAGGAGAGAAGAAGGGAGAGAATTATGGTGTCTCCCCTTTTTCGTGTGATGATGTTGACTTTTGTGCAGGGTTTGTTGAGCAGGAGCGAGCGAGCGAGCGAGCGAGTCGAGCGAGGCCGAGAATGAGAGAGATTTGTTTTTTTTTGTGAGAGGGACAACCGAAGGATCCAGAAGGACCCACATACTTCCGATACGCATCCTGATGCGTCTTCTCTTGACAAAGAAAATGGCTGGGAGTTTGCGTACCTATTGCACGTGACTTGTGCTCACTGAAGTGTGGGACCTCACGCATGGGCACCACACGTAAGTGACAGACCTGTTGATGTAAAAACTCGGTTGATTATTATACTACTACATTTATACAAAGTTTCCTATGGATTCAAGGGTACGAAAGCCAAGTTAAATCATTTACATGACATTATTTTTTCCATGAAGCCAAGTTAACTCATTTATCAATTGGTACATTTTGGAGTGACTAAGAAGGATCCAGGCTTACTTTTTCATTTTCATGTTTTAAACATGTTTAAATCTTGGTCAAACCTATGACTTGACCAAGATTCAAATGGGCATAAAAATTCAAAAAAAAAGAAAAACAAAAGCACACCGTCGTCTTCCTATGTCATATAGTAAGCATTCAAGGTGATAAACAAGGTCTGGCATATTCAAACCACAAAAATCATGTATCTACCCCCTAACCCTAAACAAGGATCCAGGCTTACCCTTTTCATTTTCATGTTTTAAACTTGTTCAAATCTTGGTCAAACTTAGGATTTGACGAAGATTCAAATGGGCGTAAAAATACTTAGAAAAATCATGTACGTATCTACCCCAAACCCTAAACTCTATCTTACGAAGCCAAGCATGAAGAGAAGTGGTTTTGGGTTTCAAACATGGAAATTTCAAAAACCTCCCAAAAGCTTCATTTTAGAGTGACTAAGAAGGATCCATGCTTACCTTTTATTTTCATGTTTTAAACATGTTCAAATCTTGGTCAAACCGTACGTACCTAGGATTTGACCAAGATTCAAATGGGCATAAAAATTCAAAAAAAATGAAAAACCAAAGCACATAGCCTAGCTTCTTATATATGCCATATAGTAAGCACTCAAGTTGATAAACAAAGTCTAGACATATTCAAACCAGAAAAATCATGTATCTACCCCTAACCCTAAACTTTGTCTTAATTATGAAGTCAAGCACGAAGAGAAGTCGTTTTGGGTTTCAAACATGGACATTTCAAAAACCCTCCCAAAAGCTTCATTGTGGTGTGACGTACTAAGAAGGATACATGCTTACATTTTCAACAACCCCCCTAAAAGCTTCATTATAGAGTGACTAAGAAGGATCCAGTCTGGCGGGCTTACCTTTTATTTTCTTGTTTTAAACTTGTTCAAATCTCGGTCAAACCTAGGATTTGACCAAGATTCAAAATGTGCATCAAAATTCAAAAAAAATTATAAAAATTAAAAACCAAATTAAAGCACATAGTGTTCTTATGTCATATAGTAAGCATTAAAGTTGATAAACAAGGTCTAGACACATATTCAAACAAGACAAATCATGTATCTATACCCCTAACCCCTAAACTCTATCTTATGAAGTCAACAACATGAAGAGAAGTGGTTTTGGGTTTCAAACATGGAAATTTCAAAAACCTCCCAAAAGCTTCATTTTAGAGTGACTAATATATATAAGAAGGATCCATGCCTGCTTACCACCTTTTCATTTTCATATTTTAAACTTGTTTAAATCCGTGTCAAATTAAACCAAGGATTTGACCAAAAGATTCAAATGGGCATAAAATTTAAAAAAAATCAGAAAAATGAAAAACAAAAGCATATAGTCTTCTTATGTCATATACTAAGCATTCAAGTTGATAAACAAGGTTTGGACATGCATATTCAAACCTAGGCAAATCATGTATCTATCCCCTAGCCCCTAAACTATATCTTATGAAGTCAAGCATGAAGAGAAGTGGTTTTGGGTTTCAAACATGAAAATTTCAAGAACATCCCAAAAACTTCATTTTAGAGTGACTAAGAAGGATACAGGCTTCCCCTTTTCATTTTCATGTTTTATACTTGTTTAAATCTTGGTCAAACCTAGGATTTGACAAAGATTCAAATGTGCATCAAAATAAAAAATCAGAAAAATTAAAAACCAAAGCACATAGTTTTCTTATGTCATATAGTTAGCATTAAAGTTGATATAAACAAGGTCTAGATATATTCAAACAAGAAAAATCATGTATCTACCCCTAACCCTAAACTCTGTCTTATGTAGTCAAGCATGAAGAGAAGTGGTTTTGGGTTTCAAACTTGGAAATTTCAAGAACCCCCCAAAAGCTTCATTTTAGAGTGACTAAAGGATCCAGGTCGGGCTTACCTTTTATTTTCATGTTTTAAAATTGTTCAAATCTTGGTCAAACCGTACCTAGGATTTGATCAAGATTCAAAAATGGGCATAAAATTTCAAAAAAATGAAAAACCAAAGCATATAGCCTTCTTATGTCATATAGTAAAGCACTCAAGTTCATAAACAAGGTCTAGACATATTCAAACCAGAAAAATCATGTTTCTACCCCTAGCCCTAAACTTTGTCTTATGAAGTCAAGCACGAAGAGAAGTCGTTTTGGATTTCAAACATGGAAATTTCAAAAACCTTCCCAAAAGCTTCATTTTGGAGTGACTAATTAAGAAGGATACAGGCTTACCTTTTCATTTTCATGTTTTAAACTTGTTTAAATATTGGTTAAGCCTAGGATTTGACCAAGATCAAATGGGCATAAAAATTTAGAAAAAATCAAAAAAAAAAATGAAAACCAAAGCACATAGTATTATTATGTCATATAGTAAGCATTCAAGTTGATAAACAAGGTCTAAACAACAAACTAGACAAATCATGTATCTACCCCCTAACCCTAAATTAACTCTGTCTTATGAAGTCAAGCATGAAGAGAAGTGGTTTTGGGTTTCAAACATGGAAATTTCAAAAAACTCCCAAAAGCTTCTCATTTTAGAGTGACTAAGAAGGATTCAGGCTTACCTTTTCATTTTCATGTTTTAAACTTGTTCAAATCTTGGTCAAACTTAGGATTTGACCAAGATTCAAATGGGCATAAAAATTGGGAGGAAGGGTATGAATTACAATTCAAAAAAACAAGGTAACTTAAATACTTGGATGCCCCAAAGATGTGTGGAAGCCCAAAACAATGGCAAAACATGTGCGCACGCTGCATCCAATTCAAGTAGAACACATAGTAGGCATCGATAGTTTGACCTAAATTTGAAATCAAAGAGAAGGTGGTTAGAAAAAATCGAAATTGGCAAAGCAAAGCATGAAATCATAAATTTGTGATGCACTATAGCTATGAAAAGTATCAAACAATGCATACCAAAATGATTTTTTAGAGGAATACTAGTTCAACTTATTTTAGTTTTATATTAGTAGCCCAAAATCGAAGTAGTAGTTGGATATTTTTGAACTTGATCTGTAGTAGTGGGCAAAACCCTAGTTTAACATATTTAATCATAGATTCGTAGGTCGATTTTTCTACTTTTTTATTATTACTATGCAGCACATGTGTGTTTGCCCGTCGAGTGAAACTCGGAGGAAGAGGGATCACTCGGAAGGAGAGAAGAAGGGAGAGAATTATGGTGTCTCCCCTTTTTCGTGTGATGATGTTGACTTTTGTGCAGGGTTTGTCAGTGAGCAGGAGGAGCGAGCGAGCGAGCGAGTCGAGCGAGGCCGAGAATGAGAGAGATTTGTTTTTTTGTGAGAGGGACAACCGAAGGATCCAGAAGGACCCACATACTTCCGATACGCATCCTGATGCGTCTTCTCTTGACAAAGAAAATGGCTGGGAGTTTGCGTACCTATTGCACGTGACTTGTGCTCACTGAAGTGTGGGACCTCACGCATGGGCACCACACGTAAGTGACAGACCTGTTGATGTAAAAACTCGGTTGATTATTATACTACTACATTTATACAAAGTTTCCTATGGATTCAAGGGTACGAAAGCCAAGTTAAATCATTTACATGACATTATTTTTTCCATGAAGCCAAGTTAACTCATTTATCAATTGGTACATTTTGGAGTGACTAAGAAGGATCCAGGCTTACTTTTTCATTTTCATGTTTTAAACATGTTTAAATCTTGGTCAAACCTATGACTTGACCAAGATTCAAATGGGCATAAAAATTCAAAAAAAAATCCAAAAAAAGAAAAACAAAAGCACGCCGTCTTCCTATGTCATATAGTAAGCATTCAAGGTGATAAACAAGGTCTGGCATATTCAAACCACAAAAATCATGTATCTACCCCCTAACCCTAAACAAGGATCCAGGCTTACCCTTTTCATTTTCATGTTTTAAACTTGTTCAAATCTTGGTCAAACTTAGGATTTGACGAAGATTCAAATGGGCGTAAAAATACTTAGAAAAATCATGTACGTATCTACCCCAAACCCTAAACTCTATCTTACGAAGCCAAGCATGAAGAGAAGTGGTTTTGGGTTTCAAACATGGAAATTTCAAAAACCTCCCAAAAGCTTCATTTTAGAGTGACTAAGAAGGATCCATGCTTACCTTTTATTTTCATGTTTTAAACATGTTCAAATCTTGGTCAAACCGTACGTACCTAGGATTTGACCAAGATTCAAATGGGCATAAAAATTCAAAAAAAATGAAAAACCAAAGCACATAGCCTAGCTTCTTATATATGCCATATAGTAAGCACTCAAGTTGATAAACAAAGTCTAGACATATTCAAACCAGAAAAATCATGTATCTACCCCTAACCCTAAACTTTGTCTTAATTATGAAGTCAAGCACGAAGAGAAGTCGTTTTGGGTTTCAAACATGGACATTTCAAAAACCCTCCCAAAAGCTTCATTGTGGTGTGACGTACTAAGAAGGATACATGCTTACATTTTCAACAACCCCCCTAAAAGCTTCATTATAGAGTGACTAAGAAGGATCCAGTCTGGCGGGCTTACCTTTTATTTTCTTGTTTTAAACTTGTTCAAATCTCGGTCAAACCTAGGATTTGACCAAGATTCAAAATGTGCATCAAAATTCAAAAAAAATTATAAAAATTAAAAACCAAATTAAAGCACATAGTGTTCTTATGTCATATAGTAAGCATTAAAGTTGATAAACAAGGTCTAGACACATATTCAAACAAGACAAATCATGTATCTATACCCCTAACCCCTAAACTCTATCTTATGAAGTCAACAACATGAAGAGAAGTGGTTTTGGGTTTCAAACATGGAAATTTCAAAAACCTCCCAAAAGCTTCATTTTAGAGTGACTAATATATATAAGAAGGATCCATGCCTGCTTACCACCTTTTCATTTTCATATTTTAAACTTGTTTAAATCTGTGTCAAATTAAACCAAGGATTTGACCAAAAGATTCAAATGGGCATAAAATTTAAAAAAAATCAGAAAAATGAAAAACAAAAGCATATAGTCTTCTTATGTCATATACTAAGCATTCAAGTTGATAAACAAGGTTTGGACATGCATATTCAAACCTAGGCAAATCATGTATCTATCCCCTAGCCCCTAAACTATATCTTATGAAGTCAAGCATGAAGAGAAGTGGTTTTGGGTTTCAAACATGAAAATTTCAAGAACATCCCAAAAACTTCATTTTAGAGTGACTAAGAAGGATACAGGCTTCCCCTTTTCATTTTCATGTTTTATACTTGTTTAAATCTTGGTCAAACCTAGGATTTGACAAAGATTCAAATGTGCATCAAAATAAAAAAATCAGAAAAATTAAAAACCAAAGCACATAGTTTTCTTATGTCATATAGTTAGCATTAAAGTTGATAAACAAGGTCTAGATATATTCAAACAAGAAAAATCATGTATCTACCCCTAACCCTAAACTCTGTCTTATGTAGTCAAGCATGAAGAGAAGTGGTTTTGGGTTTCAAACTTGGAAATTTCAAAAACCCCCAAAAGCTTCATTTTAGAGTGACTAAGAAGGATCCATGCTTACCTTTTCATTTTCATGTTTTAAACTTGTTTACATCTTGGTCATAGCTAGTGTATTTGACCAAGATTCAAATGGGCATAAAATTAAAAAAAAAAAAAAATGAAAAACCAAAGTACATAGTCTTCTTATGTCATATAGTAAGCATTCAAGCTGATAAACAAGGTCTAGACATATTCAAACCAAACAAATCATGTATCTACCCCCTAACCCCTAAACTTTATCTTATGAAGCCAAGCATGAAGAGAAGTGGTTCTTGGTTTCAAACATGGAAATATCAAAAACCTCCCAAAAGCTTCATTTTAGAGTGACTAAGAAGTATCCATGCTTACCTTTTCATTTTCATATTTTAAACTTGTTTAAATCATTGTCAAACCTAGGATTTGACCAAGATACAAGTATGGGCACAAAACCCTCTTAGCCAAAATCAACTACGAGCAAGATTTTCTGTATTGTAGATGCCCCAATTGACTCTCATCCCCAATGTAGTCTTTTTTTATGTCAGTATAGACTTCTTTACTAGATGTATACTATCGTACATGGCATGCATTTGCCTAATGAGCAGCATTGTTTAGCCGTTCTAGCCAACCCGATCAATCTGTCAAGCTTCATGCACGAGATGCCAATTTACTCCCTCGCTCCGATCCATATTTCTTGGTGCTAAAAAGAATGTGAATCGGAGGGAGTACTTTTCTTAGATAGTACTATATCAGTTCAAAAAAAAGTACAGTACTACTACATCACAAATGCATCAAAAGAGTACTACTGTACATCACAAGACCACGACAGTTGTATAGTAGAGTTTAATGCTGAACTTTAAACAGGACCAGGAGCATCAGGGCCAGCAGCAGGGGCGTTGACCGGCAACAAACCAGTCAAAAGACGTAAGGAAGAGGCCATATGCTGCGTGCTTGGCCTTGATTGCAGGGTGGTGATTCTTCGCCGCTCGCCATGTATTCACGCCGTACCAGTTCCGCGTCGCCCGCGAGCGGATCGAAGCGATCCCGCGCGCCGGACACGCTCGAGGAGGCGTGGCGGCTCCAGTGCAAGCAGTCCGCCGCCGGGAGTCGGCGCGCGGCGTGCAGGTACAGAGGCTCCCTGTACATGCCGTCGTCGCTCCGCGAGTTCGCCCCGGGCGGGCTCTGGTACAAGGCGGATCCGCCGCTCAAACCGATGAGCGGCCCCGTCTTCAACAAATGGCGCGCCGACCGGGAGAGGAACCGCCGGTCGAAGGCGGCGTGGGAGGCGAGCACCAGCGGCGGATTCGCGCCGCCAGCCGGCGAGGAGGCGGAGGAGGCGGAGGAAGGGGAAGACCCCCTCTTCTTGAAGGCGCTGGCCGCGTCCCTCAAGGACGATGCCGACAAGAAGAGGGCGGAGGAAGAAGACAAGGCGGCGGCCATCGCCGCCGTGAAGGAGAAGGAGGCGCGGGATGCGGAGGAGAACGCGACCATCATCTTCCTCGACGACTAGATAGGTTAGAAGTCGCGATAAGGATCGCGCAATTCTGTATGTATGATCCGTATGTATGATCAACTATGAATTATGAACAATGAACTATCAAACCAAACCACATAGTTTTTTTTATGTCATATAGTAAGAATTCAAGTTGATAAAACAAGGTCTAGACATATTCAAACTAGACAAATCACGTATATCTACCCCTAACCCTAAACTCTGTCTTATGAAGTAAAGCATGAAGAGAAGTGGTTTTGGGTTTCAAACATGGAAATTTCAAAAACCTTCCCAAAAGCTTCATTTTGGAGTGACTAAGAAGGATGCAGGCTTACCTTTTCATTTTCATGTCTTAAACTTGTTTAAATCTTGGTTAAACCTAGGATTTGACCAAGATCAAATGGGCAAAAAAATCAGAAAAAATCAAAAAAATGAAAACTAAAGCACATAGTATTCTTATGTCATATAGTAAGCATTCAATTTGATAAACAAGGTCTAAACATATTCAAACCAGACAAATCATGTATCTACCCACTAACCCTAAATTCTGTCTTATGAAGTCGATCAAGCATGAAGAGAAGTGGTTTTGGGTTTCAAACATGGAAATTTCAAAAACCTCCCAAAAGCTTCATTTTAGAGTTACTAAGAAGGATCCATGCTTACCTTTTATTTTCATGTTTTAAACATGTTCAAATCTTGGTCAAACCGTACCTAGGATTTGACCAAGATTCAAATGGGTATAAAAATTCAAAAAAACTGAAAAACCAAAGCACATAGCCTTCTTATGTCATATATAGTAAGCACTCAAGTTGGTAAACAAGGTCTAGAGATATTCAAACCAGAAAAATCTTGTATCTACCCCTAACCCTAAACTTTGTCTTATGAAGTCAAGCACGAAGAGAAGTCGTTTTGGGTTTCAAACATGGAAATTTCAAAAACCTTCCCAAAAGCCTCATTTTGGAGTGACTAAGAAGGATGCAGGCTTACCTTTTCATTTTCATGTTTTAAACTTGTTTAAACCTTGGTTAAACCTAGGATTTGACCAAGATCAAATGGGCATAAAAATTCAGAAAAAATCAAAAAATGAAAACCAAAGCACATAGTATTCTTATGTCATATATTAAGCATTCAAGTTGATAAACAAGGTCAAGACATATTCAAACCAGACAAATCATGTATCTACCCTAACCCTAAACTCTGTCTTATGAAGTCAAGCATGAAGAGACGTGGTTTTGGGTTTCAAACATGGAAATTTCAAGAACCCCCCAAAAGCTTCATTTTAGAGTGACTAAGAAGGATCCAGGTCGAGCTTACCTTTTATTTTTATGTTTTAAACTTGTTCAAATCTTGGTCAAACCTAGGATTTGACCAAGATTCAAATGGGTATAAAAAAATGAAAAACCAAAGCACATAGCCTTCTTATGTCATATAATAAGCACTCAAGTTGATAAACAAGGTCTAGACATATTCAAACCAGAAAAATCATGTATCTACCCCTAACCCTAAACTTTGTCTTATGAAGTCAAGCACGAAGAGAAGTCGTTTTTGGGTTTCAAACATGGAAATTTCAAAAACCTTCCCAAAAACTTCATTTTGGAGTGACTAAGAAGGATGCAGGCTTACCTTTTCATTTTCATATTTTAAACATGTTTAAATCTTGGTCAAACCTATGATTTGACCAAGATTCAAATGGGCATAAAAATAGTTAGAAAAATCATGTACGTATCTACCCCTAACCCTAAACTCTATCTTACGAAGTCAAGCATGAAGAGAAGTGGTTTTGGGTTTCAAACATGGAAATTTCAAAAACCTCCCAAAAGCTTCATTTCAGAGTGACTAAGAAGGATCCAGACCGGGCTTACATTTTATTTTCATATTTTAAACTTGTTCAAATCTTGGTCAAACCGTACCTAGGATTTGACCAAGATTCAAAAAAAAAATGAAAAACCAAAGCACATAGCCTTCTTATGTCATATAGTAAGCACTCAAGTTGATAAACAAGGTCTAGTCATATTCAAACCAGAAAAATCATGTATCTACCCCTAAGCCTGAACTTTGTCTTATGAAGTCAATCACGAAGAGAAGTCGTTTTGGGTTTCAAACATGGAAATTTCAAATACCTTCCGAAAAGCTTCATTTTGGAGTGACTAAGAAGGATGCAGGCTTACCTTTTCATTTTCATGTTTTAAACATGTTTAAATAAGGATGCGTGGTTCTGAAACCTCATACACATTGTTGCAAAAGTAATTACATCACCTAAACAATACTACCAGTTCATAATTCTAAACTTATGTACAATCTTGGAAACATATAACGCCAGCCTAGTTCACCAATTATCATCATCCCTCTTGATGCGCTTGCCGGTGCCGCTTGTACCTGCCTCCCATGGGTTGGCAGTCCAAGTTCTGCACTCGTTCGCACTTCGTGTGTCGGGAATCCTTGTTGGAGCTTCCCAACCAGATACAGGCCCTGCCCTTGCTAGCTCACCACATCCAGCCGTTGCCCTAGCTTGCTCACCATGTGAACCGCCATCCCACGGAGACCCCGAAGTAGGCTCGCACGGGTCCTTTATCCATGGTGGCATATTCTTCGGATCAAATGGTATGTTGTGCCTAAAGCAATAAGATACAAATTCCCAGTAGGTTGTCCCGACACACTGCTTCTTCTCGTCGCGCCAGGCAGGGGGAAGAGCGGCCAACCTAGCCGCTTCCTTGCAATCCGGGCAAACCACTTCCCTTGGAATTGGTTGTGCTTGACGCTGCCCATCATTGATTTTTTTGAGTCGCCTGTACAACTCAAAACTGACATACCCATCAATCGCAGCATACCTCAAGTTTACTTCAGGCAATGGCATGCACTCCCATTGATAGTGGCTGCTAGTAGGGAACTTGGTCTTCATGTCTTTGTAAGATGGGTCAATGATGGCGGCTGCCAAATCACCCATGCCAGTCCTATTGCCAGGACCATTGAAATTGATCATATCCTGATGTCAACAGTTGTGAAACAAATTCCTTTATGTTGAAGGAATTCTTGCAGTGCCAGATTATCAGGACTCCTGCATGTTAACACAAATCAATCTTGTAAGATCGTATATGCTGAAATAGTACACATATTTTTCTTCCAGTAAACTGTATACTTGTTGCAGTGAAACAATGATTTTGCATCAGTGATACACATCAAAATAACATGAATTATTGTTGCGACTATATGATCTAATTATTTAAGTGTCAAGTTAAGATTCAGTTACTATATGTTAATATCTTGACATCCATGCCGATTATCGGTGAGTATGAGTACATGAAATTTGTGCAAATTTTGAGTACCAAAATCATGAAACTAGATATCGTGGTCAATCCAAAAAAATTATACAAGTATGTTGGATATTACGTTCCAGACCACATTTTTCATACAAGTTAGTTTGTTCGTGTTTTCATACAAGTTAGAACCTAGTCTATTTCGAAATAAAAAAGCAGATCCAAGATAAAGGAAGAGTTTCTATATTAAAAAACAAAAGGATAAAGGAAGGCATGTGAAGAACATACCTGCAGAAATGGTACACCAGGACGTGGTCGTCCATGGCCAACTGAACGACGGCGGTACTTACTTGGTCCGCAGTGTATTCTAGGTCGAGGCCGACGAACCTGGGCCTGTCCTCTAGTAGCTTTTGTTCGTACATCTTGAGGGTGTGCTCGAGAACGGAAGGGTCATTCGTGTAGACCACGTTCACCTTGGTCGTCCCATGGGGAACGACGCTCCTCTTCAGCGTAAACAGGCCGCCGTCGGCCATGGCAGCGCTGAAGCACGTCGAACTGATCGGAGGGATTGAGGGGGAGGGAGGGAGAGCAACTGCAAACAATGGGGTTTTTTGGAACTTGCCGAAATGCAGGGGAGAACGAACCGCCAGGGGTTGTTTAGTGGGGACAGATGGGAATAATACTGCGATGAGGTTGAGGAATTAACTCCAACCGCCATTTAAATCTAGTACTCCCTATAGTCAGTTGATAGGAAATGGACGGGCAAGATTGATTCTAGGGAGGCGAATCCCAGTATTTTCCCAATTTATTTGAGTTGTAATATAACCATCGTTAATACTTGAATTGAAAAATATTTACAAAATTAATTTATTATATACTACATGATGAGATAATCCAACAAACCATGGAAATGCATGGCCATCCAACCATGTCACCCGCTTGTGAAAATTGTATAGGTGGTAGTGTGCGCAATACACGCGGTAGCCACTTCACAAATACATCCTTTTAATTTTGCCCCCCTTAATTCGGCCAATAAAAATGAAAAGACTTTATGTGGAAAACCAAAAAAACTGTATTTGGCAAAGTATAGTCGAAAATAAGAAGTTTTTCATTGATCTCTTAAAAAAGGGGTCATGATTCGAAAGTTCGCCATGCATGGTTCTTGCGGTAACCAAGCTAGCTCACCCATGTGGCAAGAAGAGAATCAATGTCCAACATGCATGGTTCCAAAAATATATATTTACAGAATGATTCTGCTTCTCAAGAATATTTGCATGCCATCATGTTTGTTATTTTTCCTAGATAAAAGTAGTAATTGGTGACTTCGTGATTGCCTTGCTTGCTGATTTCAATAAGTTTGAACCTCATTTTTGGCTTTTTTTCAAATTTAGGCAAAAACTTCTTGGCAATCGACTTTGTGAGCTACTATACTTGGATGCAACCCACATTTTCGTTGGCTAATTAATGTTTTCTGATTCCACAACTGTAAGGGTACATTGCCCCTATGTGTGGTTTTGGTAATTAATGACAACCCCTATGGACTAATGTTTTCATTGAGTTTATATGAAGGAATATTCCATAGGTACTACTTGTTCTCCATGTGTTGGATTCAAGTATGGATGCCATGAAGATAAAGGTATACCTTGTGTATTGGCATCAAGATCATCGGTTTGAAGATACATATGTGATATGATCAAGAAGAAGAAATGAAGATGGAGTTCTTATGTGGAACTCAATATTAGCCATGCTCTATCTTATGAGAGTATGAGAAGGTACAAGGTTAAGTCGGGCAAGTTCAAGATGAGCATCTCAAGTGGATCACATGCTTGAAGCTTGCCGTCCATTTGGTGATAATGGACATGTGAAGATGTGCATCAATAGAGCTTTCCCATCATGGTGTATGGGGGAGCATTTGTGAGTCTTCACGAAGCGACGATGATCAAGTGAGGCATTCCGGCTTGAGTGGAGCTTGAAGAGCTATCATCAAGATCAAGCGGGATGCGCAAGGCAAAGGTATGGCCTTGCTAGGTTTTCCTTTTACCGGTCTCAAGGTGGTTGTTGGGAGACCGGATTATAGGATAGATAGCCGCACTATCAAGAGGGGCTTTCGGTTGGGTAACTTGATCGCATCGTCTTAGGGAGCTCAATCCTTTGCATACTTTGCATATCCCTATTGCTTCTTGGTGTTTCTCTGTGTGAGGTTCTTGAGCTTGTTGCTAGCTTTACAACAAGCCCAAGTTCATCGAAAACGGAATCCGCATGCATCTTCTATTGCGTTTTCGAGTTTGGACGTCTTTACCGTTTCTTGACGGTGGGAGACTCCCTCTCTAAAATCATCTAAAATGTTCTGTGAGGAGTCTCCATATTTCCAGTTTTTGTTGGGGTTCTATTCGTCGTTATCTTTCCAACAAAATTGGTTTCATGTCAATCGGGGTCCGGACACAAAAGTTATCACAGTTTTTGTATAACATGATTTCCTGCTGGCCCGGTTTCTAGCCCGGCGTGACCGGCCGTCTGACCGGATGGCCCGGTTCAAACCGGCCCCTGGACCGGTGCCATCCGGGCACTATCCAGTAAGCTTTTAATCTTGGTCCGGTTTCTAGCCCGCGTGACCGGCCGTCGACCGGATGGCCCGGTTCAAACCGCCCTGGACCGGTGCCATCCGGGCACTATCCAGTAAGCTTTTCAGCTTGTCCGGTCACTAGCCCGGGTCCGGTTGGACCGGATGGTCCGGTCGTGGCCCGGTCGGACCGGGGTGGACCGGCCGGTCCCGGCCCGGACCGGCCTCTCGGCAGCCCAACTTTTCCCCAACGGTTATATTTGCTCTTGGGCTATAAATAGCCCTTCTTCCACCTTGGGCTGACTTCTTCCCTTTCTCTCACCTCCATTGTTGCATTTGAAGAAGTTGCTCTCTCTCTTGTTCCCCCCCATGATTCTTGCTCATATTTGAGGATTTGAGAGAGGAGATCTAGATCTACACTTCCACCAAACCAATTCTTCTCTAAGTGAGGGAATCTCTTGGGATCTAGATCTTGGAGTCTTTGGTTGACTTTCCCCCTTGTTCTTCCTCTCCAATCTCATCCTAGCATTCGTTGCTTTGGTGGGATTTGAGTGTGAAGGACTTGAACACCTCCGGTGTTCTTGCTTTGCATCATTGCATAGTGTTGAGCTCTCCACCACGATTTGTTCGAGTGAGAGACCGTGAGCTTGTTACTCTTGGAGGGTGACCTCCTAGTTGGCTTGGTTGGTGTCCCGGTGATCTCTTCGTGGAAGATTGTGAAGGGGCCCGGGCTTCTCCTTCGTGGAGCTTGTGAAGTGGTTGTGGAGCTTGCCATCTCCGGAGCGGAGGAAAAGCTAACCATAAGGAAAGGGCCATTATCCTTCGTGGGTGTGGTTCGGAGAATAGGGTGAGCCTTCGTGGCGCGGGGAATCCTTCGTGGGACCTCCACTCCTCCAAACGTGACGTACCTTGTTGCAAAGCAAGGGAACACGGGAATACATCCTCGTCTCCGCGTGCCTCGGTTATTTCTATACCCGAGCTCTCTTTCCTTGTGATAGCCATCGTGCTTGAAGTACATATATCTTGCTATCACTTGTGCTACATATATCTTGTGCCTATCTTGCTTAGCTCTAGTTGCTATTGTTACACTTAGTTGAGCTTAGCATATTTAGGGTTTGTGCTTGTAAACTAAACGATAGTTTAATTCCGCATTCTTACAAGACAAATCCGCAAGAGTTTGTAATTGCCTATTCACCCCCCCTCTAGGCGACATCTCGATCTTTCAATTGGTATCAGAGCAAGGTCTCTCCTTGTTTTAGGCTTCACCGCCTTGAGAGTAAAGATGTCGGCTAGTAATTTAGTGCACAATGACACAATTATCTTTGTTGGCACAAATTATCATTTGTGGCGAAATTGCTTGCTTTGTAAACTTCGGACCTTGTGTCCAAACATTGAGCAATTTCTAGATGTAGGTTTTTCTCCTCCGATGGATCCTCAAAATCTATCTTTAGAGGATGAGAAAAACTTACATCTTGAAGCTCAAGTATCTAATGAGCTTTTATTCTCCTTGAGACCCGATTTTCGTAGGTTCTTGATATATATAAAGCGAAAGTCGTCTCATGAGATGTGGATCAAGCTTAAGGAAATGTTTGGTGGATCCACTTCTCATTTGGTCGGTGGTGACTCCGAGGAGCTCTCTTCCCCTTCACATCATGAAGAGCTCCAAGTTGCTTCCACCTCCGGCCGTGATGAGTCATCATCTTCTTCCACTTCACCAACGTGTTGCAAGACACAAGGTAATGATATGGTGAGTGGTGAGGGAAATTGCAATGTTGATATTGTGCTCAATAGTGATGACTCTTCATCTCTATCTCATTGCAATGTTTCCTCTTTGGACTTAAACACATCTTGCATTGAAAATAATCTACATGCTTGTGTTGATAGTCCTTGCATATCATGTGTAAATTGCTTACATAGATCTCATGAGGATATGCTTGCCTTGTCTTGCTCCCATAATCAAAATGTTTCTATTTCCTCTAGTTGCTTGTTGACTAACATTGTAGAGGAAACCGAACACTCTATGGATCAAGACATGATTTCAAATGAGGATTCAAGAATATCTTCATCTTCATCCTCCGGTATGCACATGTGCCTTATGGCAAATGGACCAAAGGTATCTCCTACTTTGACTCCTAACACATCCTCTAATGATGAGAGTGATGATGATGATAATGATGAAGAACATAATATCTTGGTGCATGATATGGCAATGGTATATGCTTCTCTTCGTGGTAATAAAGAAGCTCGTGCTTATCTCGAACACTCTATGGATACCTTGAATAAATATAGGGAAACCATAGTGGAGTTGGAGTCCCATGTTGAAAATGGGGAAATGAGATTCACTCTCCTCAAGCATGAGCTAAAAGATGAGAAGCATGCTAATTTCATGCTTACACAAAAAATTGAATCCTATATGCATGAAAATGAGAAAACTATTGTTGATGCTTGTGCTACTAACTCTAATTCTTGTGAAGCATCGACCTTAAAGGAGAATGTTGAGCTAAGGGCTCAACTTGAGTTGCTAACTAGCAATTATAGGGAATTGGAAGAAAGTCATAAAAAGCTCTCAAGCTCTCATGATGATCTTCTAATTTCCTATGATGGGCTAAAGTTAGCTCATGAGGCAAGTATCACTAAGGTAACATCTTGTGAGCCTCATATGGATGTTAGCACAATCTCTACTACAAATGTTATATTGCCATGTGCTAGTCCTTGTAATCCATCTAGTCAAACTAGTGATACACCTTGTGTTGGATTACTCACTTTGCCTTGTTGCTCTAACAATGAAGCTTCTACTTCCTCTAGTACTTGTATTTCTACTAACCATGTAGAGGAAATAAAAGAGCTCGAGGCTCAAGTCCTTTCTTTGAAGAAAGACTTGGAAAAGCGTCATGAAGGGAAATCCGCACTTGACAAGATGCTAAGTGTGCAACAATCCCCCAATGACAAAAGTGGACTTGGATTCAACTCCAATAACAAGAACAAGTCCAAGAGCAAGAGCAACAAGAAGAAGGGCCAAGACAAAGTCAAGGATCCGGCCAAGTTGGTTTGCTTCAAGTGCAAGGTTGAAGGGCATCATGTTAGATCATGCCCATTGAAGAAGAAGAAGCACTTGAGTGAGAAACAACAAGGGAAACGGCCACAAGGTCAAGGTCAAGCTCATGCTCGACCTCAAGTTGAAGATAGGCCACTTCCCAAGAAGAATCAAGACATTGTTCCCCAAGAGAAGAAATCAATAAAGAAGAGAAAGGGGAACACTTGCTACTTATGTCGTGAGAAGGGGCACTTTGCTTCTTCTTGCTTAGGTGGTACCTTATCTAACCCTATAATTGTTGATAATGATTATTCTCTAGGGAAGGATAAGGATGGCAATGTGTTTGCCAAGTTTGTTGGAACTCAAAGTGGTTTCAAGAAAAGAACCATTTGGGTTGCCAAGCCTATTGTGACTAATCTCTTAGGACCCAACTTGGTTGGGGACCAACAATCTCAAACTTGATCAATAGGTGCATGTGGAGGTCATTGGAGACTTGGCTACTTCATGAAGAATTAAGGGATCTTCATATATTATATTTTGACCAAGCCAAGTCGTATGGATTATCATCTATATCTTATATCCAATGTTCCTCCTTGCGGTAACTTATACTTCAACTCTTCATGTTTATTGTAAGTTACTTGCCCCTTTGCATGTTTGGTTTTGTACCAAATATGTGTATGTATGTGTTGTGTCTTACTTGCTTATCTTGTGTATTCAAGTATGTTTGTTTGACTCATCATATACTTGTGTATTGTTTTGAGCCTAATGCATCTTGATGATATCTTATTTGGCTCTCTTTGAAGTGATTAATGGAACATCCCATTTTGGGGGAGTGATATGCTTTGTGCATCTCTCTTTCTTTAAAATGTGTGTACATGGGTACCACCACTTAGTATTGATATTGCAAGATTATCTAGTCACTATGTGGTGTGCCATACTCATGAGAAATTCAAATTCTAAATATCCATTAATCATCTCTAGTTGAATTTTAGTTGCCTCTTATTTAGAAGAAATGTTTTATCACATTATGGGGGAGTAATATGTTTTGTACATATCACAAGCCTAGAAAATGTGAACATATGAGGTTATGCCACTTAGAGTTGATGCTCTTAATTATCTTGTTCCTAGGTGGCATGTTTGCTCAAACAAGCTCCATTCCTAATAAAAATATTTTATTACTCATCTTGTGGGCTCTTGTTTGAATATGAAATTCTTGGTGCGGTTTTTCCTCAAATACATATCTCTATATCTTATTTGGGACACCGTTTGCTTCAAGTTATTCTAATCATTGCCGTGCGTGATTGTGTGACTAGTTGAAGCTATCAAGAATCTTCATCCGTGCATAGTGCTCAATTCTATATACTTATCCTATGCCTTTTATTGTGAAGTTGATCCTTACTAACATTGTGAATACTCCACCGGAAATTATTTCCAATATACTCATTGTCTTTGACAATTGATAACCTTGTATGTGGTTGAATTTTTGGATCATCTTCACCTTGGATTGTTTCTTATTGCCTTATTTTATTTCCAACAAATCTTTGTTGCTCCCATGTGTCTTCCTTGTCCCTTTGAAAAATCTTTTGATAAATTCTCTTGATTCATATCAAGTGTTTGTTTTGGAAGACAAACCTTTTCCTTACGGTACATTGTGCCATTGTGAAAAGTGTATAGGGTTTGGTTTATTTTGTTTGAACCTTGCTCTTTTGGGGAGTTTGCTATCTCATTCTTTCTTACATGATTTATTTGCTTGAATGAGATAAATCCTTGAGCATGTTTGCTTTATTTCATCCTTTATGCTCAATGGTTTCTTCTTAGTTCATTTGTTGAACTTTGTTGAACAAATCTTTTGAGATTTGCTTCTTAGATATAACTTGGACAACAAATTTGTTTTGTGGCACCTCTATGCCTTATCTAATTCTTTTGGTGTTTTGTCCAAAGTATATCTTTCTTGGATCTTTAAAGGTTTTGGTGCATGCTTATATGTAATTTGTTTATACTTGTAGCATGCTTGCTTTCTTTTGATCCATTATGTAGGATATACTCCATCAAATCCTAAATGGCTAAGATGTGCATGAAATTCAAATTTCATCTAAATATGCACATGTTTATATGGAGTGTGTCCTATATATTGTGGTTAGTCTAACCATGTTGGACCCAATAAGTTTGGGGACCAAGATGTACTTGAATGATGTTTTAGGTACATTGGAGATGCAATGGAGGCTTGTCTCATCTATAAGGAAGGTGTTGTCACCATATGAGGATTGGAGTCAAGCTAGGATGATCGATGAACTCTTATCTACTACATCAAGCCATTGCCATCTCGGTAACAAGTATCTTATTCATGCACTCTCATATAGCATCCAACCTCTTGTAGGTTGTATCTTGGCATGAAATTATTTATTTCGAAAATATTGCGGTTCTTGAAAAACCCTTTTAAAGTAAAACTTCTTATTGAACATTTGAGTAATTTGAGAAGATGCATATGATAGGTTATATATATATATCATATTTTATGATTCACCTATCACAAATATGCCCTCTAGCAATTTATTGCATATCAATTCCTCAAAGAGCTCTTGTGTGCAATATTGATGAATTTGTGAAATAAATCCGTATTTGTGATACTTGTTGCCTTTCTCAAAACACTCCAACTAGCTCTACTTCCCTTATTGTTAGTTGTAATGTTTTTGAGGTTTAACTTGGTTGAAGTTCATTCATATACCATAAGTGAAAATTGGAGCCATAGGCTATATATGCTTCTTAAGCAAACATCCTTTGGTATATTTTATGACTTCATCTTGGATATCTTGTCTTATCTATTTTGTTAACCTCTTGTGTGTGCATGTTTCTTTATGGATCACTTTGTCCACTTTAGAAACTCATATACATAAGAGCGTTAATCCATCACCTTGATATCCTTGTTCTTTGCCGACCATCTTTTACCCCTTTTGTTTTTAGTGGGTTGGTAAAGAAAATTTATGAGTGCTTGGTTTATTTATTTTCTTCATGCACTCATATCTCGTAATTGTTGGACTAAAGTTGTTCTTGATAAGCATACTCTCTTTATCTTAGTTGTGTTCTAAATGATATATAGGGAGTGAGGATTCCATGTTTGTGCATATTGTATTCAAATGCAAACATTATAAATTGTGCACGAACCTTGGGGAGCTTTCTTATTTTTAGAGCACTATATCTCTCTTATCATGATATCTTTGTTTGTCCAATTGGATCTTTGATTGCTTGCTTTATTTGTTGAAGCTCACTTCACCATGTTATCTTTATGCAATCTTTGATCCTCAATATAGTTTGATTTCCTTCAAGTATTCATCATTGGATATGTGCACTTGATTCCACTCAAATTATGAGAAGTGCACACTTTGGGGAGGAACTCACATTATATTGGCCTTCTAAATTTTTCACCCATTTTGACAATCGATGCCAATGGGGGAGAAGTTTAGAGGGTTTAAGGGAATGGTTTTATACTTAAGCTTGGTTTGTGCTTAAGTGTTTTGCCTCTCATGCATTCCATATTTATATGTCTTGCATGGTTGTATATATATAGTGGAAACTATCCCAAAGGTTAATCTTGACAATATATGCAATGAATTCATGTTCATCACACGTGCATACATTGTGGGGGAGTTTTCTCTATATATATTGGTTCTACTCACATCCATTGCATTTGTTGTAGTTGTGTGAGTAGAGCCGGTTTTGATATGGGCTAGTAGCTTTGTGTTACTTGACCATATCAAATACAACCTCTTGTATACAACTTATTCTCGGATAAGTTGCGTACTTGTTTCTAATATTCATTATATAAACCCTCTTATTGTGGTTGTCATCAATTACCAAAATGGGGGAGATTGTAAGGGTACATTGCCCCTATGTGTGGTTTTGGTAATTAATGACAACCCCTATGGACTAATGTTTTCATTGAGTTTATATGAAGGAATATTCCATAGGTACTACTTGTTCTCCATGTGTTGGATTCAAGTATGGATGCCATGAAGATAAAGGTATACCTTGTGTATTGGCATCAAGATCATCGGTTTGAAGATACATATGTGATATGATCAAGAAGAAGAAATGAAGATGGAGTTCTTATGTGGAACTCAATATTAGCCATGCTCTATCTTATGAGAGTATGAGAAGGTACAAGGTTAAGTCGGGCAAGTTCAAGATGAGCATCTCAAGTGGATCACATGCTTGAAGCTTGCCGTCCATTTGGTGATAATGGACATGTGAAGATGTGCATCAATAGAGCTTTCCCATCATGGTGTATGGGGGAGCATTTGTGAGTCTTCACGAAGCGACGATGATCAAGTGAGGCATTCCGGCTTGAGTGGAGCTTGAAGAGCTATCATCAAGATCAAGCGGGATGCGCAAGGCAAAGGTATGGCCTTGCTAGGTTTTCCTTTTACCGGTCTCAAGGTGGTTGTTGGGAGACCGGATTATAGGATAGATAGCCGCACTATCAAGAGGGGCTTTCGGTTGGGTAACTTGATCGCATCGTCTTAGGGAGCTCAATCCTTTGCATACTTTGCATATCCCTATTGCTTCTTGGTGTTTCTCTGTGTGAGGTTCTTGAGCTTGTTGCTAGCTTTACAACAAGCCCAAGTTCATCGAAAACGGAATCCGCATGCATCTTCTATTGCGTTTTCGAGTTTGGACGTCTTTACCGTTTCTTGACGGTGGGAGACTCCCTCTCTAAAATCATCTAAAATGTTCTGTGAGGAGTCTCCATATTTCCAGTTTTTGTTGGGGTTCTATTCGTCGTTATCTTTCCAACAAAATTGGTTTCATGTCAATCGGGGTCCGGACACAAAAGTTATCATAGTTTTTGTATAACATGATTTCCTGCTGGCCCGGTTTCTAGCCCGGCGTGACCGGCCGTCTGACCGGATGGCCCGGTTCAAACCGGCCCCTGGACCGGTGCCATCCGGGCACTATCCATAAGCTTTTAATCTTGGTCCGGTTTCTAGCCGGCGTGACCGGCCGTCTCCGGATGGCCCGGTTCAAAACCTGGACTGCCATCGGGCACTATCCGTAAGCTTTTCAGCTTGGTCCGGTCACTAGCCGGTGTGTGGACCGGATGGCCCGTCTGTGGCCCGGTCGACCGGGTCCTGAACCGGACGGCCCGGTCCCAGGCCGGTTGACCGGCCTCCGGTGACTCAGCCCAACTTTTCCCCAACGGTTATATTTGCTCTTGGGCTATAAATAGCCCTTCTTCCACCTTGGGCTGAGTACTTCTTCCCTTTCTCTCACCTCCATTGTTGCATTTGAAGAAGTTGCTCTCTCTCTTGTTCCCCCCCATGATTCTTGCTCATATTTGAGGATTTGAGAGAGGAGATCTAGATCTACACTTCCACCAAACCAATTCTTCTCTAAGTGAGGGAATCTCTTGGGATCTAGATCTTGGAGTCTTTGGTTGACTTTCCCCCTTGTTCTTCCTCTCCAATCTCATCCTAGCATTCGTTGCTTTGGTGGGATTTGAGTGTGAAGGACTTGAACACCTCCGGTGTTCTTGCTTTGCATCATTGCATAGTGTTGAGCTCTCCACCACGATTTGTTCGAGTGAGAGACCGTGAGCTTGTTACTCTTGGAGGGTGACCTCCTAGTTGGCTTGGTTGGTGTCCCGGTGATCTCTTCGTGGAAGATTGTGAAGGGGCCCGGGCTTCTCCTTCGTGGAGCTTGTGAAGTGGTTGTGGAGCTTGCCATCTCCGGAGCGGAGGAAAAGCTAACCATAAGGAAAGGGCCATTATCCTTCGTGGGTGTGGTTCGGAGAATAGGGTGAGCCTTCGTGGCGCGGGGAATCCTTCGTGGGACCTCCACTCCTCCAAACGTGACGTACCTTGTTGCAAAGCAAGGGAACACGGGAATACATCCTCGTCTCCGCGTGCCTCGGTTATTTCTATACCCGAGCTCTCTTTCCTTGTGATAGCCATCGTGCTTGAAGTACATATATCTTGCTATCACTTGTGCTACATATATCTTGTGCCTATCTTGCTTAGCTCTAGTTGCTATTGTTACACTTAGTTGAGCTTAGCATATTTAGGGTTTGTGCTTGTAAACTAAACGATAGTTTAATTCCGCATTCTTACAAGACAAATCCGAAAGAGTTTGTAATTGCCTATTCACCCCCCCTCTTGGCTAATGTTTTCTGATTCCACAACAATAGGGCACATCCCTATATCATCCCAAATTTTGAATTCTTATTAGTTTGGTTGATGACCACCATTCATATCCGAACTTAATTAATTGGAGTACAAATGATGGTTTCATGGTAAGCTAGTTTGACAAATTAGCCTTCGAAATGGCGATTCGCCTACCATGCATGCATGTTTGGCCTACCCGTGAAATTTTGATTTGTGGTATTGTGCACACACTGCACATGATAGCGAATAAACAAAACACATATTTGGACCCCTTTGGCCAGCAAGGGCATGTTTGGTTCCTAGCCACAATTTGTCAAGAAGCCAAAATTTGGCAGCCATGCATATAGTTTATTTGGCATGTGTTTGGTTTTTGCCACAATTTGGCTTATCACACTTCATTGCATGTATATATGGTCCATTTGTCATAGACTCAACTTTTTTTTACAAAGTTTTGACAAAGTTTGGCTTTAATATTTTAAGCCACAATTTGGTGGCTAGCCATACTAGCTTTTTTTTGTTGCTAACCACACTTTGGCTTTGGAAAAATGTGGCTACCAAACATGGGTCCTAATAAAAAGAAAACAACACACTAATGTGTGGTAAACCAAAAATCCCTACTTTGCAAAGTTGCATATGTGCAAAAGGGGGGCAATGCATGCATTATTCAGAAGTTGATTGTGGTTTTCGTAGTGTAACCAATTAATTAAGCTTACATATGGGAAGAGGCTAGCGAGGCGAACTCAAGCAGCTATGGTTCCAATGTTGTCAAGTTTGAAGTGGACACTGCATGAAGCTTGCTCAAATTAATGGGTAGAAAGCCAAAAGTAGTCCATATTTATTCTATATGTGTGTGAATAATAACTCTTCACCCCAAACCTCTATGTATGATAGGGTTTTATATTTTTTACTTGTTAGTAGTAAGTACATGTCATGTGATGGCTCCATGCACATGTTTCACAACTTTTTTTTTGATTTGTTTCTACCTCATTTGGTTGGTTTCAAATTTGCTCAAACTTCCTATATATGCGCGCAATGTTGTACTATTGGGACCCATGTTTGGGCTTTGTTTGTGGTACCACACTTGCAGGGTACCTCCAAGTATTTTATTCCCAAAAATTATGAATTCTAATTAAATGGTGAACTATAAACTGATCATCTAAAGTTGGAAAATAAAATCCATATATAGCTACACATCGAGATATGTGTATAAGGTAGACAAACTGCATTGCCACACATGCCTTATATAAGTTTGTTTTTTCTAGCGGAGTGGATTCCCTAATCACCCCACGGTTGTGACATTGTCAATGTTGTCATGATAAATAACATTGCGAGACTTTCCATCTTATTCTTTTTTGTAGAAATGATTGTCCCATTATGGCAAACGTCCCCATTCGTTTTTCAAATTAAGTAAACGTTATAGGATGAAAATTCATTGAAGTGACAAATTTTCTAGATTTCTAACTATTTTAGCTCATTCAAACAAGTTTGCAATAGGCCGACCTGTTGTCCAGTGACAATTTTAGAGTACAATTTGATCAACATCACAAAAAAGTGCTTTTAAGGCTCGTAAGTAGTATCATACATGCCATGTTGGCAAAAATCTAATGTGTCACATCAATTATGAGGTGAGAGATGAGAGTAGTATTATAACACATAAACCTAGAAAACTTAGAAAACTTCATGACAAATACATCATGTACACACATTTGCATTGAGATTCTACAAAACTTTAAATATGACATAAGTATGAACCATATTATGATACTATGCATTGTGGAGGTAGTATCACAAACTAGTAGTGTATGATACTACGTACTACGTACTTCCCATTGTGACTAGTCTTAATCACTCTGACCTCGCCGTCTCGCCGTCTTACTATAGTACATACTACACCCCCACTCCGTCTCTCATACATCGCCCCACTCGTTTCCCACTCCGTCTCTCATACAGCGGCTGCGCCTGTAGATATCTTCGAGGATCTGGGCGATTTTGACCCGCTTTTCGGCGCTCGCCGTTTCAAGGTGAAGACCCCAATCTTAGCATGCATGTTGGACCAATTAGGAGTACAAAATTATGTTCTAAATGTTGCTCAAACTTTCCATACAACTAATATATAACTTATACTACGTAGGTTACACCATCGAAAAAGGTATGACCAGTTGAGAAATGGGAACAATAACTTGGAACCTTTCTTACTATCGAGTGGGACGTGTGATATTGGTGTGACCCTGCTTTTTTCTTCTTCTACATAATGGCTACATGATGGTTCTAGAAAGAAGTGTATGCTGTTGTGGTATCTCTTGACGCGAATCCCTCTAATCACAAGCGTTAGATTTTGGAAACCAACGGTTAGTACTGCTGTTACATGTCTAGTTCAAAACTGGTGCATTTTGTATGTTGTTGTAGTAGTCTAGTAGATAGATTCAGATGCATGGTCAGGAGTGCAAACATTTCGCAACTAGTTGATCCCTCATCTTATTGTCGGATGTCACATTTCGAGTTTGTAAAAAAATGTAAATTCAAATCATAGTCACGGGTTATGTTGTATCTTGCGCACATCTAAACATTTGTTTCAAAAAGTGACCATATGTGAGCTGTGGAAAAAAGAAAAGACCAAAGTGAATAATATTCCTTAACTATTCACATATCATTTGTCTTTTTTGTGCAAGCTAGAATTTTTTTTACATACTCATCTGTGACCTGTGGAGCAATACACAACATAATATGTGTCCCAGTTTTGTTTTTCTTCATATTTTTTAAAAGTGCAGAAGTGTGATATCCGATAATAGGATGCGAGTGCAACTAGTTGCAAATGAGATGCTAATGCATGCTGATATGATACTACCTCTGTCCATAAATAGATGTATGTCTTTTGTCGTGGCCCCATCCTACTTCTGCATTTTCTTTACGGCCATTTTTGAGTAGTTGGGACCTGGACGTGATCGGACTAGTCGATACTCGATAGTAGTCGTAGTACTGTACAACTTCTGCATGTGGCGTCAGCCTCTAGAGTAGTAGTACTAGCTAACGGATAGATTATATCTGGAGAAACTGACATGGCCATTGATATGACAAGACTATACCCGGATTCGGACGCATTGTAGTGACTCCATCAATGTTCCGCTATGATGGTCTATTTTACTGCTACACCAGATTGTCGACGCAGAGGATTCCTTGGCTTCCGCGCAAGACCCTTCCCAAAGAAGGCATCTGCTCTGGCCCGTTGATTCTATGTGGACGGTTCCAGATTGCTTTATGTGTTTTTGTACAGTATCAGATACTAGGTTTTCCTTCCCTCCATATTAGGGGTTGTTTGGTTTAGGAGATAGGTTTATGGGGTGAGAGTATCCCCAACCACCTGGCTAGGGATAGCCAATTTTTGTTGTTTGGTTGTGTAGGAATTGAGTGTAGGACGAGAGGTGGGTAGTGGTATAGATTTTTTTTGTTTGCTCGAAATGTTAGGGGTGGCTATAAGATGGTGAGATTATCTCTACACACATCAAATATACCACACCTCCTATTTTTATAGCCCAAAAAAATACATAACCGGTGGTATGTGAATTGATCTGGGTAAAAATATTACACAACCGTACAAATATTCAAATCCTATAGTCAAATCCTACATAACTCCTATAGTCAAATCCTACATAACTCCTATACAAATTGTACGAATCAAAGGATATGATTTTCCCCCTATATAGCTTGTTTGATTTGAAGAATTGAATCCTCCAAAATTTCTATGTATTGTTTTCTTATACTAGTACAACCCTATGGGATTTCTAATAAGAGGTTAGACCTCTTGGAAAAATTCATATGCATCTGTGACAACTATGCTATGCACTCTCAATCTATATAGAAATTTCCTTTGTCTTTCCTATGATACCATCACACACCTAGCTCTACCAATTCCCGTAGATTTCTTTCCCGTAGGATTCAAGGAGGCATATGTCATAGCGATTCTCCATTATTCTATCATATGAATCTAACATGCACTCTCAGTTTGAGTGATGCAAAGTGGCCACTATAAGATTTATTTAGTCAGATTAATTGGTCATGCATACACTAGTTGTTTTCTATCTTTCCTACACATGTCAATTAGCGAAATTTATAAGTAAAATCCTAAAATTCAAATAAATTGCTGAAAATTGGAAATAATATTACAGTTGTAGCAAATTACTAAATCGATCCAGAAAATATGTACATGGCTTCAAGAATCTTTTTGCCGAACTGAGTAGTCCGTAAATGATGTCCTTGGAGTAGTTTGTGAGTTAAAGAACGTCCATTTCGTCAAACTGACATGGCCTTTGATTTGACAAGAGAACACTAATATTTTGGACCTGAATCAGAGTGGTAAAGGCGTACAGCTCGATCAATGCAATGGTATGATGGCTATGCAGCTATACCTATATAGGAGTAGACTACTAGTAGACTTTGCGAACACGCAATCCAAGCCAAGATGCAATCTAGAAGACGGTAGCAACGAGGGGGTATCGAGTCTCACCCTTGAAGAGATTCCAAAGCCTACAAGATGAGGCTCTTGTTGCTGCGGTAGACGATCACTTGCCGCTTGCAAAAGCGCGTAGAAGATCTTGATCACGATCGGTTCCGGCGCCACGAACGGGCAGCACCTCCGTACTCGGTCACACGTTCGGTTGTTGATGAAGACGACGTCCACCTCCCCGTTCCAGCGGGCAGCGGAAGTAGTAGCTCCTCTTGAATCCGACAGCACGACGGCGTGGTGTCGGTGGCGGTGTAGAAGTCCGGCGGAGCTTCGCTAAGCTACGCGGGCAATATGAAGTGGAGGAGCAAAGCTAGGGTTTGGGAGGGGGTGGCCGGCCACTCAAGGGGGGCGGCCAAGCTATGGTCTTGGGGTGGCCGGCCCCCTCCCTTGGCCCCTCATTATATAGGTGGATCCCAAGTGTTGGTGTCCAAGTCTTCGAATAAGACCCGAAACCAAAACCTTCCATAGGAGGGGGAAACCTAGCCCAACTAGGACTCCCACCCAAAGGTGGGATTCCCACCTCCCATGTGGGGGGTGGCCGGCCCCCTATGGTGGAGTCCACTTGGGACTCCACCCCCACTAGGGCTGGCCGGCCATGGAGGTGGAGTCCCTTGTGGACTCCACCTTCCTTGGTGGTTTCTTCCGGACTTTTCTAGAACCTTCTAGAACCTTCCATAGAACCTTCCGCGACATTTTATTTCACATAAAATGACATCCTATATATGAATCTTATTCTCCGGACCATTCCGGAACTCCTCGTGATGTCCGGGATCTCATCCGGGACTCCGAACAAATATTCGAACTCCATTCCATAATTCAAGTGCTACCATTTCAACATCCAACTTTAAGTGTGTCACCCTACGGTTCGAGAACTATGTGGACATGGTTGAGTACTCACTCCGACCAATAACCAATAGCGGGATCTGGAGATCCATAATGGCTCCCACATATTCAACGATGACTTTAGTGATCGAATGAACCATTCACATACATTACCAATTCCCTTTGTCTCGCGATATTTTACTTGTCCGAGGTTTGATCTTCGGTATCACTCTATACCTTGTTCAACCTCGTCTCCTGACAAGTACTCTTTACTCGTACCGTGGTATGTGGTCTCTTATGAACTCATTCATATGCTTGCAAGACATTAGACGACATTCCACCGAGAGGGCCCAGAGTATATCTATCCGTCATCGGGATGGACAAATCCCACTGTTGATCCATATGCCTCAACTCATACTTTCCGGATACTTAATCCCACCTTTATAGCCACCCATTTACGCAGTGGTGTTTGGTGTAATCAAAGTACCTTTCCGGTATAAGTGATTTACATGATCTCATGGTCATAAGGACTAGGTAACTATGTATCGAAAGCTTATAGCAAATAACTTAATGACGAGATCTTATGCTACGCTTAATTGGGTGTGTCCATTACATCATTCACACAATGACATAACCTTGTTATTAATAACATCCAATGTTCATGATTATGAAACTAATCATCCATTAATCAACAAGCTAGTTTAAGAGGCATACTAGGGACTTCTTGTTTGTCTACATATCACACATGTACTAATGTTTCGGTTAATACAATTCTAGCATGATATATAAACATTTATCATAAACATAAAGATATAAATAATAACCACTTTATTATTGCCTCTAGGGCATATCTCCTTCAGTCTCCCACTTGCACTAGAGTCAATAATCTAGATTACATTGTAATATACCTAACACCCATGGCATTTTGGTGTTGGTCATGCTTTGCCCTAGGGAGAGCTTTAGTCAACGGATCTGCTACATTCAGATCAGTGTGTACTTTGCAAATCTTTACTTCTCCATCTTCGATGTACTCGCGAATCGAGTGGTAACGCAGCTTGATATGCTTCAGCCTCTTGTGTGACCTTGGCTCTTGTGCATTGGCGATGGCACCCATGTTATCACAGTAAATGATTAATGGGTCCAATGCACTAGGAACCACACCGAGCTCTACAATGAACCTCTTCATCCATACCGCTTCTGATGAAGCCTCTGAAGCCGCTATGTACTCCGATTCTGTTGAAGACTTCGCCACCGTGCACTGCTTCGAGCTTGCCCAGCTTACTGCAGCACCATTCAATATAAACACGTACCCAGATTGTGACTTAGAGTCATCAGGATCAGTGTTCCAACTTGCATCGGTGTAACTTGTTACAACGAGCTCTTGGTCACCTCCATAACAAAGAAACATATCCTTAGTTCTTTTCAAGTACTTCAGGATATTCTTGACCGCTGTCCAGTGTTCCATTCCTGGATCACTTTGATATCTGCTAGTCAAACTAACAGCATGTGCTATATCCGGTCTTGTACATAGCATGGCATACATAATAGAGCCTACTGCCGAGGCATAGGGGATGTTACACATCCTTTCTCTTTCTTCTGCCGTAGCCGGTCCTTGAGTTTTACTCAATACCTTGCCTGGTAACATAGGTAAGAACCCTTTCTTACTTTCGTCCATTCTAAACTTCTTTAGAATCTTGTCCAGATATGTACTCTGTGATAGCCCTATTAGGCGTCTTGATCTATCTCTATAAATCTTGATGCCTAATATATACGATGCTTCACCAAGGTCTTTCATTGAAAAACTATTATTCAAATAACCCTTAACACTGCTTAATAGTTCTATATCATTCCCGATCAATAATATGTCATCTACATATAATATCAGGAATGCTACAGAGCTCCCACTCACTTTCTTGTAAATACAGGCCTCTCCATGACACTGTATAAACCCGAAGTCTTTGATCACCTTATCAAAGCGTCGGTTCCAACTTCTTGATGCTTGCTTCAGTCCATAGATTGAACGCTGAAGTTTGCATACTTTGTCAGCATTTTTAGGATCGACAAAACCTTTGGGTTGTACCATATACAACTCTTCCTCAATGTCTCCATTAAGGAACGCCGTTTTGACATCCATCTGCCAAATCTCATAATCGAAAAATGCAGCTATTGCTAACAAAATCCTCACAGATTTTAGCTTCGCTACAGGTGAGAAAGTCTCATCGTAGTCAACTCCTTGAATTTGTCGGAAACCCTTTGCGACAAGTCGAGCTTTATAGACAGTAATATTACCATCAGCATCTGTTTTTCTCTTGAAGATCCATTTATTCTCGACAGCCTTTCGGCTATCAGGTAAGTCTACCAAAGTCCATACTTTGTTATCATACATGGATCCCATTTCGGATTTCATGGCTTCTTGCCATTTGTTGGAATCTGGGCTCATCATCGCTTCTTCATACGTCGCAGGGTCCTCATCATTGTTATCTACAATCATGACATTTAGACAAGGATCATACCAATCAGGAGTGGCACGTTCCCTTGTCGATCTGCGAGGTTCAGTAGTTTCCTCGTTCGAAGTTTCATGATCATTATCATTAGCTTCCTCTGTTGCCGGTGTAGGCGGTACAGGTACAACTTCCGGTACTGCGCTACTCTGATCAACGAGTATAGATTCATCAATCTCATCGAGTTCTACTTTTCTTCCAGTCACTTCTTTAGTGAGAAATTCTTTCTCAAGAAAGGTTCCGTTCTTAGCAACAAAGATTTTGCCTTCGGATCTGTGATAGAAAGTGTACCCTATAGTTTCCTTAGGGTATCCTATGAAGACGCATTTCTCCGCTTTGGGTTCTAGCTTGTCCGGTTGTAACTTCTTTACATAGGCTTCGCAACCCCAAACTTTCAGGAACGACAGCTTAGGTTTCTTATTAAACCATAATTCATACGGTGTCGTTTCTACGGATTTTGATGGTGCTCTATTTAAAGTGAATGCGGCTGTCTCTAATGCATAACTCCAAAATGATAACGGCAAATCAGTAAGAGACATCATACTACGAACCATATCTAAGAGAGTTCGATTACGACGTTCGGACACACCGTTTCGTTGAGGTGTTCCCGGCGGTGTCAATTGTGAAAGTATTCCGCATTTCTTTAAATGCATGCCAAACTCATAACTCAGATATTCACCTCCACGATCAGATCGTAGAAATTTGATCTTCTTGTTACGTTGATTTTCTACTTCACTTTGAAATTCCTTAAACTTCTCGAAAGTTTCGGATTTATGTTTCATGAAATAGATATACCCATATCTACTCAGATCATCTGTGAAGGTTAGAACATAACGATAACCACCGCGCGATGCTACGCTCATTGGTCCACATACATCGGTATGTATGATTTCCAATAAGTCAGTAGCTCGCTCCATCATACCAGAAAATGGAGTCTTTGTCATTTTTCCCATTAGACATGCTTCGCATCTATCAAGTGACTCAAAGTCAAGTGATTCAAGTAATCCATCAGTATGGAGTTTCTTCATGCGTTTCACTCCAATATGACCAAGACGACAGTGCCACATATAAGTAGAATTATCATTAAGTTTAATTCGCTTAGCATCAATGTTATGTATATGCGTATCACTACTATCGAGATCTAACAGAAATAAGCCATTCTTTTGTGGTGCTCGACCATAAAAGATATTATTCATAAAAATAGAACAACCATTATTCTCAGACTTGAATGAATAACCGTCTTGCATTAAACAAGATCCAGATATAATGTTCATGCTCAACGCAGGTACATAATAGCAATTATTTAGGCTTAAAACTAATCCCGAAGGTAGATGTAGAGGAAGTGTGCCGACTGCGATCACATTGACCTTGGATCCATTTCCAACGCGCATCGTCACTTCATCTTTCAGCAGTTGTCGTTTATTCTTTAGTTCCTGTTTCGAGTTACAAATATGAGCAACCGAACCAGTATCAAATACCCAGGTACTAGAACGAGAACTAGTGAGATAAACATCTATAACATGTATATCAGATATACCTTCTTTCTTCTTCTTGACAAGGCCGCTCTTCAGATCAGCCAGATACTTGGAGCAATTACGCTTCCAGTGTCCCTTCTCCTTGCAGTAATAGCACTCAGCATCAGGCTTAGGGCCGTTCTTAGGTTTCATAGGAGGCGTGGCAGCTTTCTTGCCACCCTTCTTGAATTTTCCCTTAGACTTGCCCTGTTTCTTGAAACTGGTGGTCTTGTTGACCATCAACACTTGGTGCTCTTTCTTGATCTCAATCTCAGCAGCTTTTAGCATGCCAAAAAGTTCAGGTAACTCCTTGTTCATGTTCTGCATATTGTAGTTCATCACAAAGTTCTTGTAACTTGGTGGCAGTGATTGAAGGACACGATTAATCCCCAGTCTGTTAGGAATCACTATTCCCAAGTCACTGAGTTTCTTCGCATGCCCGGTCATGGCGAGCATGTGCTCACTAACGGAGCTGCCTTCTTCCATCATACAGCTGAAGAAATGTTTCGATGCTTCATAGCATTCCACTGCCGCATGAGTCTCGAATATAGCTTTCAGCTCATTCATCAACTCATGAGGATCATGGTGCTCAAAACGTTTTTGAAGATCGGATTCCAGACTGCACAGGATGGCACACTGAACTTGAGAGTACCGAGTTTTCCGAGTCGCGTAAACAGCTTTTACTTCATCGGATTCATCTTCTGCAGGAGGGTCACCTAGCGGTGCATCAAGCACAAATTGCAGATTTCCGCCAGAGAGGAAGATCCTCACATGACGGAACCAGTCGGTGAAGTTGCTACCGTTGCTCTTAAGTTTCTCTTTCTCTAGGAACTGATTAAAATTGATTGGGGACGCCATCTCTACAACATATATTTGCAATAGTTTAGACTAAGTTTATGACAAATTGAGTTCAAATTTTAATTCAACATAATTAAAAACCTAAGTGAACTCCCACTCAAAACAATATCCCTCGCATTGTCTTAGTGATCACACGAACCAAATCCACCGCACCTAAACCCGATCATCACGAGAAAAGGTGTGATTTCAATGGCGAACACTCAAAGTGTTCATCATATCAACCATATGATTCATGCTCTACCTTTCGGTATCACGTGTTCCGAGACCATGTCTGTACATGCTAGGCTCGTCAAGGCCACCTTAGTATCCGCATGTGCAAAACTGTCTTGCACCCGTTGTATGTACTTATCGAATCTATCACATCCGATCATCACGAGATGCTTCGAAACGATAAGACTTGATAACGGTGCTACTAAGGATGAACACTTTATTATCTTGAGATTTTAGTGAGGGATCATCTTATAATGCTACCGTCGCGATCTAAGCAAAATAAGATGCATAAAAGGATTAACATCACATGCAGTTCATATGTGATATGATATGGCCCTTTTGTTCTTGCGCCTTTGATCTTCATCTCCAAAGCACGGATATGATCTCCATCATCTTCGGGCATGATCTCCATCATCGTCGGCGTAGCGTCAAGGTCAATGGCGCCGTCTTCATGATTGTCCTCCATGTAGCAACTATTACAACTACTTTGAAATACTACTCAACATGAAATTTAAAGACAACCATAAGGCTCCTGCCGGTTGCCACAATACAATAATGATCATCTCATACATATTCATCATCACATTATGGCCATATCACATCACCAAACCCTGCAAAAACAAGTTAGACGTCTCTAATTTGGTTTGCATATTTTACGTGGTTTAGGGTTTTCGAGAGAGATCTAATCTACCTACGAACATGAACCACAACGTTGATACTAATGTTTTCAATAGAAGAGTAAATTGAATCTTTACTATAGTAGGAGAGACAGACACCCGCAAAGCCTCTTATGCAATACAAGTTGCATGTCGAACGAGGAACAAGTCTCATGAACGCGGTCATGTAAAGTTAGTCCGAGCCGCTTCATCCCACTATGCCATAAAGATGCAAAGTACTCAAACTAAAGATAACAAGAGCATCAACGCCCACAAACCATTGTGTTCTACTCGTGCAACCATCTATGCATAGACACGGCTCTGATACCACTGTAGGATAACGTTGCATAGAAAACAAAAAATTTCCTACCGCGAACACGCAATCCAAGCCAAGATGCAATCTAGAAGACGGTAGCAACGAGGGGGTATCGAGTCTCACCCTTGAAGAGATTCCAAAGCCTACAAGATGAGGCTCTTGTTGCTGCGGTAGACGATCACTTGCCGCTTGCAAAAGCGCGTAGAAGATCTTGATCACGATCGGTTCCGGCGCCACGAACGGGCAGCACCTCCGTACTCGGTCACACGTTCGGTTGTTGATGAAGACGACATCCACCTCCCCGTTCCAGCGGGCAGCGGAAGTAGTAGCTCCTCTTGAATCCGACAGCACGACGGCGTGGTGTCGGTGGCGGTGTAGAAGTCCGGCGGAGCTTCGCTAAGCTACGCGGGCAATATGAAGTGGAGGAGCAAAGCTAGGGTTTGGGAGGGGGTGGCCGGCCACTCAAGGGGGGCGGCCAAGCTATGGTCTTGGGGTGGCCGGCCCCCTCCCTTGGCCCCTCATTATATAGGTGGATCCCAAGTGTTGGTGTCCAAGTCTTCGAATAAGACCCGAAACCAAAACCTTCCATAGGAGGGGGAAACCTAGCCCAACTAGGACTCCCACCCAAAGGTGGGATTCCCACCTCCCATGTGGGGGGTGGCCGGCCCCCTATGGTGGAGTCCACTTGGGACTCCACCCCCACTAGGGCTGGCCGGCCATGGAGGTGGAGTCCCTTGTGGACTCCACCTTCCTTGGTGGTTTCTTCCGGACTTTTCTAGAACCTTCTAGAACCTTCCATAGAACCTTCCGCGACATTTTATTTCACATAAAATGACATCCTATATATGAATCTTATTCTCCGGACCATTCCGGAACTCCTCGTGATGTCCGGGATCTCATCCGGGACTCCGAACAAATATTCGAACTCCATTCCATAATTCAAGTGCTACCATTTCAACATCCAACTTTAAGTGTGTCACCCTACGGTTCGAGAACTATGTGGACATGGTTGAGTACTCACTCCGACCAATAACCAATAGCGGGATCTGGAGATCCATAATGGCTCCCACATATTCAACGATGACTTTAGTGATCGAATGAACCATTCACATACATTACCAATTCCCTTTGTCTCGCGATATTTTACTTGTCCGAGGTTTGATCTTCGGTATCACTCTATACCTTGTTCAACCTCGTCTCCTGACAAGTACTCTTTACTCGTACCGTGGTATGTGGTCTCTTATGAACTCATTCATATGCTTGCAAGACATTAGACGACATTCCACCGAGAGGGCCCAGAGTATATCTATCCGTCATCGGGATGGACAAATCCCACTGTTGATCCATATGCCTCAACTCATACTTTCCGGATACTTAATCCCACCTTTATAGCCACCCATTTACGCAGTGGTGTTTGGTGTAATCAAAGTACCTTTCCGGTATAAGTGATTTACATGATCTCATGGTCATAAGGACTAGGTAACTATGTATCGAAAGCTTATAGCAAATAACTTAATGACGAGATCTTATGCTACGCTTAATTGGGTGTGTCCATTACATCATTCACACAATGACATAACCTTGTTATTAATAACATCCAATGTTCATGATTATGAAACTAATCATCCATTAATCAACAAGCTAGTTTAAGAGGCATACTAGGGACTTCTTGTTTGTCTACATATCACACATGTACTAATGTTTCGGTTAATACAATTCTAGCATGATATATAAACATTTATCATAAACATAAAGATATAAATAATAACCACTTTATTATTGCCTCTAGGGCATATCTCCTATACCTATATAGGAGTAGACTACTAGTAGACTTTGGGACACAGAGATTTGGCTTCCGCGGCCGACCCCGAACAAGATTCTTTTACATTGCCCATCTTTTCACTGACATTGAATCGCTGAAACTTGGGGTCCGCCTGTGGCAGGACCAGCCTGTCAATGGCCCAAAGTCTTATGTGCTCCCGCCCTTTGATTTTGGATGGACGGACAAGATTGCCCAGTCCCATCCCTGTCCTGTTCGTTCCAGTTTTCATCCTCCTCCCCGGGGAACCCTCCCCGGAGAGCTCTACCGATGGCTTGTATTTCACACGTTCGTTGGGCAACCCCAAGAGGAAGGTATGATGCGCACAGCAGCAAGTTTTCCCTCAGAAAGAAACCAAGGTTTATCGAACCAGGAGGAGCCAAGAAGCACGTTGAAGGTTGATGGCGGCGGGATGTAGTGCGGCGCAACACCGGATTCCGGCGCCAACGTGGAACCTGCACAACACAACCAAAGTACTTTGCCCCAACGAAACAGTGAGGTTGTCAATCTCACCGGCTTGCTGTAACAAAGGATTAACCGTATTATGTGGAAGATGATTGTTTGAGAAAAGAGAACAAGTATTGCAGTAGATTGTATTTCAGTAAAGAGAATTGGACCGGGGTCCACAGTTCACTAGAGGTGTCTCTCCCATAAGACGAACAGCATGTTGGGTGAACAAATTACAGTTGGGCAATTGACAAATAAAGAGAGCATGACCATGCACATACATATCATGATGAGTATAGTGAGATTTAATTGGGCATTACGACAAAGTACATAGACCGTCATCCAACTGCATCTATGCCTAAAAAGTCCACCTTCAGGTTATCATCCGAACCCCCTCCAGTATTAAGTTGCAAACAACAGACAATTGCATTAAGTATGGTGCGTAATGTAACTAGTGACTACATCCTTGAACATAGCACTAATGTTTTATCCCTAGTGGCAACAGCACAACACAACCTTAGAACTTTCTGTCACTGTCCCAGGTGTCAATGCAGGCATGAACCCACTATCGAGCATAAGTACTCCCTCTTGGAGTTACAAGCATCTACTTGGCCAGAGCATCTACTAGTAACGGAGAGCATGCAAGATCATAAACAACACATAGCATAACTTTGATAATCAACATAACAAGTATTCTCTATTCATCGGATCCCAACAAACGCAACATATAGAATTACAGATAGATGATCTTGATCATGTTAGGCAGCTCACAAGATCCGACAATGATAGCACAATGGGGAGAAGACAACCATCTAGCTACTGCTATGGACCCATAGTCCAGGGGTAGACTACTCACACATCACACCGGAGGCGACCATGGCGGCGTAGAGTCCTCCGGGAGATGATTCCCCTCCGGCAGGTGCCGGAGGCGATCTCCTGGATCCCCCGAGATGGGATTGCGGCGGCGGCGTCTCTGGAAGGTTTTCCGTATCGTGGTTCTCGGTACTGGGGGTTTCGTCACGGAGACTTTTTATAGGCGGAAGGGCAGGTCAAGAGGCGGCACGGGGGCCCCACACTGCCGGCGCGGCCAAGGGGGGCCGCGCCGCCCTATGGTGTGGCCCCTCCGTGGCCCCTCTTCGTCTCTCCTTCGGACTTCTGGAAGCTTCGTGAGAAAATAGGCCCCTGGGCTTTGATTTCGTCCAATTCCGAGAATATTTCCTTACTAGGATTTCTGAAACCAAAAACAGCAGAAACAAGCGGCACTTCGGCATCTTGTTAATAGGTTAGTTCCGAAAATGCACGAATATGACATAAAGTGTGCATAAAACATGTAGATAACATCAATAATGTGGCATGGAACATAAGAAATTATCGATACGTCGGAGACGTATCAGCATCCCCAAGCTTAGTTCTGCTCGTCCCGAGCAGGTAAAACGATAACAAGATAATTTCTGGAGTGACATGCCATCATAATCTTGATCATACTATTTGTAAAGCATATGTAGTGAATGCAGCGATCGAAACAATGTATATGACATGAGTAAACAAGTGAATCATATAGCAAAGACTTTTCATGAATAGCACTTCAAGACAAGCATCAATAAGTCTTGCATAAGAGTTAACTCATAAAGCAATAATTCAAAGTAGAGATATTGAAGCAACACAAAAGAAGATTAAGTTTCAGCGGTTGCTTTCAACTTGTAACATGTATATCTCATGGATATTGTCAACATAGAGTAATATAATAAGTGCAATAAGCAAATATGTAGGAATCAATGCACAGTTCACACAAGTGTTTGCTTCTTGAGGTGGAGAGAGATAGGTGAACTGACTCAACATTGAAAGTAAAAGAATAGTCCTCCATAGAGGAAAAGCATCGATTGCTATATTTGTGCTAGAGCTTTGATTTTGAAAACATGAAACAATTTTGTCAACGGTAGTAATAAAGCATATGCATCATGTAAATTATATCTTATAAGTTGCAAGCCTCATGCATAGCGTACTAATAGTGCCCGCACCTTGTCCTAATTAGCTTGGACTACCGGGTCATCACAATGCATTGTTTTTACCAAGTGTCACAAAGGGGTACCTCTATGCCGCCTGTACAAAGGTCTAAGGAGAAAGCTCGCATTGGATTTCTCGCTATTGATTATTCTTCAACTTAGACATCCATACCGGGACAACATAGACAACAGATAATGGACTCCTCTTTTATGCATAAGCATATACCAACAATTAATAATTTTCTCATTTGAGATTTGAGGATTGTTGTCCAAAACTGAAACTTCCACCATGGAGCATGGCTTTAGTTAGCGGCCCGATGTTCTTCTCTAACATATGCATGCTTAACCATATGGTGGTAGATCTCTCTTGCTTCAGACAAGACGAACATGCATAGCAACTCACATGAAATTCAACAATGAAAAGTTGATGGCGTCCCCAGTGAACATGGTTATCGCACAACAAGCAACTTAATAAGAGATAAAGTGCATAATTACATATTCAATACCACAATAGTTTTTAAGCTATTTGTCCCATGAGCTATATATTGCAAAGGTGAATGATGGAATTTTAAAGGTAGCACTCAAGCAATTTACTTTGGAATGGCGGAAAAATACCATGTAGTATAGGTAGGTATGGTGGACACAAATGGCATAGTGGTTGGCTCAAGTATTTTGGATGCATGAGAAGTATTCCCTCTCGATACAAGGTTTAGGCTAGCAAGGCTTATTTGAAACAAACACAAGGATGAACCGGTGCAGCAAAACTCACATAAAAGACATATTGAAAACATTATAAGACTCTACACCGTCTTCCTTGTTGTTCAAACTCAAAACTAGAAATTATCTAGACCTTAGAGAAACCAAATATGCAAACCAAATTTTAGCATGCTCTATGTATTTCTTCATTAATGGGTGCAAAGCATATGATGCAAGAGCTTAAACATGAGCACAACAATTGCCAAGTATCACATTACCCAAAACATTTATAGCAATTACTACATGTATCATTTTCCAATTCCAACCATATAACAATTTAACGAAGGAGAAACTTCGCCATGAATACTATGAGTAGAAACCAAGGACATACTTGTCCATATGCTACAGCGGAGCGTGTCTCTCTCCCATAAAGTGAATGCTAGGATCCATTTTATTCAAACAAAACAAAAAACAAAAACAAACCGACGCTCCAAGAAAAAGCACATAAGATGTGATGGAATAAAAATATAGTTTCAGGGGAGGAACCTGATAATGTTGTCGATGAAGAAGGGGATGCCTTGGGCATCCCCAAGCTTAGACGCTTGAGTCTTCTTGATATATGCAGGGGTGAACCACCGGGTGCATCCCCAAGCTTAGAGCTTTCACTCTCCTTGATCATGTTGCATCATACTCCTCTCTTGATCCTTGAAAACTTCCTCCACACCAAACTCGAAACAACTCATTAGAGGGTTAGTGCACAATATAAATTGACATATTCAGAGGTGACACAATCATTCTTAACACTTCTGGACATTGCATAATGCTACTGGACATTAGTGGATCAAAGAAATTCATCCAACATAGCGAAAGAGGCAATGCGAAATAAAAGGCAGAATCTGTCAAAACAGAACAGTTCGTATTGACGAATTTTAAAATGGCACCAGACTTGCTCAAATGAAAATGCTCAAATTGAATGAAAGTTGCGTACATATCTGAGGATCATGCACGTAAATTGGCTTAATTTTCTGAGTTACCTACAGGGAGGTGGACCCAGATTCGTGACAGCAAAGAAATCTGGAACTGTGCAGTAATCCAAATCTAGTACTTACTTTTCTATCAACGGCTTAACTTGGCACAACAAAACACAAAACTAAGATAAGGAGAGGTTGCTACAGTAGTAAACAACTTCCAAGACACAAAATAAAAACAAAGTACTGTAGGTAAAAACATGGGTTGTCTCCCATAAGCGCTTTTCTTTAACGCCTTTCAGCTAGGCGCAGAAAGTGTGTATCAAGTATTATCGAAGGGTGATGCATTCTCAGCGGGGTGTGGAGTTTTCTCAACTAGGCATAGTATATTGGATACATAAGTTTCAGCATCTCCCTTTTCATTAGTCTTAGGCGTGCTACTCTCATCAAACAAATTTTCAGGAACTAGCCAAGCATAGTTATTTTCTAATGCATCATTCATAGCTAAGAGCTTACATGGTATTGGTGCTTTGATCTCCCCTCCATCATCAATATTATTAGTGTATCTTATTCTATCCATATCCATCCTTTCAAGGAGACTAACAAAATTAGTAGGAGAACCAAGCATATTAAATTTAGCAAACACCTTTCTAGCTTCTCTTGCTAGACCACCAAATTCTCTAAGAAGGGTTTCTAATACAAAATCTTTCTTTTCCCCCTCTTCCATATCACCAAGTGTGAAAAACATGTGTTGGATTATAGGATTAAGATTAACAAATTTAGTTTCCAACAGGCGAACTAAATGCGCAGCAGCAATTTCATAAGTAGGCGCAAGGTCTACCAAGTGTCTATCTTCAAAATTTTCAATAGTACTAACATGATTGAAAAATTCTTCTATATTATTTCTCCCAACTATAGACCCACGTCCTACCGGTATGTTTTTTGTGGTAAAATTAAAAGGAAACATGATGAATAAAGTAAATGCAAGTAAACTAATTTTTTTGTGTTTTTGATATAGCAAACAAGATAGCAAATAAAGTAAAACTAGCAACTAATTTTTTGTATTTTGATTTAGTGCAGCAAACAAAGTAGTAAATAAAACTAAGCAAGACAAAAACAAAGTAAAGAGATTGAGAAGTGGAGACTCCCCTTGCAGCGTGTCTTGATCTCCCCGGCAACGGCGCCAGAAAAAGAGCTTGATGGCGTGTATTTCACACGTTCGTTGGGCAACCCCAAGAGGAAGGTATGATGCGCACAGCAGCAAGTTTTCCCTCAGAAAGAAACCAAGGTTTATCGAACCAGAGGAGCCAAGAAGCACGTTGAAGGTTGATGGCGGCGGGATGTAGTGCGGCGCAACACCAGTGATTCCGGCGCCAACGTGGAACCTGCACAACACAACCAAAGTACTTTGCCCCAACGAAACAGTGAGGTTGTCAATCTCACCGGCTTGCTGTAACAAAGGATTAACCGTATTGTGTGGAAGATGATTGTTTGCAAAAAACAGTAGAACAAGTATTGCAGTAGATTGTATTTCAGTAAAGAGAATTGGACCGGGGTCCACAGTTCACTAGAGGTGTCTCTCCCATAAAAACAGCATGTTGGGTGAACAAATTACAGTTGGGCAATTGACAAATAAAGAGAGCATGACCATGCACATACATATCATGATGAGTATAGTGAGATTTAATTGGGCATTACGACAAAGTACATAGACTGTCATCCAACTGCATCTATGCCTAAAGTCCACCTTCAGGTTATCATCCGAACCCCCTCCAGTATTAAGTTGCAAACAACAGACAATTGCATTAAGTATGGTGCGTAATGTAACTAGTGACTACATCCTTGAACATAGCACTAATGTTTTATCCCTAGTGGCAACAGCACAACACAACCTTAGAACTTTCTGTCACTGTCCCAGGTGTCAATGCAGGCATGAACCCACTATCGAGCATAAGTACTCCCTCTTGGAGTTACAAGCATCTACTTGGCCAGAGCATCTACTAGTAACGGAGAGCATGCAAGATCATAAACAACACATAGCATAACTTTGATAATCAACATAACAAGTATTCTCTATTCATCGGATCCCAACAAACGCAACATATAGAATTACAGATAGATGATCTTGATCATGTTAGGCAGCTCACAAGATCCGACAATGATAGCACAATGGGGAGAAGACAACCATCTAGCTACTGCTATGGACCCATAGTCCAGGGGTAGACTACTCACACATCACACCGGAGGCGACCATGGCGGCGTAGAGTCCTCCGGGAGATGATTCCCCTCTCCGGCAGGGTGCCGGAGCGCTGGATCCCCGAGATGGGATCGGCGGCGGCGGCGTCTCTGGAAGGTTTTCCGTATCGTGGTTCTCGGTACTGGGGGTTTCGTCACGGAGACTTTTTATAGGCGGAAGGGCAGGTCAAGAGGCGGCACGGGGGCCCCACACTACAGGCCGGCGCGGCCAAGGGGGCCGCGCCGCCCTATGGTGTGGCCCCTCCGTGGCCCCTCTTCGTCTCTCCTTCGGACTTCTGGAAGCTTCGTGAGAAAATAGGCCCCTGGGCTTTGATTTCGTCCAATTCCGAGAATATTTCCTTACTAGGATTTCTGAAACCAAAAACAGCAGAAAACAGGAACGGCACTTCGGCATCTTGTTAATAGGTTAGTTCCAGAAAATGCACGAATATGACATAAAGTGTGCATAAAACATGTAGGTATCATCAATAAAGTAGCATGGAACATAAGAAATTATCGATACGTTGGAGACGTATCACCCTTCTATCCCCACCTGCTTGTCCCTTCCTTCTTCCTCCAGCGATTCATCCATCGTTCAACAAGTTGTCTAAGAAGAACATGAAGAAGTGTAAGAAGAGGAAGGAGGCGTTGTTGTCTGAGACTAAATCCGCGGTGAAATCCATCCCGCTGAAAGTCCTGCAAACTCCGACTTTGAAAGTGTACCAGCGGCGCCGGCGGACAGGCATGTCTGCGCTTCCATCGCAAGCTCAGTCTGCGCTTCCATCGCAAGCTCAGTCTGCTTCGGGCTTGTTGGGTCAGGGCAGAGTAATCCAGCAAGAGTCCTGGTAGGTTTTTATCGCCATGTGCTTTCTTTGCCCCCATGAACGCAGATTACAGCAAGGCAAACAGATCCAACTATTTTTTTACCCGGGAGAACCAGCTATTTGACCGTCTTTCTTCCAGGGCCGCCCGTTCAAGTGTCGCCCTTCCTACCGATGCCGAGAAATCGACCGTGTTTCGCCAAGATGGTGGGTACGAAGCTCCCCGGTATGTTTCCATCGCCATGCCGAAGTTTCTCTGCCTTCTGGCTGGCTAGCGGATCAAACAATTTAACCGTCTTTCTTCCATGGCGGCTGGTTTCAGCGCCATTCCTACCCAAGTTGAGAAATCGCTCGTTTCTCGCCAACCTGGTGGGTACGAAGCTCCTGGGTATGTTTCCATCGCCATGCCGGATTTTCGTTGAGTCCTTGCTGGCAGGCGGTGCCAACTAAACCGGCTATCATCTTCCAGGGCCGACGGTTCCAGGCTCGTGCTTTCTACCGCAGGATCCACTTCGTACTTAGCTATCGAGGACCCGTTGTTTGATGAGCACTTGTTAGCTCTCAAGAGCATTAATAATGTATGCACTATAATATACGAAGTATATCCATTGCTTTTTTTTCTTCCTCTTCATCTCCGTACTGCATGAGGGCTTCTTTAATTCGTAGGACTTCTATAAGAATTGTGTAGCATTTAGATCCTATGGGTTCTTCCCTACATTAGTTGTTTGATTTATAGAAATATATCCTATGTTTGTTCCTTTTTTCGAAATGGGGGACATATCACAGCCTCTGCATCAAAATGATGTATATGGCTGCTTTATTGCTTTCTTCAGTTCATACACAAATTATGACAACTTCTCACGGATCAGCTAGAGTCGACACAAAGATCCACCAACGAAACATAGAAAACAGCGGGTGCCAAAAAGGCAAAAACACATCAGTAAGTAATTCTATGAGGAAACTGCCAGCCACCCTGGCTGTAAAAATCCCGTGCGGCTGTCTCTAGTCAGTTGCACCCAGACTCCATGATATCCTGCTGATCCTCGGGCTGGAGATAAGAAACATACGGATCTAGTGAATAATCATAGGGATAACCTGCAAGAAGGGATGAGATTTGGGTTTATTAAACACGACTTCATTTTGTACATTCCAAAATAGCCCATAAAATAGCGCATACACCCTCTCTAATGTATACAAAATCCTATGCTTTTCCTAATCTTATGATTTTCATATCCTGTGAATGAAAAAGGATCCCTGATTCGTTCCTGGTGAATTTTTCCATGCAGGAAGGGATTATGAGATTAAAGGGCCACAACACCACCCTTCAGAACAGAAACCTCAAACTCTTGCATAGGTTTGGTATCCTGAATGCAGAATCAGAGACGAATGCTCAGTCTCCGGGAGAGGAGCAGCCAGTGCGCGTGTGTGCATCTTCGGCCGTGTATGTTTCCATTGCCGTGCCGCAGTTTCATCGCCTCCTTGCTGGCTGCCAGATCCAACTACTTAACTGTCTTTCTTCCAGGGATGGCGGTTCCATAGTTGAAGAGGTTCCTATGGACAAGGACTTTGCAGCTCTCAGGCATATTGAAGAGGTTGGCACTCCATTTGTTTATTTCTCCCCCCTCATCTGCACTCTGCATACTTCATTGCTGTTGAATTTGCAATGCAGGATGTGATAACACGATTCTCCGCGAAACTGGACCAGATCAAGGGCCACAACACCATCCTTCATAAGAAAATCCGCCACCTCGTGGGCAGGTGCATTTTAAATCGTGCCATATCGAAGGAGAATGCCCGTTCCGTGCAATCTTCTTTTGATAAACGGTACTCAGACGTTCTCGCGGAGTGTAAGAAGTTGAAGAAGGAAGTCGAGGAACTACGCGCCCAGCCACCGATGAGTGTGGTCACTGACAAGGCTGGTCAGTGTGATTGCAACTGTGACTGTGAAAGTTTTCAACAGGAAGTGGAGTTGCATGCTGAACATGCGCAATATTTCGAGACGAAGTACTTGAAAGTTCGCACAGAGTGCGATAAGTTGAAGAAGGAAGTCGAGTGTCTCCGCTCCCAGCAGCCAACTATTGCGACATCAGGAGACCAGGGTGTGCTAATTGCAGCCAGAATTTTGGAATCGATGAAAAGTTGAATTTGGCTTTGTTGTGCAATATAGCAAGACCTGTTCCTCCTCTGCCTTCGTCTTTTGGCATAATTGCTTTGTCTTCAGTATTGACTCCTGAATGCTTCGTATATTTCTGACGGTTTCTGAATTATGTACAACTTTTGTAATATTGGTCAAACTAGTTTTGACCAGGGTTTGTGTAGGGTGGTTGAATTTTTTTGGTTGGTCCAAATTGTGTTGTGTGGTCCAAATGTGATGTATCATCACACCACCATGTGCCCCGCCACCCCCAGGTTTTGGTAATGCCATTCTGATACATGCTTCATAGAAGGAACATACATTTTTTCCGTTAGGGCATGACAATTTTGAAAAATTCAAACAAAAATGGGAAGAGAGAATGGTAACATCATTTTCCATGTGATGCCCCTGTGCCAAATTTTGGTTCATTTTAAGAATGTAAGGTGACAAATTACTCGAGGAAGCTAGTTGGAGTAGACGGGCATGACCGGATTGGCATAGGGGATTTATTTTTTGAAGGATGTTATTTTTCATGGACAATATCTGACACAAACAATAAAATGTTAAGGTCTCATATTATTCTGAATGATTGTGAATTACTTATGACGTTTGGAAGTATTGGTATACGTGAGAATCGAGTACATGCACGACTTCACGCGTCCACAACTAATCGGCCTCATCGTCTGTCGCGTCCACAACTAATGCCATTCTGATACAGAGAGTCAGAGGCTATAAAATAATCGGCCTCATCGTCTCTCGCGAGCTCGTCCTCTCCCCTCCCATCAACTCACCGCACCTCCGAGGCATCGACTTCCTCGTTTCCAACCGCAGCAGCATGAAGACAGGTCTTGCGTACGAGGCGGAGCAATCGGCGGCCGCTCGCGCAGAGGATGCCTCTGCGGTAGTGGCCGTCGCGGCGGGTGAGGCTTCACCGGGCACCCAGGCCGCTCGTCTCCTCTGCTTGTCTGATTCTTCGACCTCGGTCGAAACGGGCGTCCTGGCCGTCGAGGAGAAGGTGGATAGCAACGCCGTTGCTCCCGCCGAAGATCTGCAAGGCGTTGCAGGCCACCACGGCGAGGTCTTCCTAGACCCGGTGCTGGACGCGGACCTCGACCCCTTCGACGATTTCGGCCCAAACGTTCAGTTCCAGGAGGATGTCGAGGGTGACGACGAGGAGGTACTGCTCTTTTACCGAAACTGTCCCGATCCTTTTTGTGTCATATTACTGTTCACGTGGTTTGCACGAACCTGGTTCTTGATTGATTTGATCCCCTACCTTGTTCTTGTAGACGTACTTGATTCTACGGTTCGTACGGTCAGATTCTAGTTTAATTTCGACTAATCTGCCATGTAGTTGGCTTGATTTGTCATATAATTAATTTATGTGTTCATACTTAGTGGACTTGCAATTGTTGTGGCTTATGTTCATTGCTGTTCATAGGGTTTTCTCGTGATTTAGTATGATTTCTTCTGCCATTTACTTGTTCTACACATTTAATTTTAGGGTTTCTAAGGTTTGCTTATGATAGTGCAGTATTTATTCGATCTTTCATTAAGCACCTGATTATTATGTACTTTATAATTCACAGGAATATTCTGATGACATGGACGACAACAAGGAGCGCAGGGACCAGAAGAGCCGCTACGTTCTGAAGCGGCTGAAGGGTGGTGAAATTCGTTTCCGCATGCGCGGGGAGCTATTTTGCCCATTCTGTGGCAAAATCCTCCAGAAGGACATCCGCAGCCTGATCCAGCATGCGACGGGTGTAGGCCTAAGTACATCGGGGAAGCACCGCCCTGCAACCAAGGCCAAGCACGCAGCATATGGCCTCTTCCTCCAGAATTACGTCTTGCCTGGCTTGTTCCCAGTCAACGCCCCTGCTGCTGGCCCTCATGCTCCTGGTCCTGTTTAAAGTTCATATGTGTAATCTTATTCCCTTTGGAAGTTCAGTATTAAACTCTACTAGTACAACCGTGGTGGTCTTGTGATGGTAGTACTCTTTTGATGCATTTGTGATGTAGTAGTACTAGTATTTTTTTTTTGAAATGGTATAGTACTATCTAAGAAAAGTACTCCCTTCGATTCACATTCATTTTACACCAAGAAATATGGATCGGAGTGAGGGAGTAAATTAAACATGGCATCTCGTGCATGAAGCTTGACATATCGATCAGGTTGGCTAGAATGGCAATACAATGCTGCTCATTAGGCAAATGCATGCCATGTAAAGAAGTCTATACTGACATAAAAAAAGACTACATTGGGGATTAGAGTCAATTGGGGCATCTACAATACAGAAAATCTTGCTTGTAGCTGATTTTGGCTAAGAGGGTTTTACTCACATTACACGTGCCACTTTCCTTGTCTGCAAAACAAGTTCCAATAAAGGAAGAGGAAAGAAAAGGACATTGTGGGCGAGATTGAACACCTTTTTTATGTGTTAAGCTGAGGCCTCGTTTAGCTGAGGATTTCGACTTAGGCCTAACAGCTCAGCACACCCACAAATAAATCTCCTTGCGCGCACCACTGTCAGCAAAAATAACAAAATTAGCACGCAAGATTAAGAACGAAGTGAATTTAATTAACTTGGTTAGCTTTTCAAGCAATATATTCAGAGAAAGAGCACACATGTTCGGCTCGAAATAATCGTAAGAGAAGAACAATAAATCTAAGGCACCCCACTTCATCGGAAGAAGGGGCGCGACAACGCATGGATTCATACCTTGAGTCGACGCTGGCTCGTAGAAGGGCGGCCGCGCCTCGAGGATGCCGGCGACGTCTCCACCTCGGTATCACATGTGACTGCTTCTCGACGGGCGGTGCGCCGCGCCATGTAGAAGATCTATCAAAAGAGGAGAGCCCGATGACGCTACCGACGCCTCAACCTTGATAGCACCGGCCTGTTGCTCCGCACTGAGATGCGCCACATGCAAGATTTAGCGGATGCGCCAATTTCAGAGATATGTCATGATCGTTGTAACAAATTTCACCGTGATGATGATTTGATCCTGCACTCGGCCTTGAACACAAGTACTAGTACAGTCTCACAATTTTTTTATCATTATACTTTGCGAGATTTAGCGGATGCGCCAATTTTAGAGATATGTCATGATCGTTGTAACGAATTTCAACGTGATGATGATTTGATCCTGCACTCGGCCTTGAACATAAGTACTAGTACATTCTCACAATTTTTTATCATTATACTTTGCGAGATTTAGCGGATGCGCCAAATTCAGAGATAGATCATGATCATGGTAACACACTTTTCAATGTAATGATGATTTGATGTTGCACTCGACCTTGAACATAAGTCCTAGTACGGTCTCACAATTTTTTATCATTATACTTTGCAAGTTTTAGCGGATGCGCCCATTTTCAGAGGTAGATCATGATCATGGTAACAAATTTTAAACGTGATGATGATTTGATGTTGCACTCGACCTTGAACAGAAGTACTACTACTGTCTCACAATTTCTTTATCATTATACTTTGCCAGATTTAGCGGATGCGCCAAATTTAGAGATAGATCATGATCATGGTAACAAATTTTCAACGTGATGATGATTTGATGTTGCACTCGGGCTTGAACATAAGTACTAGTACGGTCACTCAAAATTTTAGCATTATACTTTGCAACGGATGCACCAATTTCAGGTGCATGTCACCAGATCTGTGTCCGATGATGATCATGGTAGTAACCGATGTTCAACTTGATGATGATTTGATTTTACAGTCGGCCTTGAACAGAGGTACTAGTACGGTCTCACAATTTTTTATCATTATACTTGGACCTTAGCGAAATTCAAAATCTCATAGCGGCAAAACTTCCCGCCCACAAAATACAAAAATTTCACACGCTTCCAAATTCCGATTCTACCCCTGTGGAGATGACAGCAAAGTCGGTTGGTGGGGGGGTCTGGCCGTCATTTTTTGGATCACCACCTCCCTAGCCCCGGATACCCTCCCAAAAAAATTCATTTCCCTCAGTCTCTCATCTGAGACCACCCACCGGAACTTCTCAAGTCCCTCTCTCTACCACCTCCACGACCACCGCACCGGAACATCCCCGCCGGACTTCCCTGGCCTACCCGAGCCCTCGCGATCCTCGTCATCCGGCTGCCTGCCGGAGCCGCTTCATCGACGCCGTCATCAACCGGACCGGATCATCCCCGCCGAACCTCGAAACCATATGCTCATCCAGCAGTCTACCGCAGTCGCTTCAGCTGCGGTATCGTCCACCCCACCGGAGCCGCTTCGCCGGATCCGTCGTCCACCGCATCGGATCTTGCTCACCGACACCGCTGTGCATGAACCGGATCTGCTTCACCGGCGCCGTGCATGATCTAAACTCTTCTACTGTCGCTTTTCTATTGCTTGCCTGCAAGTTCTTGTTTAATCTTGGGGGAACCTGTTTGTGCTAACGACGCGCCGTTACGTTTTTGCAGATGAGATGAGTAATCATGAAGTGTAATGGCCGTCTCTCCAACCCCAAGTAGCACATGTAGCGTACTTCATCACCGGATCTATCAACCCCAGGAAGATCTGCTGTGACTCCCACAGAGTGCTTCTCCTAATGTAAGTCCCTTGTTTTAGCGCCATGTTCTGGGTTCAGATGCTTGTTTGTCTGAAGCTCTTTTAGTTCATTCCTAGCTATGACCGTAACACGTTGCTATTTTCTACTTCATTGCTAACTTTAAGCGATTGAACATTTTGGTTTGCATTCCCTGCTCTGTAGATGTAGCCATCATAACTTCTATCTTGCTCAGTCGTTGTTACAAAAATTATAGGTATTATAGTAACATCCTGCTATTATTTAGTTCATGGCCAATTTTAAGTAATTGCACATGTTGGTTCGCATTCCCTGCTCTATAGCTTTTGGCATCATAACTTCTATATTTGGTTTACATTCCCTGCTCTGTAGATCTAGCCATCATAACTTTATCTTACTCAGTCGTTGTTACAAAAATTATGGCCTGCTACTATGTTGTTTGTGCCAATTTTTTACTCCATGAACATGTTGGCTTGCATTCCCTGTACTACAGGTGATGCCATTGTTTTGTATCTAGTTCATTGTAAGCTAACAAAGTAAGGACTTAGTTTGGCATGCTATCACTCTGCTATCTAGCCTGTAGTACAAATAAACTTGTCATACTACTAGATAATAATTTTGCGTGCCATCTTGTTCTTCAAAAGCTGCATTATTGACTTGTTTCTCTGACTTGGCATGACGCTCACATATGGAAAGCTGAACATATTGGTTTGCATTCCCTCTTATACAAGTTCACAGGTGATCCCACTATATTCTGTATCTGGTCCATCCTAAGCTCCAGCATTAACTATCCTCTATGTGTTGCTCATTACAAGTTTATATCCCGAAACATCTTGATTTGCATCCCCTTCACTATAAGTTCAGGAGTATTATTTAGTTCACGGCCAAAATGAAGTAATTGCACTTGGCACATGTTGGTTCACATTCCCTCCTCTTTAGCTTTTGCCATCGTAACTTCTATTTTTGGTTTACATTCCCTGCTCTGTAGATGTAGCCATCATAACTTCATCTTGCTCAGTCGTTGTTACAAAATTTATAGCCTGCTACTATGTTGTTCATGCCAATTTTGTACTCCCTGAACATGTTGGTTTGCATGGGACTCGACAGTAGTAAGTCTGCTGTTTCATTCTAACATGCTCTGTTATATTGGCTGTTGGTATGCGGCATGCACTCTTTGTTTGCTTATTGTGCGCATTACAATGATCTTGTTATAACGACGAAATGATGAGTTCCAAATTCTTTGGCAAACAATATTGCAGTGTCTTTGCGTTTCCATTGTTGCTGTCTTAACTTGTAATGTCTTTGTTTCAGATATAGGTGCTGCATGGACAACTTAAAAGATTGCCGGATCGCTTCATTGTATTGCTAGGTTTAATTACCATTCAATTTCTCTGGGTTCTGTAATATTTTTTCAAAGCCTTGCAGCTGATGTAATATTTAGTTAGTTTTTATAGTTCTTTCGCGCATTTTTTCTTTGGTGCTTGTGGTAAGTGAGGCTATCCGACAGAAATCAATGCTGCGTAAATATTCTCAGTATCTAAATCACGAATTCCCATCCCTTAAACGGCCCAATTAAGCGAAATCACATATGTGCCGGCTCGCAAAATCCTAAAGCGCCTATTACGCCGGCATATAAACAGCAACTAAACGGGCTGGCCCACTTACTTATTGGGCCAGCCCACTTGATTTACGGTGGACCCCACACTCTAATTGGGCCGGCCCACTTGCTTTAAGGTGGACCCCACCCACTACTGGGCCGGCCCACTAACTAGTTGGGCCAGCCCAATTGCTTTTGTGGTGGACCCCACATACTAAATGGGCCGGCCCTTTAAGACCAAAGTGGGGCCCGGCCCACTCTCTTGTTGGGCCGGCCCACTTGCTATATGGTGGACCCCACATACTAAACGGGCCGGCCCTTTAGGAAAGTGGGACCCACCTGTGTTTTTGGCCCGGCCCACTAGCGTGTTGGGCCGGCCCACTTGCTATATGGTGGACCCCACATACTAAATGGGCCGGCCCTTTAACAGAAAGTGGGACCCACTGTGTTTTTGGCCCGCCCACTATCTTGTTGGGCCCACTTGCTATATGGTGGACCCCACATACTAAATGGGCCAGCCCTTTAACTGGAAAGTGGGACCCACATGTGTTTTTAGCCCGGCCCACTATCTTGTTGGGCCAGCCCACTTGCTATATGGTGGACCCCACATACTAAATGGGCCGGCCCTTTAACCGGAAAGTGGGACCCACCTGTGTTTTTGGCCCGCCCACTATCTTGTTGGGCCCACTTGCTATATGGTGGACCCCACATACTAAATGGGTGGCCCTTTAACAGGAAAGTGGGACCCACTTGTGCTTTGGCCCGGCCCACTGGCTTGTTGGGCCAGCCCATTGATCTAATGTGGACCCCACGTACTAAATGGGCCGGCCCGATAAAGGACCCACATGCTAATTGGGCCGGCCCAATAATTTTTGGGCCGGCCCACTTGCTTTAATGTGGACCCCACTTTGTAAATGGGCCGGCCCGATAACAGGAAAGTGGGTCCCACATGTCTTGTGGGCCGGCCCTTTTGCCTGTTGACCGGTCAAACGAGTGCATTCGGCCCGGCCCACATGCTTAGTGGGCCGGCCCATTAAAGTTTTGACCAGTCAACTTTAGAGGTTAGGCCCGGCCCACGTAACTAATGGACCAGCCCAGCTATATAGTTGACCGGTCAAACTAAGTCAGCTGGCCCGGCCCGTAAACTTAATGGGCCGGCCCGCTTAAGACGTGGCAGGCCTCGTGTGGGCCTACCATCTACCACGGGGTTTCAGCCGGTTAACGCCGTTAACTGCCAGTTAACGGCGTCTGCCACGTGTCAGTTTGCATGACGTCAGCAGTCAACGGGCTCCCGGAAACACTTGGGCAACGGTCCGATTTTCCGTGGCGGAAGGGCGCCCAAGCGCGACGGACCGAAAAAATCGTCGTAGGACTTTGCCTGACGCAGTTTCCACAACAGAACCCATATCGTCGGGTTAGGCCCATAGGCGACGAAAAATACCCCTTAGCGGACGATTTTGAGACGTTGTCTATCAGAACTTTTCTTGTAGTGAATAAGTCTTGCATAAGAGTTAACTCATAAAGCAATAATTCATAGTAAAAGCATTGAAGCAACACAAAGGAAGATTAAGTTTCAGCGGTTGCTTTCAACTTGTAACATGTATATCTCATGGATATTGTCAACATAGAGTAATATAATAAGTGCAATATGCAAGTATGTAGGAATCAATGCACAGTTCACACAAGTGTTTGCTTCTTGAGGTGGAGAGAAATAGGTGAACTGACTCAACAATGAAAGTAAAAGAATGGTCCTCCATAGAGGAAAAGCATCGATTGCTATATTTGTGCTAGAGCTTTGATTTTGAAAACATGAAACAATTTTGTCAACGGTAGTAATAAAGCATATGTATCATGTAAATTATATCTTACAAGTTGCAAGCCTCATGCATAGTATACTAATAGTGCCCGCACCTTGTCCTAATTAGCTTGGACTACCGGATCATCGCAATGCACATGTTTTAACCAAGTGTCACAAAGGGGTACCTCTATGCCGCCTGTACAAAGGTCTAAGGAGAAAGCTCGCATTGGATTTCTCGCTATTGATTATTCTCAACTTAGACATCCATACCGGGACAACATAGACAACAGATAATGGACTCCTCTTTTATGCATAAGCATGTAACAACAATTAATAATTTTCTCATATGAGATTGAGGATATTGTCCAAAACTGAAACTTCCACCATGGATCATGGCTTTAGTTAGCGGCCCAATGTTCTTCTCTAACAATATGCATGCTTAACCATAAGGTGGTAGATCTCTCTTACTTCAGACAAGACGAACATGCATAGCAACTCACATGAAATTCAACAAAGAGTAGTTGATGGCGTCCCCAGAAACATGGTTATCGCACAACAAGCAACTTAATAAGAGATAAAGTGCATAAGTACATATTCAATACCACAATAGTTTTTAAGCTATTTGTCCCATGAGCTATATATTGCAAAGGTGAATGATGGAATTTTAAAGGTAGCACTCAAGCAATTTACTTTGGAATGGCGGAGAAATACCATGTAGTAGGTAGGTATGGTGGACACAAATGGCATAGTGGTTGGCTCAAGGATTTTGGATGCATGAGAAGTAATCCCTCTCAATACAAGGTTTAGGCTAGCAAGGCTATTTGAAACAAACACAAGGATGAACCGGTGCAGCAAAACTCACATAAAAGACATATTGTAAACATTATAAGACTTTACACCGTCTTCCTTGTTGTTCAAACTCAATACTAGAAATTATCTAGACCTTAGAGAGACCAAATATGCAAACCAAATTTTAGCATGCTCTATGTATTTCTTCATTAATGGGTGCAAAGTATATGATGCAAGAGCTTAAACATGAGCACAACAATTGCCAAGTATCACATTACCCAAGACATTTTAGCAATTACTACATGTATCATTTTCCAATTCCAACCATATAACAATTTAACGAAGAAGAAACTTCGCCATGAATACTATGAGTAGAGCCTAAGGACATACTTGTCCATATGCTACAGCGGAGCGTGTCTCTCTCCCATAAAGTGAATGCTAGGATCCATTTTATTCAAACAAAACAAAAATAAAAACAAACCGACGCTCCAAGCAAAGCACATAAGATGTGATGGAATAAAAATATAGTTTCAGGGGAGGAACCTGATAATGTTGTCGATGAAGAAGGGGATGCCTTGGGCATCCCCAAGCTTAGACGCTTGAGTCTTCTTAGAATATGCAGGGGTGAACCACCGGGGCATCCCCAAGCTTAGAGCTTTCACTCTCCTTGATCATGTTGCATCATACTCCTCTCTTGATCCTTGAAAACTTCCTCCACACCAAACTTAGAACAACTCATTAGAGGGTTAGTGGACAATAAAAATTAACATGTTCAGAGGTGACATAATCATTCTTAACACTTCTGGACATTGCATAAAGCTACTGGACATTCATGGATCAAAGAAATTCATCCAACATAGCAAAAGAGGCAATGCGAAATAAAAGGCAGAATCTGTCAAAACAGAACAGTTCGTATTGACGAATTTTATCGAGGCACCAGACTTGCTCAAATGAAAATGCTCAAATTGAATGAAAGTTGTGTACATATCTGAGGATCACTCACGTAAATTGGCATAATTTTCTGAGTTACCTATAGAGAAAACAGCCCAGATTCGTGACAGCAAAGAAATCTGTTTCTGCGCAGTAATCCAAATCTAGTATGAACTTTACTATCAACGACTTTACTTGGCACAATAAAACACTAAACTAAGATAAGGAGAGGTTGCTACAGTAGTAAACAACTTCCAAGACACAAAATAAAAACAAAGTACTGTAGTAAAAACCATGGGTTGTCTCCCATAAGCGCTTTTCTTTAACGCCTTTCAGCTAGGCGCAGAAAGTGTGTATCAAGTATTATCAAAGGGTGGTGCATCTACAGCGGGGTGTGGAGTTTTCTCAACTATGCATTTTATCTTTTCTATGTGAGTTTCAGAGGCTCCCTTTTCATTAGTCTTGGGCTTGCTACTCTCATCAAACAAATCTTCAGGAACAATCCAATCAAAATTCTTTTCTAGTGCCTCACACATTCCCAAGAGCTTGCAAGGTATTGATGTTTTAATATCCCCCTCATAATTAACTTCATTAGTGTACTTTTGTCTATCCTTTTCCATCTTCTCAAGGGTACTGGCAAAGTTGGTATAAGAGCCTAGCATATTATATTTAGTGAAGACTTTTCTAGCTTCTCTCGCTATTCCCCCAAATTCTTTAAGAAGGGTTTCTAATACAAAATCTTTCTTTTCTCCTTCTTCCATATCACTGAGTGTAAGAAACATATGTTGAATCACAGGATTAAGATTAACAAATCTAGCTTCTAACGCGTGTACTAAAGAAGCAACAGCAATTTCATAAGTAGGAGCAAGTTCTACCAAGTGTCTATCTTCAAAATCTTCAACCGTACTAATATGAGTGAAAAAATCTTCTATATTATCTTTCCCAAGGATAGACCCTCGGCCTACCGGTACATCTTTAAGAACAAACTTAGGAGGAAACATGATGAAATAAGTAAAGCAAATACAAGTAACTAATTTTTTTGTTTTGATATAGCAAACAAGATAGCAAATAAAATAAAACTAGCAACTAATTTTTTTGTATTTTGATTTAGTGCAGCAAACAAAGTAGTAAATAAAATAAAGCAAGACAAAAACAAAGTAAAGAGATTGGGAAGTGGAGACTCCCCTTGCAGCGTGTCTTGATCTCCCCGAACGGCGCCAAACCTGGCGTGAAGTTGGCGTGGGAGATAGAAATCTTTGTGGTGCAACTTTTCTTCAGATCGTCCCCGACAACGGCGCCAGAAATTTGCTTGATGCGTGTGGTTGACACGTCCGTTGGGAACCCCAAGAGGAAGGTGTGATGCGCACAGCGGCAAGTTTCCCTCAGTAAGAAACCAAGATTTAACCGAACCAGAGGAGCCAAGAAGCACGTTGAAGGTTGATGGCGGCGGGATGTAGTGCGGCGCAACACCAGAGATTCCGGCGCCAACGTGGAACCTGCACAACACAACCAAAGTACTTTGCCCCAACGAAACAGTGAGGTTGTCAATCTCACCGGCTTGCTGTAACAAAGGATTAACCGTATTGTGTGGAAGATGATTGTTTGCAGAAAACAGTAGAACAAGTATTGCAGTAGATTGTATTTCAGTATAGAGAATTGGACCGGGGTCCACAGTTCACTAGAGGTGTCTCTCCCATAAGATAAACAGCATGTTGGGTGAACAAATTACAGTTGGGCAATTGACAAATAAAGAGGGCATGACCATGCACATACATATTATGATGAGTATAGTGAGATTTAGTTGGGCATTACGACAAAGTACATAGACCGCTATCCAGCATGCATCTATGCCTAAAAAGTCCACCTTCAGGTTATCATCCGAACCCCCTCCAGTATTAAGTTGCTAACAACAAACAATTGCATTAAGTATTGCGCGTAATGTAATCAGTGACTACATCCTTGAACATAGCACCAATGTTTTATCCCTAGTGGCAACAGCACATCCATAATCTTAGAGGTTTCTGTCACTCCCCCAGATTCACGGAGACATGAACCCACTATCGAGCATAAATACTCCCTCTTGGAGTTACAAGCATCTACTTGGCCAGAGCATCTACTAGTAACGGAGAGCATGCAAGATCATAAACAACACATAGACATAACTTTGATAATCAACATAACAAGTATTCTCTATTCATCGGATCCCAACAAACGCAACATATAGAATTACAGATAGATGATCTTGATCATGTTAGGCAGCTCACAAGATCCGACAATTAAGCACAATGGGGAGAAGACAACCATCTAGCTACTGCTATGGACCCATAGTCCAGGGGTAGACTACTCACTCATCACTCCGAGGCGACCATGGCGGCGTAGAGTCCTCCGGGAGATGATTCCCCTCTCCGGCAGGGTGCCGGAGGCGATCTCCCGAATCCCCCGAGATGGGATTGGCGGCGGCGGCGTCTCTGGAAGGTTTTCCGTATCGTGGCTCTCGGTACTGGGGGTTTCGCGACGGAGGCTTTAAGTAGGCGGAAGGGCAGGTCAGGACGCGGCACGAGGGGCCCACACCATAGGGCCACGCGGCCAGGGCAGGGGCCGCGCCGCCCTAGGGTTTGGCCACCTCGTGGCCCCACTTCATCTCCTCTTCGGTCTTCTGGAGGCTTCGTGGCAAAATAGGAGGCGTTGATTTCGTCCAATTCCGAGAATATTTCGTTACTAGGATTTCTGAAACCAAAAACAGCAGAAAAAGAATGGCACTTCGGCATCTTGTTAATAGGTTAGTTCCAGAAAATGCACGAATATGACATAAAGTGTGCATAAAACATGTAGATAACATCAATAATGTGGCATGGAACACAAGAAATTATCGATACGTCGGAGACGTATCAGTCGGGTAGCTCGCGTGTGGGGCTACACCAGCTACAGTACCCTGCGGGATGAGGCCAGCCCGGCAGTTGCGAAGCTCGATTCGAGCTTCCACCTCCTGCCGAGAGCCCTTTTCACCAGACAGCGATATAGAGAATAGTTTCTTCCTCACTTCATCCATAGCAATACCTGCACACTTGAATAAACCGCATAATTCATGTAAGAACAGTAAATGATCTCCAGGGTGGACAGTTCCATCCCCTGTATAACGGTTATCCACTACACGTTCAATAATTTTCATAGGTATTTTGTATGGTATTTCTTCCTCACCTGGCGCCTCATCCACTACCTTTGCAGTAGTAGTAGATTTTCCAAATAAAAACTCAAGAGAAGATCTCTCCATAATGAATTATAGCAGCAGGCAGAAATAAAATCAGCACAAACAGTAGAAATTTCCCTTACCAATTCCACTTACCAATAGCGCTTCACTCCCCGGCAACGGCGCCAGAAAACAGTCTTGATAACCCAAAAGTATAGGGGATCGCAATAGTCTTCGAGGGAAGTAAAACCCAAATTTATTGATTCGACACAAGGGGAGGTAAAGAATACTTATAAGCCTTAACAACTGAGTTGTCAATTCAGCTGCACCTGGAAAAGCACTAGTAACAGGGGTGATGTGAAAGCAGCAGTAATATGAGAGCAATAGTAACAGTAACACAGCAGCAGTAACAGTAACATGAGAGCAATGGCACCAGAAAATAGTTGATACTACTTCCAATGACATATAGAACGAGTATATGATGATGAGAGATGGACCGGGGTTCCCAGCGATCTACACTAGTGGTAACTCTCCAATAACAAGTAACAAGTGTTGGGTGAACAAATTACAGTTGGGCAATTGATAGGATTGAAATAGCATTAAGATAGAACATCAAGATTATTAATCATGTAGGCATGTTTTCCATATATAGTCGTACGTGCTCGCAATGAGAAACTTGCACAACATCTTTTGTCCTACCAGCCGGTGGCAGCCGGGCCTCAAGGGAATCTACTGGATATTAAGGTACTCCTTTTAATAGAGTACCGGAGCAAAGCATTAACACTCCGTGAAAACATGTGATCCTCACATCACCGCCATCCCCTCCGGTTGTCCCGATTTCTGTCACTTCGGGGCCTTTGGTTCCGGACAGTGACATGTGCATACAACTTGTAGATACAATCTAAGCAATAATATAGAGCTTAAATCTAAGATCATGCCACTCGGGCCCTAGTGACAAGCATTAAGCATAACAAGATTGCAGCAACAATAACTTCACAAACTTTATAGATAGACTAATCATAATGTATCATCCATCGGATCCCAACAAACACAACACCGATTACATCAGATGAATCTCAATCATGTAAGGCAACTCATGAGACCATTGTATTGAAGTACATGGAGGAGAGAATACCAACTAGCTACTGCTAGAACTCGTAGTCCATGGGGGAACTACTCACAGAGCAAGATGGAGGCGGTGGTGTCGATGGAGATGGCTTCCGGGGGCACTTCCCCGTCCCGGCAGGGTGCCGAAACAGAGACTTCTGTCCCCCGAATTGGAGTTTCGCGATGGCGGCGCGCCCGGAGTCTTTCTGGAGTTTCGTCAATTGGTATCGAGTTTTTAGGTCGAAAGGGCTTATATAGGCGAAGAGGCGGCGCAGGGGGCAAGGGTGCCCTCCCCATAGGCCGGCGCGGCCAGGGGCCTCCCCGCGCGGCCCTATGGTGTGGGGGCCCCAGGCCTCCTCTGACTCCCCTTCGGTGTCCTGGTCCGTCTCGGTGAATTATGATGTTTGGTCTTCGTTTCGTCGAATTCCGAGAATATTGCCCGAACAGCCTTTCTGGAACCAAAAACAAAAGAAAACAGGAACTGGCACTGTGGCATCTTGTTAATAGGTTAGTTCCGGAAAATGCATGAAATCATCATAAAGTGCAAGCAAAACATGTAAGTATTGTCATAAAACAAGCATGGAACGTCAGAAATTATGGATAAGTTGGAGACGTATCACAATCCCGCTGCTGGCGTGCAGTTGACGTGGGAGTTAAAAATCTCTGTGGTGTAATTTTCTTTCGTTCCCCGGCAACGGCGCCAGAAAAAGAGCTTGATGACGCGTAAAGCACGCGCCCGTTGGGAACCCCAAGAGGAAGGTGTGATGCGACAGCAAGTTTTTCCTCAGAAGAAACCAAGGTTATCGAACCAGTAGGAGTCAAGGAGCACGTGAAGGTTGTTGGTGACGGAGTGTAGTGCGGCGCAACACCAGGGATTCCGGCGCCAACGTGGAACCTGCACAACACAATCCAAATACTTTGCCCCAACTTAACAGTGAGGTTGTCAATCTCACCGGCTTGCTGTAAACAAAGGATTAAATGTATGGTGTGGAAAATGATGTTTGTATGCGAAGAACAGTAAAGAACAATGTTTGCAGTAGATTGTATTTCAGATGTAAAAGAATGGACCGGGGTCCACAGTTCACTAGTGGTGTCTCTCCAATAAGAAATAGCATGTTGGGTAAACAAATTACAGTTGGGCAATTGACAAATAAAGAGGGCATAACAATGCACATACATATCATGATGAGTAGAGTGAGATTTAATTGGGCATTACGACAAAGTACATAGACCGCTATCCAGCATGCATCTATGCCTAAAAAGTCCACCTTCGGGTTAGCATCCGCACCCCTTCCAGTATTAAGTTGCAAACAACAGACAATTGCATTAAGTACTGTGTGTAATGTAAACAATACAAATATCTTTAGACAAAGCATTGATGTTTTATCCCTAGTGGCAACAACACATCCACAACCTTAGAACTTTCTGTCACTGTCCCAGATTCAATGGAGGCATGAACCCACTATCGAGCATAAATACTCCCTCTTGGAGTTACAAGTATCAACTTGGCCAGAGCCTCTACTAGCAACGGAGAGCATGCAAGATCATAAACAACACATATATGATAGATCGATAATCAACTTGACATAGTATTCCATATTCATCGGATCCCAACAAACACAACATGTAGCATTACAAATAGATGATCTTGATCATGATAGGCAGCTCACAAGATCTAAACATGATAGCACAATAGGAGAAGACAACCAGCTACTGCTATGGACCCATAGTCCAAGGATGAACTACTCATGCATCAGTCCGGAGGCGGGCATGGTGATGTAGAGCCCTCCGGTGATGATTCTCCTCTCCGGCAGGTGCCGGAGGTGATCTTCGAACCCCCGAGATGGGGTTGACGGCGGCTCTGGAACTTTTCTCGTATCGTGGCTCTCGGTACTAGGTTTTCGCGACGGAAGGATTATATAGGCGAAGGGGCAGAGTCGGGGGACGCCCGAGGGGCCCAACCCATATGGCGGCGCGGCCATTAATGTAATCCCTAGTGGACATCCACAACCTTGATGTTTGTCATCCCAGATTCAAGAGGCATGAACCCACTATCGAGCATAAATACTCCCTCTTGGAGTTACAAGTATCAACTTGGCCAGAGCCTCTACTAGCAACGGAGAGCATGAGATCATAAACCACATATATGATAGATTGATAATCAACTTGACATAGTACTCCATATTCATCGGATCAAACACAACATGGCATTACAAATAGATGATCTTGACTAGCAACAAGATCTAACATAGCACATGAGAGAAGACAACCATCATATATCATAGATTGAAATCAACTTGACATAGTACTCCATATTCATCGGATCCCAACAAACACAACATGTAACATTACAAATAGATGATCTTGATCATGATAGGCAGCTCACAAGATCTAACATGATAGCACATGAGGAGAAGACAACCATCTAGCTACTGCTATGGACCCATATGACGATGGGAACCCCAAGAGGAAGGTGTGATGCGTACAGCGGCAAGTTTTCCCTCAGTATGAAACCAAGGTTTATCGAACCAGTAGGAGCCAAGAAGCACGTTGAAGGTTGATGGCGGCGAGATGTAGTGCGGCGCAACACCAGGGATTCCGGCGCCAACGTGGAACCTGCACAACACAAACCAAGTACTTTGCCCCAACGAAACAGCGAGGTTGTCAATCTCACCGGCTTGCTGTAACAAATGATTAGATGTATAGTGTGGATGATGATTGTTTGCAGAAAACAGTAGAACAAGTATTGCAGTAGATTGTATTTTAGTATAGAGAATTGGACCGGGGTCCACAGTTCACTAGAGGTGTCTCTCCCATAAGATAAACAGCATGTTGGGTGAACAAATTACAGTTGGGCAATTGACAAATAAAGAGGGCATGACCATGCACATACATATTATGATGAGTATAGTGAGATTTAATTGGGCATTACGACAAAGTACATAGACCGCTATCCAGCATGCATCTATGCCTAAAAAGTCCACCCAGGTTATCATCCGAACCCCCTCCAGTATTAAGTTGCTAACAACAGACAATTGCATTAAGTATTGCGCGTAATGTAATCAGTAACTACATCCTCGAACATAGCACCAATGTTTTATCCCTAGTGGCAACAGCACATCCATAATCTTAGAGGTTTCTGTCACTCCCCCAGATTCACGGAGACATGAACCCACTATCGAGCATAAATACTCCCTCTTGGAGTTACAAGCATCTACTTGGCCAGAGCATCTACTAGTAACGGAGAGCATGCAAGATCATAAACAACACATAGATATAACTTTGATAATCAACATAACAAGTATTCTCTATTCATCGGATCCCAACAAACACAACATATAGAATTACAGATAGATGATCTTGATCATGTTCGGCAGCTCACAAGACCGACAATTAAGCATAATGGGGAGAAGACAACTATCTAGCTACTGCTATGGACCCATAGTCCAGGGGTAGACTACTCACACATCACTCCGGAGGCGACCATGGCGGTGTAGAGTCCTCCGGGAGATGATTCCCCTCTCCGGCAGGGTGCCGGAGGTGATCTCCTGAATCCCCCGAGATGGGATTGGCGGCGGCGGCGTCTCTGGAAGGTTTTCCGTATCGTGGCTCTCGGTACTGGGGGTTTCGCGACGAAGGCTATTTGTAGGCGGAAGGGCAGGTCAAGGGGCGTCACGAGGGGCCCACACCATAGGTCGGCGCGAGGCTTGGGCCGCGCCGCCTGTGGTTTGGCCACCTCGTGGCCCCACTTCGTTGACTCTTCGGTCTTGTGGAAGCTTCGTGGAAAAATAGGACCCTGGGCGTTGATTTCGTCCAATTCCGAGAATATTTCCTTACTAGGATTTCTGAAACCAAAAACAGCAGAAAACAACAACTGGCACTTCGGCATCTTGTTAATAGGTTAGTTCCAGAAAATGCACGAATATGACATAAAGTGTGCATAAAACATGTAGATATCATCAATAATGTGGCATGGAACATAAGAAATTATCGATACGTCGGAGACGTATCAGCATCCCCAAGCTTAGTGCTCGTCCCGAGCAGGTAAACGATAAACAAAGATAATTTCTGGAGTGACATGCCATCATAACCTTGATCATACTATTTGTAAGCATATGTAGTGAATGCAGCGATCAAAACAATGTATATGACATGAGTAAACAAGTGAATCATATAGCAAAGACTTTTCATGAATAGTACTTCAAGACAAGCATCAATAAGTCTTGCATAAGAGTTAACTCATAAAGCAATAATTCAAAGTAAAGCATTGAAGCAACACAAAGGAAGATTAAGTTTCAGCGGTTGCTTTCAACTTGTAACATGTATATCTCATGGATATTGTCAACATAGAGTAATATAATAAGTGCAATATGCAAGTATGTAGGAATCAATGCAAAGTTCACACAAGTGTTTGCTTCTTGAGGTGGAGAGAAATAGGTGAACTGACTCAACAATAAAAGTAAAAGAAAGGTCCTTCAAAGAGGAAAGCATCGATTGCTATATTTGTGCTAGAGCTTTGATTTTGAAAACAAGAAACAATTTTGTCAACGGTAGTAATAAAGCATATGTGTTATGTAAATTATATCTTACAAGTTGCAAGCCTCATGCATAGTATACTAATAGTGCCCGCACCTTGTCCTAATTAGCTTGGACTACCGGATTATCACAATGCACATGTTTTAACCAAGTGTCACAAAGGGGTACCTCTATGCCGCCTGTACAAAGGTCTAAGGAGAAAGCTCGCATTGGATTTCTCGCTATTGATTATTCTCAACTTAGACATCCATACCGGGACAACATAGACAACAGATAATGGACTCCTCTTTTATGCATAAGCATGTAGCAACAATTAATTTTCTCATATGAGATTGAGGATATATGTCCAAAACTGAAACTTCCACCATGGATCATGGCTTTAGTTAGCGGCCCAATGTTCTTCTCTAACAATATGCACGCTCTAACCATAAGGTGGTAAATCTCCCTTACTTCAGACAAGACGAACATGCATAGCAACTCACATGATATTCAACAAAGAGTAGTTGATGGCGTCCCCAGGAACATGGTTATCGCACAACGAGCAACTTAATAAGAGATAAAGTGCATAAGTACATATTCAATACCACAATAGTTTTTAAGCTATTTGTCCCATGAGCTATATATTGTAAAGGTGGAGAATGGAAATTTAAAGGTAGCACTCAAGCAATTTACTTTGGAATGGCGGGGAAATACCATGTAGTAGGTAGATATGGTGGACACAAATGGCATAGTGGTTGGCTCAAGTATTTTGGATGCATGAGAAGTATTCCCTCTCGATACAAGGCTTAGGCTAGCAAGGCTATTTGAAACAAACACAAGGATGAAGCGGTGCAGCAAAACTCACATAAAAGACATATTGTAAACATTATAAGACTCTACACCGTCTTCCTTGTTGTTCAAACTCAATACTAGAAATTATCTAGACCTTAGAGAGACCAAATATGCAAACCAAATTTTAGCATGCTCTATGTATTTCTTCATTAATAAGTGCAAAGTATATGATGCAAGAGCTTAATCATGAGCACAACAATTGCCAAGTATCACATTATCCAAGACATTTTAGCAATTACTACATGTATCATTTTCCAATTCCAACCATATAACAATTTAACGAAGAAGAAACTTCGCCATGAATATTATGAGTAGAGCCTAAGGACATACTTGTCCATATGCTACAGCGGAGCGTGTCTCTCTCCCATACAAAGAATGCTAGGATCCATTTTATTCAAACAAAACAAAAACAAAAACAAACCGACGCTCCAAGCAAAGTACATAAGATGTGATGGAATAAAAATATAGTTTCAGGGGAGGAACCTGATAATGTTGTCGATGAAGAAGGGGATGCCTTGGGCATCCCCAAGCTTAGACGCTTGAGTCTTCTTGATATATGCAGGGGTGAACCACCGGGGCATCCCCAAGCTTAGAGCTTTCACTCTCCTTGATCATGTTGTATCATCTCCCTCTCTTGATCCTTGAAAACTTCCTCCACACCAAACTTAGAACAACTCATTAGAGGGTTAGTGCACAATCAAAATATACATGTTCAGAGGTGACATAATCATTATTAACACTTCTGGACATTGCACAAAGCTACTGAAAGTCAATGGAATCGAAATATCCATCGAACATAACAAAACAGGCAATGCGAAATAAAAGGCAGAATCTGTCAAAACAGAACAGTTCGTATTGACGAATTTTATTGAGGCACCAGACTTGCTCAAATGAAAATGCTCAAATTGAATGAAAGTTGCGTACATATCTGGGGATCACTCACGTAAATTGGCATAATTTTCTGAGTTACCTACAGAGAATTTTGCCCAGATTCGTGACAGCAAAGAAATCTGTTTCTGCGCAGTAATCCAAATCTAGTATGAACTTTACTATCAACGACTTTACTTGGCACAACAAAACACTAAACTAAGATAAGGAGAGGTTGCTACAGTAGTAAACAACTTCCAAGACACAAAATAAAAATAAAGTACTGTAGTAAAAAACATGGGTTGTCTCCCATAAGCGCTTTTCTTTAACGCCTTTCAGCTAGGCGCAGAAAGTGTGTATCAAGTATTATCAAGAGACGAAGTGTCAACATCATAATTTGTTCTAATAATAGAATCAAAAGGTAACTTCATTCTCTTTCTAGGGAAGTGTTCCATACCTTTCTTGAGAGAAAATTGATATTTAATATTACCTTCCTTCATATCAATGATAGCACCAACAGTTCGAAGAAAAGGTCTTCCCAATATAATGGGACAAGATGCATTGCATTCAATATCCAAGACAACAAAATCAACGGGGACAAGGTTATTGTTAACGGTAATGCGAACATTATCAACTTTCCCCAAAGGTTTCTTTGTAGAATGATCAGCAAGATTAACATCCAAATAACAATTTTTCAATGGTGGCAAGTCAAGCATATTATAAATTTTCTTAGGCATAACAGAAATACTTGCACCAAGATCACATAAAGCATTACAATCAAAATCATTGACCTTCATCTTAATGATGGGCTCCCAACCATCCTCTAGCTTTCTAGGAATAGAAGCTTCACGTTCTAGTTTCTCTTCTCTAGCTTTTATGAGAGCATTTGTAATATGTTTCGTGAAAGCCAAATTTATAGCACTAGCATTAGGACTTTTAGCAAGTTTTTGTAAGAACTTTATAACTTCAGAGATGTGGCAATCATCAAAATTCAAACCATTATAATCTAAAGCAATGGGATCATCATCCCCAATGTTGGAAAAAATTTCAGCAGTTTTATCACAAGCAGTTTCAGGCAGTTTCTCGCGCTTTGCATTAGAAGTGGAAACATTGCTAACACCAATTCTTTTATTATTATTAGTAGGAGGTGCAGCAACTTGTGTAGCATTAGCATTACTAGTGGTGGTAATAGTCCAAACTTTAGCTATATTATCTTCTTTTTCATTTTCTTCTCTTTCCCACCTAGCACGCAATTCAGCCATCAATCTTATATTCTCATTAATTCTAACTTGGATGGCATTTGCTGTAGTAACAATTTTATTATGATGATTTTCATTAGGCATAACTTTTGATTTCAAAAGATCAACATCAGCAGCAAGACTATCGACTTTAGAAGCAAGTATATCAATTTTCCCAAGCTTTTCTTCAACAGATTTGTTAAAAGCAGTTTGTGTACTAATAAATTCTTTAAGCATGGCTTCAAGTCCAGGGGGTGTGTTCCTATTATTGTTGTAAGAATTCCCATAAGAATTACCATAGCCGTTGCCATTATTATAAGGATATGGCCTATAGTTGTTACTAGAATTGTTCCGGTAAGCATTGTTGTTGAAATTATTATTTTTAATGAAGTTTACATCAACATGTTCTTCTTGAGCAACCAATGAAGCTAACGGAACATTATTAGGATCAACATTAGTCCTATCATTCACAAGCATAGACATAATAGCATCAATCTTATCACTCAAGGAAGAGGTTTCTTCAACAGAATTTACCTTCTTACCTTGTGGAGCTCTTTCCGTGTGCCATTCAGAGTAATTGATCATCATATTATCAAGAAGCTTTGTTGCTTCACCAAGAGTGATGGACATAAAGGTACCTCCAGCAGCTGAATCCAATAGGTTCCGCGAAGAAAAATTCAGTCCTGCATAAAAGGTTTGGATGATCATCCAAGTAGTCAGTCCATGGGTTGGGCAATTTTTAACCAGAGATTTCATTCTTTCCCATGCTTGTGCAACATGTTCAGTATCTAATTGTTTAAAATTCATTATGCTACTCCTCAAAGATATAATTTTAGCAGGGGGATAATATCTACCAATAAAAGCATCCTTGCATTTAGTCCATGAATCAATACTATTCTTAGGCAAAGATAGCAACCAATCTTTAGCTCTTCCTCTTAATGAGAAAGGGAACAATTTTAATTTTATAATGTCACCATCTACATCTTTATACTTTTGCATTTCACACAATTCAACAAAATTATTAAGATGGGCAGCAGCATCATCAGAACTAACACCAGAAAATTGCTCTCGCATAACAAGATTCAGTAAAGCAGGTTTAATTTCAAAGAATTCTGCTGTAGTAGCAGGTGGAGCAATAGGTGTGCATAAGAAATCATTATTATTTGTGGTTGTGAAATCACACAACTTAGTATTTTCAGGAGTACCCATTTTAGCAACAGTAAATAAAGCAAACTAGATAAAGTAAATGCAAGTAACTAATTTTTTTGTGTTTTTGATATAGCAAACAAGATAGCAAATAAAGTAAATCTAGCAACTAATTTTTTTGTATTTTGATTTAGTGCAGCAAACAAAGTAGTAAATAAAACTAAGCAAGACAAAAACAAAGTAAAGAGATTGCGATGTGGAGACTCCCCTTGCAGCGTGTCTTGATCTCCCCGGCAACGGCGCCAGAAAAAGAGCTTGATACGCGTACAACACGTCCGTTGGGAACCCCAAGAGGAAGGTGTGATGCGTACAGCGGCAAGTTTTCCCTCAGTATGAAACCAAGGTTTATCGAACCAGTAGGAGCCAAGAAGCACGTTGAAGGTTGATGGCGGCGAGATGTAGTGCGGCGCAACACCAGGGATTCCGCGCCAACGTGGAACCTGCACAACACAAACCAAGTACTTTGCCCCAACGAAACAATGAGGTTGTCAATACGTCCGACGATCGATAATTTCTTATGTTCCATGCCACATTATTGATGTTATCTACATGTTTTATGCACACTTTATGTCATATTCGTGCATTTTCTGGAACTAACCTATTAACAAGATGCCGAAGTGCCAGTTGTGTTTTCTGCTGTTTTTGGTTTCAGAAATCCTAGTAAGGAAATATTCTCGGAATTGGACGAAATCAAAGCCCAGGGGCCTATTTTTCCACGAAGCTTCCAGAAGTCCGAAGGAGAGACGAAGAGGGGCCACGGAGGGGCCACACCCTAGGGCGGCGCGGCCCCCCCTTGGCCGCGCGGCCCTGTGGTGTGGGGCCCCCGTGCCGCCTCTTGACCTGCCCTTTCGCCTATAAAAAGTCTCCGTGACGAAACCCCCAGTACCGAGAACCACGATACGGAAAACCTTCCAGAGACGCCGCCGCCGCCGATCCCATCTCGGGGATCCAGAGATCGCTCCGCCCTGCCGGAGAGGGGAATCATCTCCCGGAGGACTCTACGCCGCCATGGTCGCCTCCGGTGTGATGTGTGAGTAGTCCACCCCTGGACTATGGGTCCATAGCAGTAGCTAGATGGTTGTCTTCTCCCCATTGTGCTATCATTGTCGGATCTTGTGAGCTGCCTAACATGATCAAGATCATCTATCTGTAATTCTATATGTTGCGTTTGTTGGGATCCGATGAATAGAGAATACTTGTTATGTTGATTATCAAAGCTATGCTTATGTGTTGTTTATGATCTTGCATGCTCTCCGTTATTAGTAGATGCTCTGGCCAAGTTGATGCTAGTAACTCCAAGAGGGAGTATTTATGCTCGATAGTGGGTTCATGCCTCTGTGAATCTGGAGGAGTGACAAGAACCACTAAGGTTATGGATGTGCTGTTGCCACTAGGGATAAAACATTAGTGCTATGTTCAAGGATGTAGTCACTAGTTACATTACGCGCAATACTTAATGCAATTGTCTGTTGTTAGCAACTTAATACTGGAGGGGGTTCGGATGATAACCTGAAGGTGGACTTTTTAGGCATAGATGCAGTTGGATGGCGGTCTATGTACTTTGTCGTAATGCCCAATTAAATCTCACTATACTCATCATGATATGTATGTGCATGGTCATGCTCTCTTTATTTGTCAATTGCCCAACTGTAATTTGTTCACCCAACATGTTGTTCGTCTTATGGGAGAGACACCTCTAGTGAACTGTGGACCCCGGTCCATTCTCTTTACCGAAATACAATCTACTCGCAATATGTTTCTACTTTCTGCAAACAATTATCTTCCACACAATACGGTTAATCCTTTGTTACAGCAAGCCGGTGAGATTGACAACCTCACTGTTTGGGGCAAAGTACTTTGGTTGTGTTGTGCAGGTTCCACGTTGGCGCCGGAATCTCTGGTGTTGCGCCGCACTACATCCCGCCGCCATCAACCTTCAACGTGCTTCTTGGCTCCTCCTGGTTCGATAAACCTTGGTTTCTTTCTGAGGGAAAACTTGCTGCTGTGCGCATCATACCTTCCTCTTGGGGTTCCCAACGAACGTGTGAGTTACACGCCATCAAGCATATTTTCTGGCGCCGTTGCCGGGGAGATCAAGACACGCTGCAAGGGGAGTCTCCACTTCTCAATCTCTTTACTTTGTTTTTGTCTTGCTTAGTTTTATTTACTACTTTGTTTGCTGCACTAAATCAAAATACAAAAAAATTAGTTGCTAGTTTTACTTTACTTGCTATCTTGTTTGCTATATCAAAAACACAAAAAAATTAGTTTACTTGCATTTACTTTATCTAGTTTGCTTTATTTACTGTTGCTAAAATGGCCAACGCTGAAAACACTAAGTTGTGTGACTTCACAACCACAAATAATAATGATTTCTTATGCACACCTATTGCTCCACCTGCTACTACAGCAGAATTCTTTGAAATTAAACCTGCTTTACTGAATCTTGTTATGCGAGAGCAATTTTCTGGTGTTAGTTCTGATGATGCTGCTGCCCATCTTAATAATTTTGTTGAACTATGTGAAATGCAAAAATATAAAGATGTAGATGGTGATATTATTAAACTAAAATTGTTCCTTTCTCATTAAGAGGAAGAGCTAAAGATTGGTTGCTATCTCTGCCTAAGAATAGTATCGATTCATGGACTAAATGCAAGGATGCTTTTATTGGTAGATATTATCCCCTGCTAAAATTATATCTTTGAGGAGTAGCATAATGAATTTTAAACAATTAGATACTGAACATGTTGCTCAAGCTTGGGAGAGAATGAAATCTCTGGTTAAAAATTGCCCAACCCATGGACTGACTACTTGGATGATCATCCAAACCTTCTATGCAGGACTAAATTTTTCTTCACGGAATTTATTGGATTCAGCTGCTGGAGGTACCTTTATGTCCATCACTCTTGGTGAAGCAACAAAGCTTCTTGATAATATGATGATCAACTACTCTGAATGGCACACGGAAAGAGCTCCACAAGGTAAGAAGGTAAATTCTGTCGAAGAAACCTCTTCCTTGAGTGATAAGATCGATGCTATTATGTCTATGCTTGTGAATGATAGGACTAATATTGATCCTAATAATGTTCCATTAGCTTCATTGGTTGCACAAGAAGAACATGTTGATGTAAACTTCATTAAAAATAATAATTTCAACAACAATGCTTACCGGAACAATTCTAGTAACAACTATAGGCCATATCCTTATAATAATGGCAACGGCTATGGTAATTCTTATGGGAATTCTTACAACAATAATAGGAGTTCACCCCCTGGACTTGAAGCCATGCTTAAGGAATTTATTAGTACACAAACTGCTTTTAACAAATCTGTTGAAGAAAAGCTTGGGAAAATTGATATACTTGCTTCTAAAGTTGATAGTCTTGCTGCTGATGTTGATCTTTTGAAATCGAAAGTTATGACTAATGAGAATCATCATAATAAAATTACTACTACAGCAAATGCCATTCAAGTTAGAATTAATGAGAATATAAGATTAATGGCTGAACTGCGTGCTAGGTGGGATAGAGAAGAAAATGAAAAACTAGCTAAAGAGAAGAATATAGCTAAAGTTTGGACTATTACCACCACTAGTAATGCTAATGCTACACATGTTGCTGCACCTCCTACTCATACTAATAAAAGAATTGGTGTTAGCAATGTTTCCACTTCGAATGCAAAGCGCGAAAAACTGCCTGAAACTGCTAAAACTGCTGAAACTGCCTGTGATAAAGCTGCTGAAATTTTTTCCAACATTGGGGATGATGATCCCATTGCTTTAGATTATAATGGTTTGAATTTTGATGATTGCCACATCTCTGAAGTTATAAAGTTCTTGCAAAAACTTGCTAAAAGTCCTAATGCTAGTGCTATAAATTTGGCTTTCACGCATCATATTACAAATGCTCTCATAAAAGCTAGAGAAGAGAAACTAGAGCGTGAAGCCTCTATTCCTAAAAAGTTAGAGGATGGTTGGGAGCCCATCATTAAGATGAAGATTAAAGATTTTGATTGTAATGCTTTATGTGATCTTGGTGCAAGTATCTCTGTTATGCCTAAGAAAATTTATAATATGCTTGACTTGCCACCGCTGAAAAATTGTTATTTGGATGTTAATCTTGCTGATCATTCTACAAAGAAACCTTTGGGTAAAGTTGATAATGTTCGCATTACCATTAACAATAACCTGGTTCCCGTTGATTTTGTTGTCTTGGATATTGAATACAATGCATCTTGCCCCATTATATTGGGAAGACCTTTTCTTCGAACTGTTGGTGCTATCATTGATATGAAGGAAGGTAATATAAAATATCAATTTCCTCTCAAGAAAGGTATGGAACACTTCCCTAGAAAGAGAATGAAGGTACCTTTTGATTCTATTATGAGAACAAATTATGATGTTGACACTTCATCTCTTGATAATACTTGATACACACTTTCTGCGCCTAGCTGAAAGGCGTTAAAGAAAAGCGCTTATGGGAGACAACCCATGTTTTTACCTACAGTACTTTGTTTTTATTTTGTGTCTTGGAAGTTGTTTACTACTGTAGCAACCTCTCCTTATCTTAGTTTTGTGTTTTGTTGTGCCAAGTTAAGCCGTTGATAGAAAAGTAAGTACTAGATTTGGATTACTGCACAGTTCCAGATTTCTTTGCTGTCACGAATCTGGGTCCACCTCCCTGTAGGTAACTCAGAAAATTAAGCCAATTTACGTGCATGATCCTCAGATATGTACGCAACTTTCATTCAATTTGAGCATTTTCATTTGAGCAAGTCTGGTGCCATTTTAAAATTCGTCAATACGAACTGTTCTGTTTTGACAGATTCTGCCTTTTATTTCGCATTGCCTCTTTCGCTATGTTGGATGAATTTCTTTGATCCACTAATGTCCAGTAGCATTATGCAATGTCCAGAAGTGTTAAGAATGATTGTGTCACCTCTGAATATGTCAATTTATAATGTGCACTAACCCTCTAATGAGTTGTTTCGAGTTTGGTGTGGAGGAAGTTTTCAAGGATCAAGAGAGGAGTATGATGCAACATGATCAAGAAGAGTGAAAGCTCTAAGCTTGGGGATGCACCCGGTGGTTCACCCCTGCATATATCAAGAAGACTCAAGCGTCTAAGCTTGGGGATGCCCAAGGCATCCCCTTCTTCATCGACAACATTATCAGGTTCCTCCCCTGAAACTATATTTTTATTCCATCACATCTTATGTGCTTTTTCTTGGAGCGTCGGTTTGTTTTTGTTTTTGTTTTGTTTGAATAAAATGGATCCTAGCATTCACTTTATGGGAGAGATACACGCTCCGCTGTAGCATATGGACAAGTATGTCCTTGGTTTCTACTCATAGTATTCATGGCGAAGTTTCTCCTTCGTTAAATTGTTATATGGTTGGAATTGGAAAATGATACATGTAGTAATTGCTATAAATGTCTTGGGTAATGTGATACTTGGCAATTGTTGTGCTCATGATTAAGCTCTTGCATCATATGCTTTGCACCCATTAATGAAGAAATACATAGAGCATGCTAAAATTTGGTTTGCATATTTGGTTTCTCTAAGGTCTAGATAATTTCTAGTATTGAGTTTGAACAACAAGGAAGACGGTGTAGAGTCTTATAATGTTTTCAATATGTCTTTTATGTGAGTTTTGCTGCACCGGTTCATCCTTGTGTTTGTTTCAAATAAGCCTTGCTAGCCTAAACCTTGTATCGAGAGGGAATACTTCTCATGCATCCAAAATACTTGAGCCAACCACTATGCCATTTGTGTCCACCATACCTACCTACTACATGGTATTTTCCGCCATTCCAAAGTAAATTGCTTGAGTGCTACCTTTAAAATTCCATCATTCACCTTTGCAATATATAGCTCATGGGACAAATAGCTTTAAACTATTGTGGTATTGAATATGTAATTATGCACTTTATCTCTTATTAAGTTGCTTGTTGTGCGATAACCATGTTTCTGGGGACGCCATCAACTACTCTTTGTTGAATTTCATGTGAGTTGCTATGCATGTTCGTCTTGTCTGAAGTAAGAGAGATCTACCACCATAGGGTTAAGCATGCATATGTTAGAGAAGAACATTGGGCCGCTAACTAAAGCCATGTTCCATGGTGGAAGTTTCAGTTTTGGACAACAATCCTCAAATCTCAAATGAGAAAATTATTAATTGTTGTTATATGCTTATGCATAAAAGAGGAGTCCATTATCTGTTGTCTATGTTGTCCCGGTATGGATGTCTAAGTTGAAGAATAATCAATAGCGAGAAATCCAATGCGAGCTTTCTCCTTAGACCTTTGTACAGGCGGCATAGAGGTACCCCTTTGTGACACTTGGTAAAAACAATGCATTGTGATGATCCGGTAGTCCAAGCTAATTAGGACAAGGTGCGGGCACTATTAGTATACTATGCATGAGGCTTGCAACTTGTAAGATATAATTTACATGATACATATGCTTTATTACTACCGTTGACAAAATTGTTTCATGTTTTCAAAATCAAAGCTCTAGCACAAATATAGCAATCGATGCTTTTCCTCTATGGAGGACCATTCTTTTACTTTCAATGTTGAGTCAGTTCACCTATTTCTCTCCACCTCAAGAAGCAAACACTTGTGTGAACTATGCATTGATTCCTACATACTTGCTTATTGCACTTATTATATTACTCTATGTTGACAATATCCATGAGATATACATGTTACAAGTTGAAAGCAACCGCTGAAACTTAATCTTCTTTTGTGTTGCTTCAATACCTTTACTTTGAATTATTGCTTTATGAGTTAACTCTTATGCAAGACTTATTGATGCTTGTCTTGAAGTGCTATTCATGAAAAGTCTTTGCTATATGATTCACTTGTTTACTCATGTCATATACATTGTTTTGATCGCTGCATTCACTACATATGCTTTACAAATAGTATGATCAAGATTATGATGGCATGTCACTCCAGAAATTATCTCGTGTTATCGTTTACCTGCTCGGGACGAGCAGAACTAAGCTTGGGATGCTGATACGTCTCCGACGTATCGATAATTTCTTATGTTCCATGCCACATTATTGATGTTATCTACATGTTTTATGCACACTTTATGTCATATTCGTGCATTTTCTGGAACTAACCTATTAACATGCCTGGCTTTTCGGCTGTTTTGGTTTCAGAAATCCTAGTAAGGAAATTCTGAATTGACGAAATCAAAGCCCAGGGGCCTATTTTCCACGAAGCTTCCAAGTCCGAAGGAGAGACGAAGAGGGGCCACGGAGGGGCCACACCCTAGGCGGCGCGGCCCCCCCTTGGCCGCGCGGCCCTGTGGTGTGGGGCCCCCGTGCCGCCTCTTGACCTGCCCTTTCGCCTATAAAAGTCTCCGTGACGAAAACCCCAGACCGAGAACCACGATACGGAAAACCTTCCAGAGACGCCGCCGCCGCCGATCCTCTGGGATCCAGAGCTCCGCACTCGCCGGAGAGGGAATCATCCTGAGGACTCTACGCCGCCATGGTCGCCTGTGATGAGTGAGTACCACTGGACTATGGGTCCATAGCAGGCTAGATGGTTGTCTTCTCCCCATTGTGCTATCATTGTCGGATCTTGTGAGCTGCCTAACATGATCAAGATCATCTATCTGTAATTCTATATGTTGCGTTTGTTGGGATCCGATGAATAGAGAATACTTGTTATGTTGATTATCAAAGCTTGCTTATGTGTTGTTTATGATCTTGCATGCTCTCCGTTATTAGTAGATGCTGGCCAAGTTGATGCTAGTAACTCCAAGAGGGAGTATTTATGCTCGATAGTGGGTTCATGCCTCGTGAATCTGGAGGAGTGACAAGAACCACTAAGGTTATGGATGTGCTGTTGCCACTAGGGATAAAACATTAGTGCTATGTTCAAGGATGTAGTCACTAGTTACATTACGCGCAATACTTAATGCAATTGTCTGTTGTTAGCAACTTAATATATGGAGGGGTTCGGATGATAACCTGAAGGTGGACTTTTTAGGCATAGATGCAGCTTGGATGACGGTCTATGTACTTTGTCGTAATGCCCAATTAAATCTCACTATACTCATCATGATATGTATGTGCATGGTCATGCTCTCTTTATTTGTCAATTGCTGTAATTTGTTCACCCAACATGTCGCCTTATGGGAGAGACACCTCTAGTGAACTGTGGACCCCGGTCCATTCTTATATATCTACATATCATCCACACCGTTTTCTCGCAAACAATTATCTTCCACACAATACGGTTAATCCTTTGTTACAGCAAGCCGGTGAGATTGACAACCTCACTGTTTCGTTGGGGCAAAGTACTTTGGTTGTGTTGTGCAGGTTCCACGTTGGCGCCGGAATCTCTGGTGTTGCGCCGCACTACATCCCGCCGCCATCAACCTTCAACGTGCTTCTTGGCTCCTCCTGGTTCGATAAACCTTGGTTTCTTTCTGAGGGAAAACTTGCTGCTGTGCGCATCATACCTTCCTCTTGGGGTTCCCAACGAACGTGTGAGTTACACGCCATCGCTGTCAATCTCACCGGCTTGCTGTAACAAAGTATTAGATGTATAGTGTGGATGATGATTGTTTACAGAAAACAGTAGAACAGTATTGCAGTAGATTGTATTTCAGATAGAGAATTGGACCGGGGTCCACAGTTCACTAGAGGTGTCTCTCCCATAAGATAAACAACATGTTGGGTGAACAAATTACAGTTGGGCAATTGACAAATAAAGAGGGCATGACCATGCACATACATATTATGATGAGTATAGTGAGATTTAATTGGGCATTACGACAAAGTACATAGACCGCTATCCAGCATGCATCTATGCCTAAAAAGTCCACCTTCAGGTTATCATCCGAACCCCCTCCAGTATTAAGTTGCTAACAACAGACAATTGCATTAAGTATTGCGCGTAATGTAATCAGTAACTACATCCTCGAACATAGCACCAATGTTTTATCCCTAGTGGCAACAACACATCCATAATCTTAGAGGTTTCTGTCACTCCCCCAGATTCACGGAGACATGAACCCACTATCGAGCATAAATACTCCCTCTTGGAGTTACAAGCATCTACTTGGCCAGAGCATCTACTAGTAACGGAGAGCATGCAAGATCATAAACAACACATAGATATAACTTTGATAATCAACATAACAAGTATTCTCTATTCATCGGATCCCAACAAACACAACATATAGAATTACAGATAGATGATCTTGATCATGTTCGGCAGCTCACAAGACCCGACAATTAAGCACAATGGGGAGAAGACAACCATCTAGCTACCGCTATGGACCCATAGTCCAGGGGTAGACTACTCACACATCACTCGGAGGCGACCATGGCGGTGTAGAGTCCTCCGGGGATGATTCTCCCGGCAGGTGCCGGAGGCGATCTCCTGAATCCCCCGAGATGTGATTGGCGGTGGCGGCGTCTCTGGAAGGTTTTCCGTATCGTGGCTCTCGGTACTGGGGGTTTCGTGACGAAGGCTATTTGTAGGCGGAAGGGCAGGTCAGGGGCGTCACGAGGGCCCACACATAGGTCGGCGCGGCCGGCTTGGGCCGCCGCCCTGTGGTTTGGCCACCTCGTGGCCCTACTTCGTTGACTCTTCGGTCTTCTGGAAGCTTCGTGGCAAAATAGGACCCTGGGCGTTGATTTCGTCCAATTCCGAGAATATTTCCTTACTAGGATTTCTGAAACCAAAAACAGCAGAAAACAGAACTGGCACTTCGGCATCTTGTTAATAGGTTAGTTCCGTAAAATGCACGAATATGACATAAAGTGTGCATAAAACATGTAGATATCATCAATAATGTGGCATGGAACATAAGAAATTATCGATACGTCGGAGACGTATCGTGAACTCACACATCAATCCGGAGGCGATCATGGTGATGTAGAATCCTCCGGGAGATGATTCCCTCTCCGGCAGGGTGCCGGAGGCGATCTCCCGAATCCCCGAGATGGGATTGGCGGCGCGGAAGGTTTTCCGTATCGTGGCTCTCGGTACTGGGGTTTTCGCGACGAAGGCTATAAGTAGGCGGAAGGGCAGAGTCGGAGGGCTGACGAGGGGCCCACCCCATAGGGCGGCCCGGGCCCCCCTTAGGCCGCGCGGCCCTATGGTGGCGGTGCCTCGTCGCCCCACTTCGTATCCCCTTTGGTCTTCTGGAAGCTTCGTGAAAAAATAAGACCCTTTGCGTTGATTTCGTCCAATTCCGAGAATATTTCCTTTGTAGGATTTCTGAAACCAAAAACAGCAGAAAACAGCAACTGGCTCTTCGGCATCTTGTTAATAGGTTAGTGCCGGAAAATGCATAATAATGACATAAAGTGTGTATAAAACATGTGAGTATCATCATAAAAGTAGCATGGAACATAAGAAATTATAGATACGTTTGAGACGTATCACCCGCCAGAACCTACTTCAAGGTCAAGTCCCTGGACTCGACCCCGGTATACTGGCGTAATTCGACATGTGTCGCTTAAGGTCTTACCATGACCTGAATTACATTCATGTTTTATCGGGTACCTAACGCGTTCGTTAGGATTTTTCTTCGCATCTGTTGATTCGGAAAAAAGTAGCAGAGCTCATTCATGTGCGATACCACGCCACACAGGACGGATCCCGGGGTCTTACCTTCGTAAAGTATTACGACATTCAGAGATTTACTCGCGACGGACGCACTCTGAGAATATATTGTCGAGTGGCTTTTGCGGCTGCTGGAATGGTATATTTACTCGAGTCATATGATGACTTGTTATCTCAACCTCCCGATGGGAGTATATGAAGAGTTATGTTTGAACTCGAATATGCTCAGTATGACTCCTTATATTTCATCGGGTACGCGACCAACGTTCCCAATAGGAGTAGCCCCCGAGTCTACAGCCAAGTGCTTGTACTTGGTTGTAGGCTCACCTTTTTGCTATCTTGTCGCTATATTGTAAATTTCCCATCTTTCTTATTTTTATCGGGTGCGCGACAGCTCTCCCGATGGGAGTAGGCCCCGAGGCTACAGTCGAGTATTTATACTTGGTTGTAGGCTCAACTTTTGCTTTCTTGACAACTCTATATATTTGTTCTTCATATCAACCTCTTATCAAAGGTAAAAAAGAAAACTTCTGATAAGAGTAGCCCCCGAGCATTTGGGCAAATACTTGTATTTGATCAAAGGCTCCCGAATTTATTTTTTCTAGACTATCTGAAAGTTCAGAGATGGTAAACCTAGAGGGAGGTGAATAGGTTTCTACAAATTTTAATTCTTTCTTTGCAATATTAAGATTTGCGGAATATAAAGATGAGCCTAATGCAAACTAGGTGAAGCAACCTATATGAGGATACAACTAACTCAAGCACGAAGGCTCTCACAGGCAGTTATATCACAAGTAAGGAGTTCGGTTAGAGATAACCGATAGCACGCGGAGACGAGGGTTTATTCCCGTGTTCCCTTCCTTTGCAAGAAGGTACGTCACGTTTGGAGGGGTGGAGGTCCCACGAAGGATTCCCCACGCCACGAAGGCTCACCCTATTCTCCGGAGCCTATCCCACGAAGGAATAGCTCACTCACTTGTGGTAGACTTTGAGGTAGCCTCCAAACCTTCACAATCTTGTCAGGAGCAAATCCACAGCCCGGATGCTTCCGGACCACTCTTGCCCACCTAGGGTTTCCAAGGAACCCTAGAGAGCAAGCTTCTTGATGAATACAAGGGGGAATAAGATTTGGCTTGGTAGAACGGTAGATCGGGTCCTCCTCTATCGTTTCCCCGGAGGGATTTGAGTTTGGGTGGAGGAGGAGGGAGATCTGAGGCTTTTGGTGTTTCTAACAATGGAGTATGAGAGAGAGAGCTCAAGAACAGCTTGTAGTGTAGTGCCTACCCCTTCGGAGGTAGAAGAAGGGGTATATATAGTGTCACTTGAATTATGGCCGTTGATGACTTGCCACATCAGTAGATTCCTCGAGAAACCCGGTCAACCGGGCCTGGCGCCGGACAGGCCGGCGCAGGGGCCGGTCAGACCGGGCCAGGGACCGGACGGACGGTTTAAACCGGAGCTAGGGCCGAATCCTGACCGGGCGGGCTCTTGAGGCATACTGGACATCTCCCAGCTGGCTCCAGCATGGGGGCCGGTTCGGCTCTTGAGACAAAAACAAAGTAAAGAGATTGGAAGTGGAGACTCCTGCAGCTCTCTCGTGGCGCTGAAATTTAGTTTGATACGCGATCACGCATCCGTTGGGAACCCCAAGAGGAAGGTGTGATGCGTACGACAGTTTCGCAAGAAACCAGGTTTATCGAAAGCAGGGAGCCAGCACGCAGGGGCTGGGATGGCGGCGGAGGGTGCGGCGCAACATCGTGATTCCGGCGCAACGTGGAACCCAACACAACCAAAATACTTTGCCCAATGGGTGAGGTTGTCATCTCACCGGCTTGCTGTAACAAAGGATTAGATGTATAGTGTGGATGATGATGTTTGCTAAGAACAGTAGAACAAGTATTGTAGAGATTGTATCGATGTAAGGGGACGGGGCACTAGTGGTGTCTCTCCGAGAAATAGCATGTTGGGTGAACAAATAAGTTGGGCAATTGACAAATAAAGATGGCATGACAATGCACATACATATTATGATGAGTAGTGTGAGATTAAGGCATTACGACAGTACATAGACGCTATCCAGCATGTATCTATGCCTAAAGTCCACCTTCATCCGCACCCCTTCCAGTATTAAGTTGCAAACAACGGACAATTGCATTAAGTATGTATGCTGGATAGCGGTCTATGTTTGCAAATTAATACTGGAAGGGGTGCGGATGCTAACCCGAAGGTGGACTTTTTAGGCATAGATGCATGCTGGATAGCGGTCTATGTACTTTGTCGTAATGCCCAATTAAATCTCACACTACTCATCATAATATGTATGTGCATTGTCATGCCATCTTTATTTGTCAATTGCCCAACTGTAATTTATTCACCCAACATGCTATTTCTTATCGGAGAGACACCACTAGTGAACTGTGGACCCCGGTCCATTCTTTTACATCGAATACAATCTACTGCAAACATTGTTCTACTGTTTTCTGCAAACATCATCATCCACACTATACATCTAATCCTTTGTTACAACAAGCCGGTGAGATTGACAACCTCACTCACGTTGGGGCAAAGTATTTTGGTTGTGTTGTGCAGGTTCCATGTTGGCGCCGGAATCCCTGGTGTTGCGCCGCACTACACTCCGCCGCCATCAACCTTCAACGTGCTTCTTGGCTCCTACTGGTTCGATAAACCTTGGTTTCTTACTGAGGGAAACTTGCCGATGTACGCATCACACCTTCCTCTTGGGGTTCCCAACGGACGCGTGATGTACGCGTATCAAGGCTAAATTTCTGGCGCCGTTGCCGGGGAGATCAAGACACGTGATACGTCTCCGACGTATCGATAATTTCTTATGTTCCATGCCACATTATTGATGATATCTACATGTTTTATGCACACTTTATGTCATATTCGTGCATTTTCTGGAACTAACCTATTAACAAGATGCCGAAGTGCGCCTGTTTTCTGCTGTTTTTGGTTTCAAAAATCCTAGTAACGAAATATTCTCGGAATTGGACGAAATCAACGCCGAGGGTCCTATTTTGCCACGAAGCTTCCAGAAGACCGAAGAGGAGACGTGGGGCCACGAGGTGGCGACACCCTAGGCGGCGCGGCCCGGCCCCGGCCGCGCGGCCCTATGGGGTGGGCCCTCGTGCCGCCTCCCTGACCTGCCCTTCCGCCTACTTAAAGCCTCCGTCGTGAAACCCCCAGTACCGAGAGCCACGATACGTAAAACCTTCCGAGCCGCCGCCAATCCCATCTCGGGGGATTCTGGAGATCGCCTCCGCACCCTGCCGGAGAGGGGAATCATCTCCCGGAGGACTCTACGCCGCCATGGTCGCCTCCGGAGTGATGTGTGAGTAGTCTACCCCTGGACTATGGGTCCATAGCAGCTAGATGGTTGTCTTCTCCCCATTGTGCTTCATTGTCGGTCTTGTGAGCTGCCTAACATGATCAAGATCATCTATCTGTAATTCTATATGTTGCGTTTGTTGGGATCCGATGAATAGAGAATACTTGTTATGTTGATTATCAAAGTTATGTCTATGTGTTGTTTATGATCTTGCATGCTCTCCGTTACTAGTAGATGCTCTGGCCAAGTAGATGCTTGTAACTCCAAGAGGGAGTATTTATGCTCGATAGTGGGTTCATGTCTCCGTGAATCTGGGGAAGTGACAGAAATCTCTAAGATTATGGATGTGCTGTTGCCACTAGGGATAAAACATTAGTGCTATGTTCGAGGATATAGTCACTGATTACATTACGCGCAATACTTAATGCAATTGTCTGTTGTTAGCAACTTAATACTGGAGGGGGTTCGGATGATAACCTGAAGGTGGACTTTTTAGGCATAGATGCATGCTGGATAGCGGTCTATGTACTTTGTCGTAATGCCCAATTAAATCTCACAATACTCATCATAATATGTATGTGCATGGTCATGCCCTCTTTATTTGTCAATTGCTCAACTGTAATTTGTTCACCCAACATGTTGTTTATCTTATGGGAGAGACACCTCTAGTGAACTGTGGACCCCGGTCCAATTCTCTATACTGAAATACAATCTACTGCAATACTGTTCTACTATTTTCTGCAAACAATCATCATCCACACTATACATCTAATCCTTTGTTACAGCAAGCCGGTGAGATTGACAACCTCACTGTTTCGTTGGGGCAAAGTACTTTGGTTGTGTTGTGCAGGTTCCACGTTGGCACCGGAATCCCTGGTGTTGCGCCGCACTACATCCCGCCGCCATCAACCTTCAACGTGCTTCTTGGCTCCTACTGGTTCGATAAACCTTGGTTTCATACTGAGGGAAAACTTGCCGCTGTACGCATCACACCTTCCTCTTGGGGTTCCCAACGGACGCGTGTTGTACGCGTATCAAGCTCTTTTTCTGGCGCCGTTGCCGGGGAGATCAAGACACGCTGCAAGGGGAGTCTCCACTTCCCAATCTCTTTACTTTGTTTTTGTCTTGCTTAGTTTTATTTACTACTTTGTTTGCTGCACTAAATCAAAATACAAAAAAATTAGTTGCTAGTTTTACTTTATTTGCTATCTTGTTTGCTATATCAAAAACACACAAAAAATAGTTACTTGCATTTACTTTATCTAGTTTGCTTTATTTACTGTTGCTAAAATGGCTACCCCTGAAAATACTAAGTTGTGTGACTTCACAACCACAAATAATAATGATTTCTTATGCACACCTATTGCTCCACCTGCTACTACAGCAGAATTCTTTGAAATTAAACCTGCTTTACTAAATCTTGTTATGCGAGAGCAATTTTCTGGTGTTAGTTCTGATGATGCTGCTGCCCATCTTAATAATTTTGTTGAACTATGTGAAATGCAAAAGTATAAGGATGTAGATGGTGACATTATAAAATTAAAATTGTTCCCTTTCTCATTAAGAGGAAGAGCTAAAGATTGGTTGCTATCTCTGCCTAAGAATAGTATTGATTCATGGACTAAATGCAAGGATGCTTTTATTGGTAGATATTATCCCCCTGCTAAAATTATATCTTTGAGGAGTAGCATAATGAATTTTAAACAATTAGATACTGAACATGTTGCACAAGCATGGGAAAGAATGAAATCTCTGGTTAAAAATTGCCCAACCCATGGACTGACTACTTGGATGATCATCCAAACTTTCTATGCAGGACTAAATTTTTCTTCGCGGAATTTATTGGATTCAGCTGCTGGAGGTACCTTTATGTCCATCACTCTTGGTGAAGCAACAAAGCTTCTTGATAATATGATGATCAATTACTCTGAATGGCACACGGAAAGAGCTCCACAAGGTAAGAAGGTAAATTCTGTCGAAGAAACCTCTTCCTTGAGTGATAAGATTGATGCTATTATGTCTATGCTTGTGAATGATAGGACTAATGTTGATCCTAATAATGTTCCTTTAGCTTCATTGGTTGCCCAAGAAGAACATGTTGATGTAAACTTCATTAAAAATAATAATTTCAACAACAATGCTTATCGGAACAATTCTAGTAATAACTATAGGCCATATCCTTATAATAATGGTAACGGTTATGCTAATTCTTATGGGAATTCTTACAATAATAATAGGAATACACCCCCTGGACTTGAAGCCATGCTTAAAGAATTTATTAGTACACAAACTGCTTTTAACAAATCTGTTGAAGAAAAGCTTGGGAAAATTGATATACTTGCTTCTAAAGTCGATAGTCTTGCTGCTGATGTTGATCTTTTAAAATCGAAAGTTATGCCTAATAGGGATATTGAAAATAAAATTGTTACTACAGCAAATGCCATCCAAGTTAGAATTAATGAGAATATAAGATTGATGGCTGAACTGCGTGCTAGGTGGGATAGAGAAGAAAATGAAAAACTAGCTAAAGAGAAGAATGTAGCTAAAGTTTGGACTATTACCACGACTAGTAATGCTAATGCTACACATGTTGCTGCACCTCCTACTATTAATAATAAAAGAATTGGTGTTAGCAATGTTTCCACTTCTAATGCAAAGCGCGAGAAACTGCCTGAAACTGCTAAAACTGCTGAAACTGCCTGTGATAAAGCTGCTGAAATTTTTTCCAACATTGGGGATGATGATCCCATTGCTTTAGATTATAATGGTTTGAATTTTGATGATTTCCACATCTCTGAAGTTATAAAGTTCTTGCAAAAACTTGCTAAAAGTCCTAATGCTAGTGCTATAAATTTGGCTTTCACGCAACATATTACAAATGCTCTCATAAAAGCTAGAGAAGAGAAACTAGAGCGCGAAGCCTCTATTCCTAGAAAGCTAGAGGATGGTTGGGAGCCCATCATTAAGATGAAGGTTAAAGATTTTGATTGTAATGCTTTATGTGATCTTGGTGCAAGTATTTCCGTTATGCCTAAGAAAATTTATAATATGCTTGACTTGCCACCGCTGAAAAATTGTTATTTGGATGTTAATCTTGCTGATCATTCTACAAAGAAACCTTTGGGGAAAGTTGATAATGTTCGCATTACCGTTAACAATAACCTTGTCCCCGTTGATTTTGTTGTCTTGGATATTGAATGCAATGCATCTTGTCCCATTATATTGGGAAGACCTTTTCTTCGAACCGTTGGTGCTATCATTGATATGAAGGAAGGTAATATTAAATATCAATTTCCTCTCAAGAAAGGTATGGAACACTTCCCTAGAAAGAGAATGAAGTTACCTTTTGATTCTATTATTAGAACAAATTATGATGTTGACACTTCGTCTCTTGATAATACTTGATACACACTTTCTGCGCCTAGCTGAAAGGCGTTAAAGAAAAGCGCTTATGGGAGACAACCCATGGTTTTTACTACAGTACTTTGTTTTTATTTTGTGTCTTGGAAGTTGTTTACTACTGTAGCAACCTCTCCTTATCTTAGTTTAGTGTTTTGTTGTGCCAAGTAAAGTCGTTGATAGAAAAGTTCATACTAGATTTGGATTACTGCGCAGAAACAGATTTCTTTGCTGTCACGAATCTGGGCTGTTTTCTCTGTAGGTAACTCAGAAAATTATGCCAATTTACGTGAGTAATCCTCAGATATGTACGCAACTTTCATTCAATTTGAGCATTTTCATTTGAGCAAGTCTGGTGCCTCGATAAAATTCGTCAATATGAACTGTTCTGTTTTGACAGATTCTGCCTTTTATTTCGCATTGCCTCTTTTGCTATGTTGGATGAATTTCTTTGATCCATGAATGTCCAGTAGCTTTATGCAATGTCCATAAGTGTTAAGAATGATTGTGTCACCTCTGAACATGTTAATTTTTATTGTCACTAACCCTCTAATGAGTTGTTCTAAGTTTGGTGTGGAGGAAGTTTTCAAGGATCAAGAGAGGAGTATGATGCAACATGATCAAGGAGAGTGAAAGCTCTAAGCTTGGGGATGCCCCGGTGGTTCACCCCTGCATATATCAAGAAGACTCAAGCGTCTAAGCTTGGGGATGCCCAAGGCATCCCCTTCTTCATCGACAACATTATCAGGTTCCTCCCCTGAAACTATATTTTTATTCCATCACATCTTATGTGCTTTGCTTGGAGCGTCGGTTTGTTTTTGTTTTTGTTTTGTTTGAATAAAATGGATCCTAGCATTCACTTTATGGGAGAGAGACACGCTCCGCTGTAGCATATGGACAAGTATGTCCTTAGTTTCTACTCATAGTATTCATGGCGAAGTTTCTTCTTCGTTAAATTGTTATATGGTTGGAATTGGAAAATGATACATGTAGTAATTTGCTATAATGTCTTGGGTAATGTGATACTTGGCAATTGTTGTGCTCATGTTTAAGCTCTTTCATCATATACTTTGCACCCATTAATTAAGAAATACATAGAGCATGCTAAAATTTGGTTTGCATATTTGGTTTCTCTAAGGTCTAGATAATTTCTAGTATTGAGTTTGAACAACAAGGAAGACGGTGTAGAGTCTTATAATGTTTACAATATGTCTTTTATGTGAGTTTTGCTGCACCGGTTCATCCTTGTGTTTGTTTCAAATAAGCCTTGCTAGCCTAAACCTTGTATCGAGAGGGAATACCTCTCATGCATCCAAAATACTTGAGCCAACCACTATGCCATTTGTGTCCACCATACCTACCTACTACATGGTATTTTCCGCCATTCCAAAGTAAATTGCTTGAGTGCTACCTTTAAAATTCCATCATTCACCTTTGCAATATATAGCTCATGGGACAAATAGCTTAAAAACTATTGTGGTATTGAATATGTACTTATGCACTTTATCTCTTATTAAGTTGCTTGTTGTGCGATAACCATGTTCACTGGGGACGCCATCAACTACTCTTTGTTGAATTTCATGTGAGTTGCTATGCATGTTCGTCTTGTCTGAAGTAAGAGAGATCTACCACCTTATGGTTAAGCATGCATATTGTTAGAGAAGAACATTGGGCCGCTAACTAAAGCCATGATCCATGGTGGAAGTTTCAGTTTTGGACATATATCCTCAATCTCATATGAGAAAATTATTAATTGTTGTTACATGCTTATGCATAAAAGAGGAGTCCATTATCTGTTGTCTATGTTGTCCCGGTATGGATGTCTAAGTTGAGAATAATCAATAGCGAGAAATCCAATGCGAGCTTTCTCCTTAGACCTTTGTACAGGCGGCATAGAGGTACCCCTTTGTGACACTTGGTTAAAACATGTGCATTGTGATGATCCGGTAGTCCAAGCTAATTAGGACAAGGTGCGGGCACTATTAGTATACTATGCATGAGGCTTGCAACTTGTAAGATATAATTTACATGATACATATGCTTTATTACTACCGTTGACAAAATTGTTTCATGTTTTCAAAATCAAAGCTCTAGCACAAATATAGCAATCGATGCTTTTCCTCTATGGAGGACCATTCTTTTACTTTCATTGTTGAGTCAGTTCACCTATTTCTCTCCACCTCAAGAAGCAAACACTTGTGTGAACTGTGCATTGATTCCTACATACTTGCATATTGCACTTATTATATTACTCTATGTTGACAATATCCATGAGATATACATGTTACAAGTTGAAAGCAACCGCTGAAACTTAATCTTCCTTTGTGTTGCTTCAATACCTTTACTTTGATTTATTGCTTTATGAGTTAACTCTTATGCAAGACTTATTGATGCTTGTCTTGAAGTGCTATTCATGAAAAGTCTTTGCTATATGATTCACTTGTTTACTCATGTCATATACATTGTTTTGATCGCTGCATTCACTACATATGCTTTACAAATAGTATGATCAAGGTTATGATGGCATGTCACTCCAGAAATTATCTTTGTTATCATTTTACCTGCTCGGGACGAGCAGAACTAAGCTTGGGGATGCTGATACGTCTCCGACGTATCGATAATTTCTTATGCTCCATGCCACATTATTGATGATATCTACATGTTTTATGCACACTTTATGTCATATTCGTGCATTTTCTGGAACTAACCTATTAACAAGATGCCGAAGTGCCAGTTGAGGTTTTCTGCTGTTTTTGGTTTCAGAAATCCTAGTAACGAAATATTCTCGGAATTGGACGAAATCAACGCCCAGGGTCCTATTTTGCCACGAAGCTTCCAGAAGACCGAAGAGGAGACGTGGGGCCACGAGGTGGCGACACCCCAGGGCGGCGCGGCCCGGCCCTGGCCGCGGCCCTATGGTGTGGGCCCCTCGTGCCGCCTCCTGACTTGCCCTTCCGCCTACTTAAAGCCTCCGTCGCGAAACCCCCAGTACCGAGAGCCACGATACGGAAAACCTTACTGAGACGCCGCCGCCGCCAATCCCATCTCGGGGGTTCAGAGATCGCCTCCGCACCTGCCGGAGAGGGGAATCATCTCCCGGAGGACTCTACGCCGCCATGGTCGCCTCCGGAGTGATGTGTGAGTAGTCTACCCCTGGACTATGGGTCCATAGCAGTAGCTAGATGGTTGTCTTCTCCCCATTGTGCTTCATTGTCGGGTCTTGTGAGCTGCCTAACATGATCAAGATCATCTATCTGTAATTCTATATGTTGCGTTTGTTGGGATCCGATGAATAGAGAATACTTGTTATGTTGATTATCAAAGTTATGTCTATGTGTTGTTTATGATCTTGCATGCTCTCCGTTACTAGTAGATGCTCTGGCCAAGTAGATGCTTGTAACTCCAAGAGGGAGTATTTATGCTTGATAGTGGGTTCATGTCTCCGTGAATCTGGGGAAGTGACAGAAATCTCTAAGATTATGGATGTGGCCACGGATAAGTCATGATTACATTACGCGCAATACTTAATGCAATTGTGTCTGTTGTTAGCAACTTAATACTGGAGGGGGTTCGGATGATGAGGTGGACTTTTTAGGCATAGATGCATGCTGGATAGCGGTCTATGTACTTTGTCGTAATTCCCAATTAAATCTCACAATACTCATCATAATATGTATGTGCATGGTCATGCCCTCTTTATTTGTCAATTGCTCAACTGTAATTTGTTCACCCAACATGTTGTTTATCTTATGGGAGAGACACCTCTAGTGAACTGTGGACCCCGGTCCAATTCTCTATACTGAAATACAATCCACTGCAATACTGTTCTACTATTTTCTGCAAACAATCATCATCCACACTATACATCTAATCTTTTGTTACAGCAAGCCGGTGAGATTGACAACCTCACTGTTTCGTTGGGGCAAAGTACTTTGGTTGTGTTGTGCAGGTTCCACGTTGGCGCCGGGTGTTGCGCCGCACTACATCCCGCCGCCATCAACCTTCAACGTGCTTCTTGGCTCCTACTGGTTCGATAAACCTTGGTTTCATACTGAGGGAAAACTTGCCGCTGTACGCATCACACCTTCCTATTGGGGTTCCCAACGGACGCGTGTTGTACGCGTATCAACACGCTGCAAGGGGAGTCTCCACTTCCAATCTCTTTACTTTATTTTTGTCTTGCTTTACTTTACTTTATTTACTGCTGTGTTTGCTACATTATATCAAAAATACAAAAAAATTAGTTACTTGCATTTACTTTATTTACTATCTTGTTTGCGTTCTCCATATTAAAAACACAAAAAAATTAGTTACTTGTTTTTACTTTATTTAGTTTGCTTTATTTACTATTGCTAAAATGGGTACTCCTGACGTATCGATAATTTCTTATGTTCCATGCCACATTATTGATGTTATCTACATGTTTTATGCACACTTTATGTCATATTCGTGCATTTTCTGGAACTAACCTATTAACAAGATGCCGAAGTGCAGTTTCTGCTGTTTTTGGTTTCAGAAATCCTAGTAACGAAATATTCTCGGAATTGGACGAAATCAACGCCTGTGTTCCTATTTTGCCCGGAAGCATCCAACACCCGAGAGCCACCGGGAGGGGGCACAGCCCACCAAACCACAGGCGCGGCCAGGGGGGGCCCGCGCCACCTATGGTGTGGGCACCCCTTCGACCCTCGCGCCGCCTCTTCCGCCTATTTAAAGCCTCCGTCGCGAAAACCCTATCGCGTTCGACGAAAACACGAAACCTTCCAGAGCCGCCGCCATCGCGAAGCCAAGATCGGGGGACAGAAGTCTCTGTTCCGGCACGCCGCCGGAACGGGGAAGTGCCCCCGAAGGCTTCTCCATCGACACCGCTGCCATCTCCACCGCCATCTTCATCACCGCTCGCTCCCATGAGGAGGGAGTAGTTCTCCATCGAGGCTCGGGGCTGTACCGGTAGCTATGTGGTTAATCTCTCTCCCATGTACCTCAATACAATAATCTCATGAGCTGCTTTACATGATTGAGATTCATATGAGTTTTGTATCACAATTCATCTATGTGCTACTCTAGTGATGTTATTAAAGTATTCTATTCCTCCTGCATGGTGTAAAGGTGACTAGTGTGTGCACCATGTGGTTCTTGTCGTAGGCTATGATCATGATCTCTTGTGGATTGTGAAGTTAACTATTACTATGATGGTATTGATGTGATCTATTTGGTTATGTTGATCTATCTTGCACTATAAGGTTACTTAAATATGAACAAATTGTGGAGCTTGTTAACTCCGGCATTGAGGGTTCGTGTAATCCTACGCAATGCGTTCATCATCCAACGAGAGTGTAGAGTATGCATTTATCTATTCTGTTATGTGATCAATGTTGAGAGTGTCCACTAGTGAAAGTGTAATCCCTAGGCCTTGTTCCTAAATACTGCTATCGCTGCTTGTTTACTGTTTTATTGCGTTACTACTGCTGCAATACTACCACCATCAACTACACGCCAGCAAGCTATTTTCTGGCACCGTTGCTACTGCTCATATATATTTATACCACCTGTATTTCACTATCTCTTCGCCGAACTAGTGCACCTATTAGGTGTGTTGGGGACACAAGAGACTTCTTGCTTTGTGGTTGCAGGGTTGCATGAGAGGGATATCTTTGACCTCTTCCTCCCCGAGTTCGATAAACCTTGGGTGATCCACTTAAGGGAAAACTTGCTGCTGTTCTACAAACCTCTGCTCTTGGAGGCCCAACACTGTCTACAGGAAAGGAGGGGGAACGTAGACATCAAGCTATTTTCTGGCGCCGTTGCCGGGGAGGAAAGGTAAAAGGTACTCACACTCCGGATCTCGGCTACTAAGCTATTTTCCGCCGTTGTAAGTACTCGAAGCTATTTCCTTTAGATCCTGCAATTGCAACTTTTTGTTTCTTGTTTACACTAGTTTGGCATAATGGACAAGAATGAGCTTCTTATGCTATTTCCTGATTTAAAACATGGATTGTTTGATGCGAAAATTAAAAAACCTATGGAATCTTATTTGCATGCTGGTAGTAATATTAGTATGAACGCTTTGAACACCATTGTTGATAATGATATAGAAAGTTCTAAGCTTGGGGAAGCTGGTTTTGATGAGCATGATCTTTTTAGTCCCCCAAGCATTGAGGAGAAAATTTTCTTTGATGATACTTTACCTCCTATTTATGATGATTATAATGATAGTGGTCTTTTGGTTCCACCTACTATGGAGAGTGAATTTGATTATGATTACAATGTGCCTCCTATATTTGATGATGAGAATAACAATGATAGCTACTTTGTTGAATTTGCTCCCACTACAACTAATAAAATTGATTATGCTTATGTGGAGAGTAATAATTTTATGCATAAGACTCATGATAAGAATGCTTTATGTGATAGTTATATTGTTGAGTTTGCTCATGATGCTACTGAAAGTTATTATGAGAGAGGAAAATATGGTTGTAGAAATTTTCATGTTACTAAAACACCTCTCTATGTGCTGAAATTTTTCAAGCTACACTTGTTTTATCTTTCTATGCTTGTTGCATTATGCTTCATGAATTTGTTTATTTACAAGATTCCTATGCATAGGAAGCATGTTAGGCTTAAATTTGTTTTGAATTTGCTTCTTGATGCTCTCTTTTGCTTCAACTACTATTTCTTGCGAGTGCATCATTAAAACTGCTGAGCCCATCTTAATGGCTATAAAGAAAGAACTTCTTGGGAGATAACCCATGTGTTATTTTGCTACAGTACTTTGTTTTATATTTGTGTCTTGGAAGTTGTTTACTACTGTAGCAACCTCTTCTTATCTTAGTTTTGTGTTTTGTTGTGCCAAGTGAAGCCTCTAATCGAAGGTTGATACTAGATTTGGATTTCTGCGCAGAAACAGATTTCTATCTGTCACGAATCTGGGCTGTTTTCTCTGTAGAAAAATCAGAAAAATATGCCAATTTACGTGCGTGTTCCTCAGATATGTACGCAACTTTCATTAGTTTTGAGTTTTCTGATCTGAGCAACGGAAGTATTTATTAAAAATTCGTCTTTACGGACTGTTCTGTTTTGACAGATTCTGCCTTTTATTTCGCATTGCTTCTTTTGCTATGTGGGATGGATTTCTTTGTTCCATTACCTTCCAGTAGCTTTGAGCAATGTCCAGAAGTGTTAAGAATGATTGTGTCACCTCTGAACATGTGAGTTTTTGATTATGTACTAACCCCTCTAATGAAGTTTATGAGAAGTTTGGTGTGAAGGAAGTTTTCAAGGGTCAAGAGAGGAGGATGATATACTATGATCAAGAAGAGTGAAAGCTCTAAGCTTGGGGATGCCCCGGTGGTTCACCCCTGCATATATCAAGAAGACTCAAGCGTCTAAGCTTGGGGATGCCCAAGGCATCCCCTTCTTCATCGACAACTTATCAGGTTCCTCCCCGAAACTATATTTTTATTCCGTCACATCTTATGTGCTTTGCTTGGAGCGTCTGTGTTTTTGTTTTTGTTTTTGTTTGAATAAATGCTTGTGTGGAGAGAGACACGCTCCGCTGGTTCATATGAACACATGTGTTCTTAGCTTTTAATTTTCACGGCGAAGTTTCTTCTTCGTTAAATTGTTATATGGTTGGAATTGGAAAATGATACATGTAGTAATTGCTATAATGTCTTGGGTAATGTGATACTTGACAATTGTTGTGCTCATGTTTAAGCTCTTGCATCATATGCTTTGCACCCATTAATGAAGAAATACATAGAGCATGCTAAAATTTGGTTTGCATATTTGGTCTCTCTAAGGTCTAGATAATTTCTAGTATTGAGTTTGAACAACAAGGAAGATGGTGTAGAGTCTTATAATGTTTTCAATATGTCTTTTATGTGAGTTTTGCTGCACCGGTTCATCCTTGTGTTTGTTTCAAATAACCTTGCTAGCCTAAACCTTGTATCGAGAGGGATTACTTCTCATGCATCCAAAATACTTGAGCCAACCACTATGCCATTTGTGTCCACCATACCTACCTACTACATGGTATTTCTCCGCCATTCCAAAGTAAATTGCTTGAGTGCTACCTTTAAAATTCCATCATTCACCTTTGCAATATATAGCTCATGGGACAAATAGCTTAAAAACTATTGTGGTATTGAATATGTACTTATGCACTTTATCTCTTATTAAGTTGCTTGTTGTGCGATAACCATGTTCACTGGGGACGCCATCAACTACTCTTTGTTGAATTTCATGTGAGTTGCTATGCATGTTCGTCTTGTCTGAAGTAAGAGCGATCTACCACCTTATGGTTAAGCATGCATATTGTTAGAGAAGAACATTGGGCCGCTAACTAAAGCCATGATCCATGGTGGAAGTTTCAGTTTTGGACATATATCCTCAATCTCATATGAGAAAATTATTAATTGTTGTTACATGCTTATGCATAAAAGAGGAGTCCATTATCTGTTGTCTATGTTGTCCCGGTATGGATGTCTAAGTTGAGAATAATCAAAAGCGAGAAATCCAATGCGAACTTTCTCCTTAGACCTTTGTACAGGCGGCATGGAGGTACCCCTTTGTGACACTTGGTTAAAACATGTGCATTGCGATGATCCGGTAGTCCAAGCTAATTAGGACAAGGTGCGGCACTATTAGTATACTATGCATGAGGCTTGCAACTTGTAAGATATAATTTACATGATACATATGCTTTATTACTACCGTTAACAAAATTGTTTCATGTTTTCAAAATCAAAGCTCTAGCACAAATATAGCAATCGATGCTTTCCTCTTTGGAGGACCATTCTTTTACTTTTATTGTTGAGTCAGTTCACCTATTTCTCTCCACCTCAAGAAGCAAACACTTGTGTGAACTGTGCATTGATTCCTACATACTTGCATATTGCACTTATTATATTACTCTATGTTGACAATTATCCATGAGATATACATGTTACAAGTTGAAAGCAACCGCTGAAACTTAATCTTCCTTTGTGTTGCTTCAATGCTTTTACTTTGAATTATTGCTTTATGAGTTAACTCTTATGCAAGACTTATTGATGCTTGTCTTTAAGTACTATTCATGAAAAGTCTTTGCTTTATGATTCACTTGTTTACTCATGTCATATACATTGTTTTGATCGCTGCATTCACTACATATGCTTTACAAATAGTATGATCAAGGTTATGATGGCATGTCACTCCAGAAATTATCTGTGTTATCGTTTTACCTGCTCGGGACGAGCAGAACTAAGCTTGGGGATGCTGATACGTCTCCGACGTATCGATAATTTCTTATGTTCCATGCCACATTATTGATGTTATCTACATGTTTTATGCACACTTTATGTCATATTCGTGCATTTTCTGGAACTAACCTATTAACAAGATGCCGTGCCGCTCCGTTTTCTGCTGTTTTTGGTTTCAGAAATCCTAGTAACGAAATATTCTCGGAATTGGACGAAATCAACGCCCTGGTTCCTATTTTGCCCGGAAGCATCCAACACCCGAGAGCCACTGGGAGGGGGCACAGGCCCACCAAACCACAGGCCGGCGCGGCCAGGGGGGGCCCGCGCCACCCTATGGTGTGGGCACCCCTTCGACCCTCTGGCGCCGCCTCTTCCGCCTATTTGAAGCCTCCGTCGCGAAAACCCTATCGCGTTCGACGAAACCCACAGAAACCTTCCAGAGCCGCCGCCATCGCGAAGCCAAGATCTGGGGGACAGGAGTCTCTGTTCCGGCACGCCGCGGAACGGGAAGTGCCCCGGAAGGCTTCTCCATCGACACCGCTGCCATCTCCACCGCCATCTTCATCACCGCTGCTGCTCCCATGAGGAGGGAGTAGTTCTCCATCGAGGCTCGGGGCTGTACCGGTAGCTATGTGGTTAATCTCTCTCCCATGTACCTCAATACAATAATCTCATGAGCTGCTTTACATGATTGAGATTCATATGAGTTTTGTATCACAATTCATCTATGTGCTACTCTAGTGATGTTATTAAAGTATTCTATTCCTCCTGCATGGTGTAAAGGTGACTAGTGTGTGCACCATGTGGTTCTTGTCGTAGGCTATGATCATGATCTCTTGTGGATTGTGAAGTTAACTATTACTATGATGGTATTGATGTGATCTATTTGGTTATGTTGATCTATCTTGCACTATAAGGTTACTTAAATATGAACAAATTGTGGAGCTTGTTAACTCCGGCATTGAGGGTTCGTGTAATCCTACGCAATGCGTTCATCATCCAACGAGAGTGTAGAGTATGCATTTATCTGTTCTGTTATGTGATCAATGTTGAGAGTGTCCACTAGTGAAAGTGTAATCCCTAGGCCTTGTTCCTAAATACTGCTATCGCTGCTTGTTTACTGTTTTACTGCGTTACTACTGCTGCAATACTACCACCATCAACTACACGCCAGCAAGCTATTTTCTGGCACCGTTGCTACTGCTCATATATATTTATACCACCTGTATTTCACTATCTCTTCGCCGAACTAGTGCACCTATTAGGTGTGTTGCAGTGGTTGCATGAGAGGGATATCTTTGACCTCTTCCTCCCCGAGTTCGATAAACCTTGGGTGATCCACTTAAGGGAAAACTTGCTGCTGTTCTACAAACCTCTGCTCTTGGAGGCCCAACACTGTCTACAGGAAAGGAGGGGGAACGTAGACATCAGAGGTCAAAGATGTCCCGCTCAAGCAACCCTGCAATTAAGATACAAGAAGTCTCTTGTGTTCCCAACACACCTAATACACTTGTCAGATGTATAGGTGCACTAGTTCAGCGAAGAGATAGTGAAATACAAGTAATATGGATGATTGTAAGTAGTAATTGCAATCTGAAATAAAAATGGCAGCAAGCAAACATGTAGCAGAACTTGTTGGAAACGGTGTTTCAATGCTTAGAAATAAGGCCTAGGGATCATACTTTCACTAGTGGACACTCTCAACAATGATCACATAACTGAATAAATAAATGCTACTCTTAAACACTCTCTTGTTGGATAACAAACACCATTCATTGTGTAGGGCTACAAAAGCACACCTCAAGCCGGAGTAAACAAGCTCCACAACTTCATCCGGAATCAAAGTAACCTCTAGAGTGCATAATAGACCGTTGCAATTTAGACCGAGTACTAACATAGCATACACACTGTCACCAATAGCTATGAAAGGGGGAATAGATCACATCAATACTATCATAGTAATAGTTAACTTCATAATCTACAAGAGATTACAATCATAACCTACGCCAAGTACTACATGATGCACACACCGTCAACTTTACATCATGGAGGAGGAATAGACTACTTTAATAACATCACTAGAGTAGCACATAGATTAATAGTGATACAAAGCTCATGATCACATAAAGATCACACCATGGGAGAGAGAGATGAACCACATAGCTACCGGTAGAGCCCTCAGCCTCGGGGGAGAACTACTCCCTCCTCATCATGGGAGTCAGCAGCGGCGATGAAGATGGCGGTGGTGTCGATGGAGATGACCCGGGCATTTCCCCGTCCCGGCGCGTGCCGAAATAGGAACTTCTGACCCTCGAAACTAGGTTTCGATGGCGGCGCCCCTGGAGTCTTTCGGAATATGATTGATTGATTTCGGGCTCGTCGCGCGAGGATTATATAGGTGAAAGGGCAGCGTCGGTGGAGTCCCGAGGGCCCACACCATAGGGTGGGGCGCCCAGGCCGCGCCGGCCGATGGGGAGGAGGCCCGGGGCCTCCTCCTGGCTTGCCCTTCTGGCTCCGTGAGTCTTCCGCGAAATAGAATTTCTGATTTTTCTGGATTTTTCCGAGCACTTTGGTTTTTGGGCCTTTTCTGCAATAAACAGAAATAATAAACAGAAACTGGCACTGTGGCATCTTGTTAATAGGTTAGTCCAATAAATACCATAATATGATATAAAGTGCATATAAAACATGTAGTAATTGCTATAATATAAGCATGGAACATCAGAAATTATAGATACGCTGGAGACGTATCACCCACTAGCTCTATTTCTTGACTCGCATCACCGCTGAGCTCCCCCCGCCGCGCCACTACGGTCCCCTTGCCGCGTCGCACCCCCTTCCCACGCCTAGCCGAGATCCCCTCCACCGTCCATCGCCTCGGCGCGAGTACTCCTCAATCAAAAAGCTTTAGTTTTTTATCCAAGCTGGAGAGTAATCGCCAAATCCAGTGTTAGCGAGGCTTGATCCGCTAGCTGGATGGCCGAGCCAACCGCGTTCGAGGTCGACGCGCCCGAACCTTCTCCCCGCGACGAGATGGCGCCAATTGCCTGCTCGTTCGGCCTCAACACCACGCTCTCCCCGACGGCTGCGCTCACCTGCTTGTTCGTTGTCATCGCGAAAGATCGAAACAGATACAAGACGAAGACGCACAAGGTTTCCTGAGAGAAAACCCGCCAGAAAATACTCAAGCTCGTTGTTGATTGGAGCCTCCGTTCGCCCTGTAGCGCGTGGGGATGGGTCTGATGGCGTTGTGCTTGTTTTGATTAATCTGTAAGGGGTTAGTTGTAAAATGTGATTTAACTATGGCTTCCGACTCTTTTTTTGGACCGAAGGGAGTACCTGAAATCGAGAACAAGTAAGAACTAATAATGCAATCAAGATATTGCAGATGAGGATGAAAGCTTTATTAAAAAATGGGGATTCTGAATAGTCGTTCTTGTTCTGGGTGTTGGCCTCAAAAGAAGTACACGAAGTTGCAGCAATTGGATAACTTTTAATCTAATCAAAATCCGAGTCTAAAAGTGGTGGCTATTAGATATTTAAGGAGGAAAATGTGGGGGTTTCGGTCAGCCATAGGAACCAAACCCTAGAAGGTATTTTCTCCTCAAATACATACTCTAAAAGGTAGGTACCTTAACTGTTGTGAAAATGACATAGGCCTGGCCTAAAAATAAAGGTGATGCAACACCATATTAAGCTATGAACGAAATTATGAAATATAATCTTGAATATTTCGTCCAAGTCTTCAGTTATCATTATGGTGACTTCAAAGTTCTGAAATCTCCACTCATGGAGTCCTATTCAATCCTCACATGCATGTTGCCATCTCCATGCATGATCATGCTCCAATGAGTGCCCCTCTCGTCCATGCTAGGTTCGTCATTCATAAGAGTAATAAACACACGGATTTAGACACCATCATATTCTCATGTATGTGAGAAATAGTTTCAAGAAACGAAAGTACTTGATAATTAAGTTGTTTGGCATGAGCTCAAGTGATATGTACTTACATCTATGTAGCTGTAGATACAACGATTGTATCAATAGATGAGATGCCCTCATCACAAACTTTAACCTTTTTACTTTAAATAAACCCATAAGGCAGAATGTGTAAATAAAAGCGGAGGGAGTAATTATGTGCTCCTTATGTCGAAGCTCTTACCACTACCTATTAGAGAAATATACAATTGCTTCATGAAAAATGTATAAATATGATCCGTGTGTCAATGTTAGTCTGGAAAGATAGTAATACTTCAATAATATATCAGTAAAGCCTTTTGGTGGAAGATAAACTTCATCAAAAAGAGAAAATATAAGATCTGTCATGCAACAGCACGCACTCAAATTTTCTCTACTATATAAAAAGGAAGAACTGGTTCTGTTTCCTCCGGTGTGAGGTTTCATCCTACATATTTTTTATATGACCAATTTGCCCTCCCACTACACAATCAAACAATTAATCACCGCGCCATTAGAAAGGAAAGTAAAGGAAATTAGAAAGAAATCACCGGACCATCAGAATCGAAAACCATAGAAAGGAAACTCCACATCATCTCCCGATTCCAGCGCCACCATCCTCTCCCCTCCCGGCCTCCCCCGTCACCACTCTCGATCGAAGAATGCTCCACCTCGATCTCGACGCATCGGTAGTCTGTCCATCGTCCTTGCCGCCCCGCCTCTGCTGGCCCGCAAAGATGGCTTCACGCCGGCGCGCGTCCTGTGTTGGGAGAAATCCCAAGGGAATCATCGATGGTCAGAGCTTACCAAGGCTTCCTACCTCGATCTGCCCCACAGCCCTTTCATAGGCCTCAATCTGCCCCACACTATCAACAAGCCAACACCAGTAAAGTACAGTACAACCTCTTCCTGGAGGAATCGATCAATCCCTCTTCTTCCTGGGATAAAGTAGCGTCCAACGGATCCATCCGTAAATCCCCAAGCTTGCAAAGGAAAGAGACCCTCACCCAGTTGCGAGCGGACGCGTCTTCTCTACTATATAAAAAGGAAGAACCGGTTCTGTTTCCTCCGGTGTGAGGTTTCGTCCTACATATTTTTTATATGACCAATTTGCCCTCCCACTACACAATCAAACAATTAATCACCGTGCCATTAGAAAGGAAAGTAAAGGAAATTAGAAAGAAATCACCGGACCATCAGAATCGAAAACCATAGAAAGGAAACTCCACATCATCTCCCGATTCCAGCGCCACCATCCTCTCCCCTCCCGGCCTCCCCCGTCACCACTCTCGATCGAAGAATGCTCCACCTCGATCTCGACGCATCGGTAGTCTGTCCATCGTCCTTGCCGCCACCCCGCCTCTGCTGGCCCGCAAAGATGGCTTCACGCCGGCGCGCGTCCTGTGTTGGGAGAAATCCCAAGGGAATCATCGATGGTCAGAGCTTACCAAGGCTTCCTGCCTCGATCTGCCCCACGGCCCTTTCATAGGCCTCAATCTGCCCCACACTATCAACAAGCCAACACCAGTAAAGTACAGTACAACCTCTTCCTGGAGGAATCGATCAATCCCTCTTCTTCCTGGATAAAGTAGCGTCCAACGGATCCATCCGTAAATCCCCAAGCTTGCAAAGGAAAGAGACCCTCACCCAGTTGCGAGCGGACGCGCCTGTCGTTCCTTCCGGCGAGGCGAGACGTCAAGCAGGTGTTGTTTTTCGTACGAATTTGTGCCTACTGATTGGCCGCTTAAGTAATTTTATGCCCAGTGTAGTATCTTTTAGGGCCAGAACCACATGGATAATTAGAATAGTTGTTTATTGCTTGTTGTTTGCCTAAAATCAGTAGTTTGGAACTATAATCGGCGGTTGGATATTTTATATTTCAATTTAATTCTAATTGGTCAAACTGAAGTTAAATTACTCCCTCCATTCACGAAAAAACAATTTGGATCTCGGGCACTGGTGCTCCTGCCTCCTGGTGTCAAATAATCACCCAAAAAAAATTCCACACATACTAATATATTTTTATTGGACCGGTAAATTTGCATAGAGTAATTTAAAATAATGCGACTTGTGATAAATAAGAACTTTGACCATGTTTTTATAATTTTGGAGCTTCAGAGGTATGAGCTTTTGTAATCCACTGTTGCAGCTTCAAATCTTTTAGGGAGTTTTTTTATATGTGCTGAGATTTTGTTCTCGAAAAGTGTTGAGATTTCATATATTTAGCACCTATGAATATTTGATGTGTTATGATGTATTAGATCTAGCTTTTAGATGAAAGCTGTTGTGAAAGTTACATTTTCTCTATATTATGCTTATATTCGATGATTTGCGTGTTAAAAAAATCCGCTTGGGTTTTGACTTGCCCAGGCTTCAATTATTTCTAGGTCCGCCACTGCAAACAAGAGTAGCTCCCCGCGCGGTGGGATCCTCCCTGCCATGATTGGATCAGCCTCCTGGATCCAACTCCACCGGACATGCTGGCCTCGCGCACAAGGCCATCGTCATGCGCACCTCCTGCAGGTAGCTGCTCCGACAGAAGGTCCATGATGCTGCGGCCAAGGAGAACATGCTCCTCAGAGAGGAGAAGGTCCCTCACGAAGTTCCACCACTGTCAGAACAACCACCTTGAGGCCTTGTGCTCCCGAAGAAGCCAGCGGGTACCATCCTCCAGTTCTCTCACGCCGTCGAGCATGAGTGCTAGGTTAAGCAAGGTGAGTTTTCCATGGAGATCACCACGGGCAAGGTTTTTTTTTTGTTTCTGCAGGCTCATCGTTTGGTTCAAGGAAAATAACTTTAACTCGCAATTTTTGTTGATGCAGGTGCATCCATCTTTTTGCAGCTCAAGGTTTTACTACGTTGCGGCATTTACTTCTTAAATCCAGGTACCTCAATCTATGATGATGCATGAAAACACACTTGGGGATCATAATAGATCACCAAGTAAAGAAAAGCAAGTGAAATACATCCTTATATCCAGCTTGGTCAATTTAAATTTGAGAAGACAAGGGAGGTTTTGGTTGAACTTTTGTGCTACCGGTGCTCTCCTCAAATACTAGCAAGTCAACGCTTGCACGTATTTCAAGTTCTAGCTATTGTTGATAGTTTACATCATATGTAATCTTGATGCTATTTAGTCTTAGCTGTACATACACAAACCATACTATTTATTTTCCACAGTCATAAATTCTGAATGAATGAAACAATACACACGGGAAGAAGAAATGCTTGATGTTACCATCTCAATACTGAATATGTCATTTTTTTGTTTTGTTTGATGTCTACAGGAAACACCATTACTCTTTACTCTGGCAGTGATTAAGCTAAGTGATATTACTTTTCCTGTAAGTTCTTCCTCTATATTTCCTTTTGATGCTTCCATGTATATTTTCAATTCCTCCATAACTAAAAGATCATAGCTCGGATTTTAGTGCTTTCATCTGTTACTTATATTTTCTCACTCAATTAATTGACTTTATAGTTGCTTACGTTGTCTCGCTCTTTGTATTTGCATACTGGTTTGAATCTGTTTTGCCTTGTCTAGGTAGTTTTCAGTATTAGGTTCAAAGGCATGAGCAATTTCTCCATTAATTTTTCTTGCACTTATTAAAGCCAGTTACTAATCCCATCTGCTAATAAAACTTCCGACCATGAGTACATTCTTTCATATTTTTTTCCATTTTTTTTAAAATAGAGGCATGGTATTAGGGACTTACCGTTAAATAGCTAAATATATGCAGGTTTCAACCTTAGCTCCATCCAGCATCTGACATCAAGAGGTGTCTTTTGAAAGCCATTACCCCTATAGGTACCTTTTTGTTGGAACGTATCTTTCCTTTTTTCTTCAGTTTGACTACCATTCCACTAATTTTTCTCTGTCCATAGGTTATCATCTGAAGCTGGCTGGGAACATCCAGTTTGAGCCGATACAGGTTACACTTCAGGCCATATATTTCACTTCCGATGTGTACTCTACTAACAATAGTGTTTTGATGTTTGACATTTTCTTTCTACCAAATACATTGTGCAGACAAGCTTATAAATTAGTGTTTGCCATTATCCTTTTTGCTTCTGGACTGAAACTTCCTGATGAATACTAACCCTCACCTCACTTCTTTCCTACACGGCTGTGAATTTCTTTGCAGATGTGCTGATAAGATTTTCTCTATATACCACTGTCCTTATTAGAATTTCTTCTTCTCTGATCACTTCTTCTCTGATCACCTCTTTTCATGTAATTAACTTATACAGTACTTAAATTCCTAGGATTTTGGAAAAATACATTGAGTCTACGTGGTGGTGGAGGTGAGGGCGGTGGTTCTGGTTGACTTTGCCTGCCCGTCGCCGCCTGGTCTGAGTGGCACTACTACTGTGCTATGCAAGCATCTCAGGTGTGCCTACTGTAGGATAACGTTGCATAGAAAACAAAAATTTTCCTACCGCGAACACGCAATCCAAGCCAAGATGCAATCTAGAAGACGGTAGCAACGAGGGGGTATCGAGTCTCACCCTTGAAGAGATTCCAAAGCCTACAAGAGGAGGCTCTTGTTGCTGCGGTAGACGATCACTTGCCGCTTGCAAAAGCGCGTAGAAGATCTTGATCACGATCGGTTCCGGCGCCACGAACGGGCAGCACCTCCGTACTCGGCACACGTTCGGTTGTTGATGAAGATGACGTCCACCTCCCGTTCCAGCGGGCAGCGGAAGTAGTAGCTCCTCTTGAATCCGACAGCGACGGCGTGGTGTCGGTGGCGGTGGAGAAGTCCGGCGGAGCTTCGCTAAGCTACGCGGGAGATATGGAGGAGAGGGGGCGACTAGGGTTTGGGAGGGGGTGGCCGGCCACTTCAAGGGGGGCGGCCAGCTTGTGGTCTTGGGGTGGCCGGCCCCCTCCCTTGGCCCCTCATTATATAGGTGGATCCCCAAGTGTTGGTGTCCAAGTCTTCGAATAAGACCCGAACCAAAACCTTCCATAAGAGGGGAAACCTAGCCCAACTAGGACTCCCACCAAAGGTGGGAGTTCCACCTCCCATATGGGGGTGGCCCGCTAAGGGGGAGTCCACTTGGGACTCCTCCCCCACTAGGGTTGGCCGGCCATGGAGGTGGAGTCCCATGTGGACTCCACCTTCCTTGGTGGTTTCTTCCGGACTTTTCTAGAACCTTCTAGAACCTTCCATAGAACCTTCCGCGACATTTTATTTCACATAAAATGACATCCTATATATGAATCTTATTCTCCGGACCATTCCGGAACTCCTCGTGATGTCCGGGATCTCATCCGGGACTCCGAACAAATATTCGAACTCCATTCCATATTCAAGTACTACCATTTCAACATCCAACTTTAAGTGTGTCACCCTACGGTTCGTGAACTATGCGGACATGGTTGAGTACTCACTCCAACCAATAACCAATAGCGGGATCTGGAGATCCATAATGGCTCCCACATATTCAACGATGACTTTAATGATCGAATGAACCATTCACATACAATACCAATTCCTTTTGTCTCGCGATATTTTACTTGTCCGAGGTTTGATCTTCGGTATCACTCTATACCTTGTTCAACCTCGTCTCCTGACAAGTACTCTTTACTCGTACCGTGGTATGTGGTCTCTTATGAACTTATTCATATGCTTGCAAGACATTAGACGACATTCCACCGAGAGGGCCCGAGTATATCTATCCGTCATCGGGATGGACAAATCCCACCGTTGATCCATATGCATCAACTCATACTTTCTGGATACTTAATCCCACCTTTATAACCACCCATTTACGCAGTGGTGTTTGGTGTAATCAAAGTACCTTTCCGGTATAAGTGATTTACATGATCTCATGGTCATAAGGACTAGGTAACTATGTATCGAAAGCTTATAACAAATAACTTAATGACGAGATCTTATGCTACGCTTAATTGGGTGTGTCCATTACATCATTCGTACAATGACATAACTTTGTTATTAATAACATCCAATGTTCATGATTATGAAACTAATCATCCATTAATCAACAAGCTAGTTTAAGAGGCATACTAGGGACTTCTTGTTTGTCTACATATCACACATGTACTAATGTTTCGGTTAATAGAATTATAGCATGATATATAAACATTTATCATAAACATAAAGATATAAATAATAACCACTTTATTATTGCCTCTAGGGCATATCTCCTTCAGTCTCCCACTTGCACTAGAGTCAATAATCTAGATTACATTGTAATGTACCTAACACCCATGGCATTCTGGTGTTGGTCATGCTTAGCCCTAGGGAGAGCTTTAGTCAACGGATCTGCTACATTCAGATCGTGTGTACTTTGCAAATCTTTACTTCTCCATCTTCGATGTACTCGCGAATCGAGTGGTAACGCAGCTTGATATGCTTCAGCCTCTTGTGTGACCTTGGCTCTTGTGCATTGGCGATGGCACCCATGTTATCACAATAAATGATTAATGGGTCCAATGCACTAGGAACCACACCGAGCTCTACAATGAACCTCTTCATCCATACCGCTTCCTGATGAAGCCTGAAGCCGCTATGTACTCTGATTCTGTTGAAGACTTCGCCACCGTGCACTGCTTCGAGCTTGCCCAGCTTACTGCAGCACCATTCAATATAAACACGTACCAGATTGTGACTTAATTAGAGTCATCAGGATCAGTGTTCCAACTTGCATCGGTGTAACCGTTTACAACGAGCTCTTGGTCACCTCCATAACAAAGAAACATATCCTTAGTTCTTTTCAAGTACTTCAGGATATTCTTGACCGCTGTCCAGTGTTCCATTCCTGGATCACTTTGATATCTGCTAGTCAAACTAACAAGCATGTGCTATATCCGGTCTAGTACATAGCATGGCATACATGATAGATCCTACTGCCGAGGCATAGGGGATATTACTCATCCTTTCTCTTTCTTCTGCCGTAGCCGGTCCTTGAGTCTTACTCAATACCTTGCCTGGTAACATAGGTAAGAACCCTTTCTTACTTTCGTCCATTCTAAACTTCTTTAGAATCTTGTCCAGATATGTACTCTGTGATAGCCCTATTAGGCGTCTTGATCTATCTCTATAAATCTTGATGCCTAATATATACGATGCTTCACCAAGGTCTTTCATTGAAAAACTATTATTCAAATAACCTTTAACACTGCTTAATAGTTCTATATTATTCCCGATCAATAATATGTCATCTACATATAATATCAGGAATGCTACAGAGCTCCCACTCACTTTCTTGTAAATACAGGCCTCTCCATGACACTGTATAAACCCGAAGTCTTTGATCACCTTATCAAAGCGTCGGTTCCAACTTCTTGATGCTTGCTTCAGTCCATAGATTGAACGCTGAAGTTTGCATACTTTGTCGCATTTTTAGGATCAACAAAACCTTTGGGTTGTACCATATACAACTCTTCCTCAATGTCTCCATTAAGGAATGCCGTTTTGACATCCATCTGCCAAATCTCATAATCAAAAAATGCAGCTATTGCTAACAAAATCCTCACAGACTTTAGCTTCGCTACAGGTGAGAAAGTCTCATCGTAGTCAACTCCTTGAATTTGTCGGAAACCCTTTGCGACAAGTCGAGCTTTATAGACAGTAATATTACCATCAGCATCTGCTTTTCTCTTGAAGATCCATTTATTTTCGACAGCCTTTCGGCTATCAGGTAATTCTACAAAGTCCATACTTTGTTATCATACATGGATCCCATTTCGGATTTCATGGCTTCTTGCCATTTGTTGGAATCTGGGCTCATCATCGCTTCTTCATACGTCGAGGGTCTTCATCATTGTTATCCACAATCATGACATTTAGACAAGGATCATACCAATCAGGAGTGGTACGTTCCCTTGTCGATCTGCGAGGTTCCTCGTTCGAAGTTTCATGATCATTATCATTAGCTTCCTCTGTTGCCGGTGTAGGCGGTACAGACAACTTCCGGTACTGCGCTACTCGATCAACGAGTATAGATTCATCAATCTCATCGAGTTCTTTTTTCTTCCAGTCACTTCTTTAGTGAGAAATTCTTTCTCAAGAAAGGTTCCGTTCTTAGCAACAAAGATTTTGCCTTCGGATCTGTGATAGAAAGTGTACCCTATAGTTTCCTTAGGGTATCCTATGAAGACGCATTTCTCCGCTTTGGGTTCTAGCTTGTCCGGTTGTAACTTCTTTACATAGGCTTCGCAACCCCAAACTTTCAGGAACGACAGCTTAGGTTTCTTATTAAACCATAATTCATACGGTGTCGTTTCTACGGATTTTGATGGTGCTCTATTTAAAGTGAATGCGGCTGTCTCTAATGCATAACTCCAAAATGATAACGGCAAATCAGTAAGAGACATCATACTACGAACCATATCTAAGAGAGTTCGATTACGACGTTCGGACACACCGTTACGTTGAGGTGTTCCCGGCGTGTGTGAAAGTATTCCGCATTTCTTTAAATGCATGCCAAACTCATAACTCATATTCACCTCCACGATCAGATCGTAGAAATTTAATCTTCTTGTTACGTTGATTTTCTATTTCACTTTGAAATTCCTTAAACTTCTCGAAAGTTTCGGATTTATGTTTCATGAAATAGATATATCCATATCTACTCAGATCATCTGTGAAGGTTAGAACATAACGATAACCACCGCGCGATGCTACGCTCATTGGTCCACATACATCGGTATGTATGATTTCTAATAAGTCAGTAGCTCGCTCCATCATACCAGAAAATGGAGTCTTTGTCATTTTTCCCATTAGACATGCTTCGCATCTATCAAGTGACTCAAAGTCAAGTGATTCAAGTAATCCATCAGTATGGAGTTTCTTCATGCGTTTCACTCCAATATGACCAAGACGACAGTGCCACATATAAGTAGAATTATCATTCAATTTAATTCGCTTAGCATCAATGTTATGTATATGCGTATCACTACTATCGAGATCTAACAGAAATAAGCCATTCTTTTGTGGTGCTCGACCATAAAAGATATTATTCATAAAAATAGAACAACCATTATTCTCAGACTTGAATGAATAACCGTCTTGCATTAAACAAGATCCAGATATAATGTTCATGCTCAACGCAGGTACATAATAGCAATTATTTAGGCTTAAAACTAATCCCGAAGGTAGATGTAGAGGAAGTGTGCCGACTGCGATCACATTGACCTTGGATCCGTTTCCAACGCGCATCGTCACTTCATCTTTCAGCAGTTGTCGTTTATTCTTTAGTTCCTGTTTCGAGTTACAAATATGAGCAACCGAACCAGTATCAAATACCCAGGTACTAGAACGAGAACCAGTGAAATGAACATCTATAACATGTATATCGATATACCTTCTTTCTTCTTCTTGACAAGGCCGCTCTTCGATCAGCCAGATACTTGGAGCAATTACCAGTGTCCCTTCTCCTTGCAGTAATAGCACTCAGCATCAGGCTTAGGGCCGTTCTTAGGTTTCAGAGGCGTGGCAGCTTTCTTGCCACCCTTCTTGAATTTTCCCTTAGACTTGCCCTTTTCTTGAAACTGGTGGTCTTGTTGACCATCAACACTTGGTGCTCTTTCTTGATCTCAATCTCAGCAGCTTTTAGCATGCCAAAGAGTTCAGGTAACTCCTTGTTCATGTTCTGCATATTGTAGTTCATCACAAAGTTCTTGTAACTTGGTGGCAGTGATTGAAGGACACGATTAATCCCCAGTCTGTTAGGAATCACTATTCCCAAGTCACTGAGTTTCTTCGCATGCCCGGTCATGGCGAGCATGTGCTCACTAACGGAGCTGCCTTCTTCCATCATACAGCTGAAGAAATGTTTCGATGCTTCATAGCATTCCACGGCCGCATGAGTCTCGAATATAGCTTTCAGCTCATTCATCAACTCATGAGGATCGTGGTGCTCAAAACGTTTTTGAAGATCGGATTCCAGACTGCACAGGATGGCACACTGAACTTGAGAGTACCGAGTTTTCCGAGTCGCGTAAACAGCTTTTACTTCATCGGTTTCAGTTTCTGCAGGAGGGTCACCTAGCGGTGCATCAAGCACAAATTGCAGATTTCCGCCAGAGAGGAAGATCCTCACATGACGGAACCAGTGAAGTTGCTACCGTTGCTCTTAAGTTTCTCTTTCTCTAGGAACTGATTAAAATTGATTGAGGACGCCATCTCTACAACATATATTTGCAATAGTTTAGACTAAGTTTATGACAAATTGAGTTCAAATTTTAATTCAACATAATTAAAAATCTAGGTGAACTCCCACTCAAAACAATATCCCTCGCATTGTCTTAGTGATCACATGAACCAAATCCACCGCACCTAAACCCGATCATCACGAGAAAAGGTGTGATTTCAATGGCGAACACTCAAAGTGTTCATCATATCAACCATATGATTCATGCTCTACCTTTCGGTATCACGTGTTCCGAGACCATGTCTGTACATGCTAGGCTCGTCAAGGCCACCTTAGTATCCGCATGTGCAAAACTGTCTTGCACCCGTTGTATGTACTTATTGAATCTATCACACCCGATCATCACGAGATGCTTCGAAACGACAAGACTTGGTAACGGTGCTACTAAGGATGAACACTTTATTATCTTGAGATTTTAGTGAGGGATCATCTTATAATGCTACCGTCGCGATCTAAGCAAAATAAGATGCATAAAAGGATTAACATCACATGCAAATCATATGTGATATGATATGGCTCTTTTGTCTTTGTGCCTTTGATCTTCATCTCCAAAGCACGGACATGATCTCCATCATCTTCGGGCATGATCTCCATCATCATCGGCGTAGCGTCAAGGTCAATGGCGCCGTCTTCATGATTGTCCTCCATGTAGCAACTATTACAACTACTTTGAAATACTACTCAACATGAAATTTAAAGACAACCATAAGGCTCCTGCCGGTTGCCACAATACAATAATGATCATCTCATACATATTCATCATCACATTATGGCCATATCACATCACCAAACCCTGCAAAAACAAGTTAGACGTCTCTAATTTGGTTTGCATATTTTACGTGGTTTAGGGTTTTCGAGAGAGATCTAATCTACCTACGAACATGAACCACAACGTTGATACTAATGTTTTCAATAGAAGAGTAAATTGAATCTTTACTATAGTAGGAGAGACAGACACCCGCAAAGCCTCTTATGCAATACAAGTTGCATGTCGAACGAGGAACAAGTCTCATGAACGCGGTCATGTAAAGTTAGTCCGAGCCGCTTCATCCCACTATGCCACAAAGATGCAAAGTACTCAAACTAAAGATAACAAGAGCATCAACGCCCACAAACCATTGTGTTCTACTCGTGCAACCATCTATGCATAGACACGGCTCTGATACCACTGTAGGATAACGTTGCATAGAAAACAAAAATTTTCCTACCGCGAACACGCAATCCAAGCCAAGATGCAATCTAGAAGACGGTAGCAACGAGGGGGTATCGAGTCTCACCCTTGAAGAGATTCCAAAGCCTACAAGATGAGGCTCTTGTTGCTGCGGTAGACGATCACTTGCCGCTTGCAAAAGCGCGTAGAAGATCTTGATCACGATCGGTTCCGGCGCCACGAACGGGCAGCACCTCCGTACTCGGTCACACGTTCGGTTGTTGATGAAGACGACGTCCACCTCCCCGTTCCAGCGGGCAGCGGAAGTAGTAGCTCTTCTTGAATCCGACAGCACGACGGCGTGGTGTCGGTGGCGGTAGAAGTCCGGCGGAGCTTCGCTAAGCTACGCGGGCAATATGAAGTGGAGGAGCAAAGCTAGGGTTTGGGAGGGGGTGGCCGGCCACTCAAGGGGGCGGCCAAGCTATGGTCTTGGGGTGGCCGGCCCCCTCCCTTGGCCCCTCATTATATAGGTGGATCCCAAGTGTTGGTGTCCAAGTCTTCGAATAAGACCCGAAACCAAAACCTTCCATAGGAGGGGGAAACCTAGCCCAACTAGGACTCCCACCCAAAGGTGGGATTCCCACCTCCCATGTGGTGGGCCCCCTATGGTGGAGTCCACTTGGGACTCCACCCCCACTAGGGCTGGCCGGCCATGGAGGTGGAGTCCCTTGTGGACTCCACCTTCCTTGGTGGTTTCTTCCGGACTTTTCTAGAACCTTCTAGAACCTTCCATAGAACCTTCCGCGACATTTTATTTCACATAAAATGACATCCTATATATGAATCTTATTCTCCGGACCATTCCGGAACTCCTCGTGATGTCCGGGATCTCATCCGGGACTCCGAACAAATATTCGAACTCCATTCCATAATTCAAGTGCTACCATTTCAACATCCAACTTTAAGTGTGTCACCCTACGGTTCGAGAACTATGTGGACATGGTTGAGTACTCACTCCGACCAATAACCAATAGCGGGATCTGGAGATCCATAATGGCTCCCACATATTCAACGATGACTTTAGTGATCGAATGAACCATTCACATACATTACTAATTCCCTTTGTCTGCGATATTTTACTTGTCCGAGGTTTGATCTTCGGTATCACTCTATACCTTGTTCAACCTCGTCTCCTGACAAGTACTCTTTACTCGTACCGTGGTATGTGGTCTCTTATGAACTCATTCATATGCTTGCAAGACATTAGACGACATTCCACCGAGAGGGCCCGAGTATATCTATCCGTCATCGGGATGGACAAATCCCACCGTTGATCCATATGCCTCAACTCATACTTTCCGGATACTTAATCCCACCTTTATAGCCACCCATTTACGCAGTGGTGTTTGGTGTAATCAAAGTACCTTTCCGGTATAAGTGATTTACATGATCTCATGGTCATAAGGACTAGGTAACTATGTATCGAAAGCTTATAGCAAATAACTTAATGACGAGATCTTATGCTACGCTTAATTGGGTGTGTCCATTACATCATTCACACAATGACATAACCTTGTTATTAATAACATCCAATGTTCATGATTATGAAACTAATCATCCATTAATCAACAAGCTAGTTTAAGAGGCATACTAGGGACTTCTTGTTTGTCTACATATCACACATGTACTAATGTTTCGGTTAATACAATTCTAGCATGATATATAAACATTTATCATAAACATAAAGATATAAATAATAACCACTTTATTATTGCCTCTAGGGCATATCTCCTTCACCTACGTCCCTCAGTATTTCCATTGATGCCTGCCTTAATGTCTACCTTCCTCAAAGTAGATTTATGGAGACGCATGTGTTTTCCCTGAGAAAAAGGTCAGTCTACACTGACATTTATGTTTTGGTCAAACTGCTGTAAATTTCTGTTCAAAGAGCATCAGTATATTACAGAACCTAAGGGCATCTTCAACCATGCGACCCAAACGGACGTATTCGGATGTCCGATTGTGGTCGTTTGGGTCAGTCTCCGGACGCGCGGATAGTCCGGAACGTCCGTGACCCAAATTAGTCCCCAACGCTCCTGCGTAAACAACTATTCCTCCTTCTTCCCTAGTAGTAGTACTACTTCAGAAATACAACGAGAAACAGGAACGAGCGAGCGTGACGCCGGGCACGCCCAGGATAGGCGGCCGTGGCAACGGAGGCGAGCAGTGGAGCTGGCCGTGGCCGACCTCAACCTCGCACGCCGCCGCGTGCACGGCCCCGTGCTGCTCGCCGCGTGCTGCTCGCAGCTGCACGGCATGACGACCTCCGTGCTGCTCGCCGCGTGCACAGCCCCGTCCGCCTCCCTGGGCATGCGGCCCTTCCCTTGCCGCGGGCGCGGCCCGGCGGGGCCCCTGTTTGCCGCCGCCTGCCGCCTCGCGCGCCAGCCTCGCGGTGAAGCTCGCCAGCCCCTGCGCGGCCGCCTCGCGCGCGCCGCCGGACTTGGCCGAGGCGGAGGACGCCACCGGGCGGCGGAGGAACGCGTGGAGCTCACCGCCGCCGCGTGGCCGCGGCCGCGGCCGCCCGTGCCCGCGGTGCCCGCGGTGGAGGCGGCGAGGCCCGTGCCCGGCCGGTTCTCGCGGTGGCGGCGGCGAGGCCCGTGCCCGGCCGGTTCTCGCGGTGATGGCGGCGTGGCGCGTGGGCGCATGACTCGGCCTAGGAGGAGCGGCCAGGAACGCGGCCGGCGCAGGGCACGGCCTGGGAGGAGCGGCCAGGAACGCGGCCGGCGCGGGGCACGGCCTGGGTGGGCGCGCCCGTGGCCGGAGCCGCTGCCGGGCGCGGCCAGGAACGCGGCGAGGTCGTGTCTCGGCCATGGTGGGCTCGTCGGCGTCGAGGCCGACGTCACCACGGCCATTTTGGCTCCGGCGACTTCCAGCAGGCATGAAAAAAAGGAGGCGGCGGCGGCGACGAGGGCCTCCGGGCGAGGGCGGCGACAAAGCTTGGCCAGGCAAGCTTCAATCCGGCGAGAAGTGATTGAGATATCCATGGCAAAAGCAAACAGAGAAGGGATAGAGGAGAGAGAAGATATGAGACCTTTTTTTGTCACTGCCAAATGGGCAACGAAAGGACATGTGCGGATGAAAAGAACGTCCGCGGTCGTCCAGCTCGCTCCAAATCTCACGCAAATTTTAGCTGGCTTTGCGTCGTGCCGGACCTCACGGGCCGTCCGTTTTGCATTTGGGTCTGCGCGTTGGGACGCGTTTTTACCCAAAAGGACGGACGCGGACGTTTTGCGTACCCGCGTTGGAGATGCCCTAAGTATGTGTGACAATATGGTCAGTCCATGTATTGACGTTGGGACTGTTTTTTCCACTAGCCAACTAATTTAGTGTCTGCTAAGAAAAACTAGAACTACCTGAATTTCTATGAAATCCCATTGAGTGTGACTTGCGGAGCTATAACTAGACTTGTTTATAGATGTTTACAGTATGCCCGCCACTTTCAAATGCTTGAAATTTTGAGATACCTTCGTATTTTTTGTCTGGACATCTTTGAGCTCATTCTGCGCATAGCATATGCATGTGTGCTGGATACGAAGGTATCCTTCCTCTGTCAGCGATACTTGGAGTTTCATCCGGGAGGATACCCATGTCAGACTGTGTAGCCTATACTGGAAACAAGCCACATGCTACACGATGGACTATGGGGAGGTTTCAAAAGAATAGTTGGCAGACTGTGTAGTCTATACTGGAAACAAGCCACATGCTACACGTATAAGTTGAAACTAGCGTTTGAACTAGCTCAGTTGTCGACGACTTCTATGAGCAGCTGTTGGACTTTCTCGGTGTGCGGACACATGACTTGTCGGACCTGGAGGCGCCGTTCTCTGAGGAGGAGGTGTGGTCGGTGATCAAGTCTCAGGAGCCTGACAAAGCCCCTGGACCGGATGGCTTCACTGGTAGATTCTACACCGTGTGCTGGCATATCATCAAACATGATGTCATGGAGGCCCCTGGACCGAATCAGGCTTTGATCTCCCTCCTCCCTAAGCACGTGGACGCGGTTGAGGTGCGGGACTTCCGACCCATTAGCCTGTAGGATAGCGTTGCATAGAAAACAAAATTTTTCCTACCGCGAACACGCAATCCAAGCCAAGATGCAATCTAGAAGACGGTAGCAACGAGGGTATCGAGTCTCACCCTTGAAGAGATTCCAAAGCCTACAAGAGGAGGCTCTTGTTGCTGCGGTAGACGATCACTTGCCGCTTGCAAAAGCGCGTAGAAGATCTTGATCACGATCGGTTCCGGCGCCACGAACGGGCAGCACCTCCGTACTCGGTCACACGTTCGGTTGTTGATGAAGATGACGTCCACCTCCCGTTCCAGCGGGCAGCGGAAGTAGTAGCTCCTCTTGAATCCGACAGCACGACGGCGTGGTGTCGGTGGCGGTGAAGAAGTCCGGCGGAGCTTCGCTAAGCTACGCGGGCTATATGGAGGAGAGGCGGCTAGGGTTTGGGAGGGGGTGGCCGGCCACTTCAAGGGGGGCGGCCAGCTTGTGGTCTTGGGGTGGCCGGCCCCCTCCCTTGGCCCCTCATTATATAGGTGGATCCCAAGTGTTGGTGTCCAAGTCTTCGAATAAGACCCGAAACAAAAACCTTCCATAAGAGGGGAAACCTAGCCCAACTAGGACTCCCACCAAAAGTGGGAGTTCCACCTCCCATGTGGGGGGTGGCCGGCCCCCTAAGGGGGAGTCCACTTGGGACTCCTCCCCCACTAGGGTTGGCCGGCCATGGAGGTGGAGTCCCATGTGGACTCCACCTTCCTTGGTGGTTTCTTCTGGACTTTTCTAGAACCTTCTAGAACCTTCCATAGAACCTTCCGCGACATTTTATTTCACATAAAATGACATCCTATATATGAATCTTATTCTCCGACCATTCCGGAACTCCTCGTGATGTCCGGGATCTCATCCGGGACTCCGAACAAATATCCGAACTCCATTCCATATTCAAGTACTACCATTTCAACATCCAACTTTAAGTGTGTCACCCTACGGTTCGTGAACTATGCGGACATGGTTGAGTACTCACTCCGACCAATAACCAATAGCGGGATCTGGAGATCCATAATGGCTCCCACATATTCAACGATGACTTTAGTGATCGAATGAACCATTCACATACGATACCAATTCCCTTTGTCACGCGATATTTTACTTGTCCGAGGTTTGATCATCGGTATCACTCTATACCTTGTTCAACCTCGTCTCCTGACAAGTACTCTTTACTCGTACCGTGGTATGTGGTCTCTTATGAACTCATTCATATGCTTGCAAGACATTAGACGACATTCCACCGAGAGGGCCCAGAGTATATCTATCCGTCATTGGGATGGACAAATCCCACTGTTGATCCATATGCCTCAACTCATACTTTCCGGATACTTAATCCCACCTTTATAGCCACCCATTTACGCAGTGGTGTTTGGTGTAATCAAAGTACCTTTCCGGTATAAGTGATTTACATGATCTCATGGTCATAAGGACTAGGTAACTATGTATCAAAAGCTTATAGCAAATAACTTAATGACGAGATCTTATGCTACGCTTAATTGGGTGTGTCCATTACATCATTCATATAATGACATAACCTTGTTATTAATAACATCCAATGTTCATGATTATGAAACTAATCATCCATTAATCAACAAGCTAGATTAAGAGGCATACTAGGGACTTCTTGTTTGTCTACATATCACACATGTACTAATGTTTCGGTTAATACAATTCTAGCATGATATATAAACATTTATCATAAACATAAAGATATAAATAATAACCACTTTATTATTGCCTCTAGGGCATCTCTCCTTCTCCCACTTGCACTAGAGTCAATAATCTAGATTACATTGTAATATACCTAACACCCATGGCATTCTGGTGTTGGTCATGCTTTGCCCTAGGGAGAGCTTTAGTCAACGGATCTGCTACATTCAGATCAGTGTGTACTTTGCAAATCTTTACTTCTCCATCTTCGATGTACTCGCGAATCGAGTGGTAACGCAGCTTGATATGCTTCAGCCTCTTGTGTGACCTTGGCTCTTGTGCATTGGCGATGGCACCCATGTTATCACAGTAAATGATTAATGGGTCCAATGCACTAGGAACCACACCGAGCTCTACAATGAACCTCTTCATCCATACCGCTTCTGATGAAGCCTCTGAAGCCGCTATGTACTCTGATTCTGTTGAAGACTTCGCCACCGTGCACTGCTTCGAGCTTGCCCAGCTTACTGCAGCACCATTCAATATAAACACGTACCCAGATTGTGACTTAGAGTCATCAGGATCAGTGTTCCTACTTGCATCGGTGTAACCGTTTACAACGAGCTCTTGGTCACCTCCATAACAAAGAAACATATCCTTAGTTCTTTTCAAGTACTTCAGGATATTCTTGACCGCCCAGTGTTCCATTCCCGGATCACTTTGATATCTGCTAGTCAAACTAACAGCATGTGCTATATCCGGTCTAGTACATAGCATGGCATACATGATAGATCCTACTGCCGAGGCATAGGGGATATTACTCATCCTTTCTCTTTCTTCTGCCGTAGCCGGTCCTTGAGTCTTACTCAATACCTTGCCTGGTAACATAGGTAAGAACCCTTTCTTACTTTCGTCCATTCTAAACTTCTTTAGAATCTTGTCCAGATATGTACTCTGTGATAGCCCTATTAGGCGTCTTGATCTATCTCTATAAATCTTGATGCCTAATATATACGATGCTTCACCAAGGTCTTTCATTGAAAAACTATTATTCAAATAACCTTTAACACTGCTTAATAGTTCTATATCATTCCCGATCAATAATATGTCATCTACATATAATATCGGAATGCTACAGAGCTCCCACTCACTTTCTTGTAAATACAGGCCTCTCCATGACACCGTATAAACCCGAAGTCTTTGATCACCTTATCAAAGCGTCGGTTCCAACTTCTTGATGCTTGCTTCAGTCCATAGATTGAACGCTGAAGTTTGCATACTTTGTCAGCATTTTTAGGATCGACAAAACCTTTGGGTTGTACCATATACAACTCTTCCTCAATGTCTCCATTAAGGAACGCCGTTTTGACATCCATCTGCCAAATCTCATAATCGAAAAATGCAGCTATTGCTAACAAAATCCTCACAGATTTTAGCTTCGCTACAGGTGAGAAAGTCTCATCGTAGTCAACTCCTTGAATTTGTCGGAAACCCTTTGCGACAAGTCGAGCTTTATAGACAGTAATATTACCATCAGCATCTGTTTTTCTCTTGAAGATCCATTTATTTTCGACAGCCTTTCGGCTATCAGGTAAGTCTACCAAAGTTCATACTTTGTTATCATACATGGATCCCATTTCAGATTTCATGGCTTCTTGCCATTTGTTGGAATCTGGGCTCATCATCGCTTCTTCATACGTCGCAGGGTCCTCATCATTGTTATCCACAATCATGACATTTAGACAAGGATCATACCAATCAGGAGTGGCACGTTCCCTTATCGATCTGCGAGGTTCAGTAGTTTCTTTCGAAGTTTCATGATCATTATCATTAGCTTCCTCTGTTGCCGGTGTAGGCGGTACAGTACAACTTTCGGTACTGCGCTACTCGATCAACGAGTATAGATTCATCAATCTCATCAAGTTCTACTTTTCTTCCAGTCACTTCTTTAGTGAGAAATTCTTTCTCAAGAAAGGTTCCGTTCTTAGCAACAAAGATTTTGCCTTCGGATCTGTGATAGAAAGTGTACCCTATAGTTTCCTTAGGGTATCCTATGAAGATGCATTTCTCCGCTTTGGGTTCTAGCTTGTCCGGTTGTAACTTCTTTACATAGGCTTCGCAACCCCAAACTTTCAGGAACGACAGCTTAGGTTTCTTATTAAACCATAATTCATACGGTGTCGTTTCTACGGATTTTGATGGTGCTCTATTTAAAGTGAATGCGGCTGTCTCTAATGCATAACTCCAAAATGATAACGGCAAATCAGTAAGAGACATCATACTACGAACCATATCTAAGAGAGTTCGATTACGACGTTCGGACACACCGTTTCGTTGAGGTGTTCCGGCGGTGTCAATTGTGAAAGTATTCCACATTTCTTTAAATGCATGCCAAACTCATAACTCAGATATTCACCTCCACGATCAGATCGTAAAAATTTAATCTTCTTGTTACGTTGATTTTCTACTTCACTTTGAAATTCCTTAAACTTCTCGAAAGTTTCGGATTTATGTTTCATGAAATAGATATACCCATATCTACTCAGATCATCTGTGAAGGTTAGAACATAACGATAACCACCGCGCGATACTACGCTCATTGGTCCACATACATCGGTATGTATGATTTCCAATAAGTCAGTAGCTCGCTCCATCATACCAGAAAATGGAGTCTTTGTCATTTTTCCCATTAGACATGCTTCGCATCTATCAAGTGACTCAAAGTCAAGTGATTCAAGTAATCCATCAGTATGGAGTTTCTTCATGCGTTTCACTCCAATATGACCAAGACGACAGTGCCACATATAAGTAGAATTATCATTCAATTTAATTCGCTTAGCATCAATGTTATGTATATGCGTATCACTAGTATCGAGATCTAACAGAAATAAGCCATTCTTTTGTGGTGCTCGACCATAAATTGATTGGGGACGCCATCTCTACAACATATATTTGCAATAGTTTAGACTAAGTTTATGACAAATTGAGTTCAAATTTTAATTCAACATAATTAAAAATCTAAGTGAACTCCCACTCAAAACAATATCCCTCGCATTGTCTTAGTGATCACACGAACCAAATCCACCGCACCTAAACCCGATCATCACGAGAAAAGGTGTGACTTCAATGGCAAACACTCAAAGTGTTCATCATATCAACCATATGATTCATGCTCTACCTTTCGGTATCACGTGTTCCGAGACCATGTCTGTACATGCTAGGCTCGTCAAGGCCACCTTAGTATCCGCATGTGCAAATCTGTCTTGCACCCGTTGTATGCACTTGTTGATTCTATCACACCCGATCATCACGAGATGCTTCGAAACGACAAGTCTTGGCAACGGTGCTACTAAGGATGAACACTTTATTATCTTGAGATTTTAGTGAGGGATCATCTTATAATGCTACCATCGCGATCTAAGCAAAATAAGATACATAAAAGGATTAACATCACATGCAGTTCATATGTGATATGATATGGCCCTTTTGTCTTTGCGCCTTTGATCTTCATCTCCAAAGCACGGACATGATCTCCATCATCTTCGGGCATGATCTCCATCATCGTCGGCGTAGCACCAAGGTCAATGGCGCCGTCTTCATGATTGTCCTCCATGTAGCAACTATTACAACTACTTTGAAATACTACTCAACATGAAATTTAAAGACAACCATAAGGCTCCTGCCGGTTGCCACAATACAATAATGATCATCTCATACATATTCATCATCATATTATGGCCATATTACATCACCAAACCCTGCAAAAACAAGTTAGACGTCTCTAATTTGGTTTGCATATTTTACGTGGTTTAGGGTTTTCGAGAGAGATCTAATCTACCTACGAACATGAACCACAACGTTGATACTAATGTTTTCAATAGAAGAGTAAATTGAATCTTTACTATAGTAGGAGAGACAGACACCGCAAAGCCTCTTATGCAATACAAGTTGCATGTCGAACGAGGAACAAGTCTCATGAACGCGGTCATGTAAAGTTAGTCCGAGCCGCTTCATCCCACTATGCCACAAATATGCAAAGTACTCAAACTAAAGATAACAAGAGCATCAACGCCCACAAACCATTGTGTTCTACTCGTGCAACCATCTATGCATAGACACGGCTCTGATACCACTGCAGGATAGCGTTGCATAGAAAACAAAAATTTCCTACCGCGAACACGCAATCCAAGCCAAGATGCAATCTAGAAGACGGTAGCAACGAGGGGGTATCGAGTCTCACCCTTGAAGAGATTCCAAAGCCTACAAGAGGAGGCTCTTGTTGCTGCGGTAGACGATCACTTGCCGCTTGCAAAAGCGCGTAGAAGATCTTGATCACGATCGGTTCCGGCGCCACGAACGGCAGCACCTCCGTACTCGGTCACACGTTTGGTTGTTGATGAAGACGACGTCCACCTCCCGTTCCAGCGGGCAGCGGAAGTAGTAGCTCCTCTTGAATCCGACAGCACGACGGCGTGGTGTCGGTGGCGGTGAAGAAGTCCGGCGGAGCTTCGCTAAGCTACGCGGCTATATGGAGAGAGGGGCGGCTAGGGTTTGGGAGGGGGGGCCGGCCACTTCAAGGGGGGGCCAGCTTGTGGTCTTGGGGTGGCCGGCCCCCTCCCTTGGCCCCTCATTATATAGGTGGATCCCCAAGTGTTGGTGTCCAAGTCTTCGAATAAGACCCGAACCAAAAACCTTCCATAAGAGGGGAAACCTAGCCCAACTAGGACTCCCACCAAAAGTGGGAGTTCCACCTCCCATGTGGGGGGGTGGCCGGCCCCCTAAGGGGGAGTCCACTTGGGACTCCTCCCCCACTAGGGTTGGCCGGCCATGGAGGTGGAGTCCCATGTGGACTCCACCTTCCTTGGTGGTTTCTTCCGGACTTTTCTAGAACCTTCTAGAACCTTCCATAGAACCTTCCGCGACATTTTATTTCACATAAAATGACATCCTATATATGAATCTTATTCTCCGGACCATTCCGGAACTCCTCGTGATGTCCGGGATCTCATCCGGGACTCCGAACAAATATTCGAACTCCATTCCATATTCAAGTACTACCATTTCAACATCCAACTTTAAGTGTGTCACCCTACGGTTCGTGAACTATGCGGACATGGTTGAGTACTCACTCCGACCAATAACCAATAGCGGATCCTGGAGATCCATAATGGCTCCCACATATTCAACGATGACTTTAGTGATCGAATGAACCATTCACATACGATACCAATTCCCTTTGTCACGCGATATTTTACTTGTCCGAGGTTTGATCTTCGGTATCACTCTATACCTTGTTCAACCTCGTCTCCTGACAAGTACTCTTTACTCGTACCGTGGTATGTGGTCTCTTATGAACTCATTCATATGCTTGCAAGACATTAGACGACATTCCACCGAGAGGGCCCAGAGTATATCTATCCGTCATTGGGATGGACAAATCCCACTGTTGATCCATATGCCTCAACTCATACTTTCCGGATACTTAATCCCACCTTTATAGCCACCCATTTACGCAGTGGTGTTTGGTGTAATCAAAGTACCTTCCCGGTATAAGTGATTTACATGATCTCATGGTCATAAGGACTAGGTAACTATGTATCGAAAGCTTATAGCAAATAACTTAATGACGTGATCTTATGCTACGCTTAATTGGGTGTGTCCATTACATCATTCATACAATGATATAACCTTGTTATTAATAACATCCAATGTTCATGATTATGAAACTAATCATCCATTAATCAACAAGCTAGTTTAAGAGGCATACTAGGGACTTCTTGTTTGTCTACATATCACACATGTACTAATGTTTCGGTTAATACAATTATAGCATGATATATAAACATTTATCATAAACATAAAGATATAAATAATAACCACTTTATTATTGCCTCTAGGGCATATCTCCTTCACCTACGTCCCTCAGTATTTCCATTGATGCCTGCCTTAATGTCTACCTTCCTCAAAGTAGATTTATGGAGACGCATGTGTTTTCCCTGAGAAAAAGGTCAGTCTACACTGACATTTATGTTTTGGTCAAACTGCTGTAAATTTCTGTTCAAAGAGCATCAGTATATTACAGAACCTAAGGGCATCTTCAACCATGCGACCCAAACGGACGTATTCGGATGTCCGATTGTGGTCGTTTGGGTCAGTCTCCGGACGCGCGGATAGTCCGGAACGTCCGTGACCCAAATTAGTCCCCAACGCTCCTGCGTAAACAACTATTCCTCCTTCTTCCCTAGTAGTAGTACTACTTCAGAAATACAACGAGAAACAGGAACGAGCGAGCGTGACGCCGGGCACGCCAGGACAGGCGGCCGTGGCAACGGAGGCGAGCAGTGGAGCTGGCCGTGGCCGACCTCAACCTCGCACGCCGCCGCGTGCACGGCCCCGTGCTGCTCGCCGCGTGCTGCTCGCAGCTGCACGGCATGACGACCTCCGTGCTGCTCGCCGCGTGCACAGCCCCGTCCGCCTCCCTGGGCGTGCGGCCCTTCCCTTGCCGCGGGCGCGGCCCGGCGGGGCCCCTGTTTGCCGCCGCCCTTGCCGCCTCGCGCGCCAGCCTCGCGGTGAAGCTCGCCAGCCCCTGCGCGGCCGCCTCGCGCGCGCCGCCGGACTTGGCCGAGGCGGAGGACGCTCCACCGGGCGGGCGGAGGAACCGAGCGTGTGGAGCTCACCAGCGCCTGCGCGGCCGCGGCCGCGGCCGTCGCCCGTGCCCGCGGTGCCCGCGGTGGAGGCGGCGAGGCCCGTGCCCGGCCGGTTCTCGCGGTGGCGGCGGCGAGGCCCGTGCCCGGCCGGTTCTCGCGGTGATGGCGGCGTGGCGCGTGGGCGCATGACTCGGCCTAGGAGGAGCGGCCAGGAACGCGGCCGGCGCAGGGCACGGCCTGGGAGGAGCGGCCAGGAACGCGGCCGGCGCGGGGCACGGCCTGGGTGGGCGCGCCCGTGGCCGGAGCCGCTGCCGGGCGCGGCCAGGAACGCGGCGAGGTCGTGTCTCGGCCATGGTGGGCTCGTCGGCGTCGAGGCCGACGTCACCACGGCCATTTTGGCTCCGGCGACTTCCAGCAGGCATGAAAAAAAGGAGGCGGCGGCGGCGACGAGGGCCTCCGGGCGAGGGCGGCGACAAAGCTTGGCCAGGCAAGCTTCAATCCGGCGAGAAGTGATTGAGATATCCATGGCAAAAGCAAACAGAGAAGGGATAGAGGAGAGAGAAGATATGAGACCTTTTTTTGTCACTGCCAAATGGGCAACGAAAGGACATGTGCGGATGAAAAGAACGTCCGCGGTCGTCCAGCTCGCTCCAAATCTCACGCAAATTTTAGCTGGCTTTGCGTCGTGCCGGACCTCACGGGCCGTCCGTTTTGCATTTGGGTCTGCGCGTTGGGACGCGTTTTTACCCAAAAGGACGGACGCGGACGTTTTGCGTACCCGCGTTGGAGATGCCCTAAGTATGTGTGACAATATGGTCAGTCCATGTATTGACGTTGGGACTGTTTTTTCCACTAGCCAACTAATTTAGTGTCTGCTAAGAAAAACTAGAACTACCTGAATTTCTATGAAATCCCATTGAGTGTGACTTGCGGAGCTATAACTAGACTTGTTTATAGATGTTTACAGTATGCCCGCCACTTTCAAATGCTTGAAATTTTGAGATACCTTCGTATTTTTTGTCTGGACATCTTTGAGCTCATTCTGCGCATAGCATATGCATGTGTGCTGGATACGAAGGTATCCTTCCTCTGTCAGCGATACTTGGAGTTTCATCCGGGAGGATACCCATGTCAGACTGTGTAGCCTATACTGGAAACAAGCCACATGCTACACGATGGACTATGGGGAGGTTTCAAAAGAATAGTTGGCAGACTGTGTAGTCTATACTGGAAACAAGCCACATGCTACACGTATAAGTTGAAACTAGCGTTTGAACTAGCTCAGTTGTCGACGACTTCTATGAGCAGCTGTTGGACTTTCTCGGTGTGCGGACACATGACTTGTCGGACCTGGAGGCGCCGTTCTCTGAGGAGGAGGTGTGGTCGGTGATCAAGTCTCAGGAGCCTGACAAAGCCCCTGGACCGGATGGCTTCACTGGTAGATTCTACACCGTGTGCTGGCATATCATCAAACATGATGTCATGGAGGCCCCTGGACCGAATCAGGCTTTGATCTCCCTCCTCCCTAAGCACGTGGACGCGGTTGAGGTGCGGGACTTCCGACCCATTAGCCTGTAGGATAGCGTTGCATAGAAAACAAAATTTTTCCTACCGCGAACACGCAATCCAAGCCAAGATGCAATCTAGAAGACGGTAGCAACGAGGGGGTATCGAGTCTCACCCTTGAAGAGATTCCAAAGCCTACAAGAGGAGGCTCTTGTTGCTGCGGTAGACGATCACTTGCCGCTTGCAAAAGCGCGTAGAAGATCTTGATCACGATCGGTTCCGGCGCCACGAACGGGCAGCACCTCCGTACTCGGTCACACGTTCGGTTGTTGATGAAGATGACGTCCACCTCCCGTTCCAGCGGGCAGCGGGAAGTAGTAGCTCCTCTTGAATCCGACAGCACGACGGCGTGGTGTCGGTGGCGGTGAAGAAGTCCGGCGGAGCTTCGCTAAGCTACGCGGGCTATATGGAGGAGAGGGGGCGGCTAGGGTTTGGGAGGGGGTGGCCGGCCACTTCAAGGGGGGCGGCCAGCTTGTGGTCTTGGGGTGGCCGGCCCCCTCCCTTGGCCCCTCATTATATAGGTGGATCCCAAGTGTTGGTGTCCAAGTCTTCGAATAAGACCCGAACCAAAAACCTTCCATAAGAGGGGGAAACCTAGCCCAACTAGGACTCCCACCAAAAGTGGGAGTTCCACCTCCCATGTGGGGGTGGCCGGCCCCCAGAGTCCACTTGGGACTCCTCCCCCACTAGGGTTGGCCGGCCATGGAGGTGGAGTCCCATGTGGACTCCACCTTCCTTGGTGGTTTCTTCTGGACTTTTCTAGAACCTTCTAGAACCTTCCATAGAACCTTCCGCGACATTTTATTTCACATAAAATGACATCCTATATATGAATCTTATTCTCCGGACCATTCCGGAACTCCTCGTGATGTCCGGGATCTCATCCGGGACTCCGAACAAATATTCGAACTCCATTCCATATTCAAGTACTACCATTTCAACATCCAACTTTAAGTGTGTCACCCTACGGTTCGTGAACTATGCGGACATGGTTGAGTATTCACTCCGACCAATAACCAATAGCGGGATCTGGAGATCCATAATGGCTCCCACATATTCAACGATGACTTTAGTGATCGAATGAACCATTCACATACGATACCAATTCCCTTTGTCACGCGATATTTTACTTGTCCGAGGTTTGATCTTCGGTATCACTCTATACCTTGTTCAACCTCGTCTCCGACAAGTACTCTTTACTCGTACCGTGGTATGTGGTCTCTTATGAACTCATTCATATGCTTGCAAGACATTAGACGACATTCCACCGAGAGGGCCCGAGTATATCTATCCGTCATTGGGATGGACAAATCCCACTGTTGATCCATATGCCTCAACTCATACTTTCCGGATACTTAATCCCACCTTTATAGCCACCCATTTACGCAGTGGTGTTTGGTGTAATCAAAGTACCTTTCCGGTATAAGTGATTTACATGATCTCATGGTCATAAGGACTAGGTAACTATGTATCAAAAGCTTATAGCAAATAACTTAATGACGAGATCTTATGCTACGCTTAATTGGGTGTGTCCATTACATCATTCATATAATGACATAACCTTGTTATTAATAACATCCAATGTTCATGATTATGAAACTAATCATCCATTAATCAACAAGCTAGATTAAGAGGCATACTAGGGACTTCTTGTTTGTCTACATATCACACATGTACTAATGTTTCGGTTAATACAATTCTAGCATGATATATAAACATTTATCATAAACATAAAGATATAAATAATAACCACTTTATTATTGCCTCTAGGGCATATCTCCTTCACTCCCACTTGCACTAGAGTCAATAATCTAGATTACATTGTAATATACCTAACACCCATGGCATTCGGTGTTGGTCATGCTTTGCCCTAGGGAGAGCTTTAGTCAACGGATCTGCTACATTCAGATCAGTGTGTACTTTGCAAATCTTTACTTCTCCATCTTCGATGTACTCGCGAATCGAGTGGTAACGCAGCTTGATATGCTTCAGCCTCTTGTGTGACCTTGGCTCTTGTGCATTGGCGATGGCACCCATGTTATCACAATAAATGATTAATGGGTCCAATGCACTAGGAACCACACCGAGGTCTACAATGAACCTCTTCATCCATACCGCTTGATGAAGCCTCTGAAGCCGCTATGTACTGATTCTGTTGAAGACTTCGCCACCGTGTGCTTCGAGCTTGCCCAGCTTGCAGCACCATTCAATATAAACACGTACCCAGATTGTGACTTAGAGTCATCAGGATCAGTGTTCCAACTTGCATCGGTGTAACGTTTACAACGAGCTCTTGGTCACCTCCATAACAAAGAAACATATCCTTAGTTCTTTTCAAGTACTTCAGGATATTCTTGACCGCTGTCCAGTGTTCCATTCTGGATCACTTTGATATCTGCTAGTCAAACTAACAAGATGTGCTATATCCGGTCTAGTACATAGCATGGCATACATGATAGATCCTACTGCCGAGGCATAGGGGATATTACTCATCCTTTCTCTTTTTTCTGCCGTAGCCGGTCCTTGAGTCTTACTCAATACCTTGCCTGGTAACATAGGTAAGAACCCTTTCTTACTTTCGTCCATTCTAAACTTCTTTAGAATCTTGTCCAGATATGTACTCTGTGATAGCCCTATTAGGCGTCTTGATCTATCTCTATAAATCTTGATGCCTAATATATACGATGCTTCACCAAGGTCTTTCATTGAAAAACTATTATTCAAATAACCTTTAACACTGCTTAATAGTTCTATATCATTCCCGATCAATAATATGTCATCTACATATAATATCAGGAATGCTACAGAGCTCCCACTCACTTTCTTGTAAATACAGCCTCTCCATGACACTGTATAAACCCGAAGTCTTTGATCACCTTATCAAAGCGTCGGTTCCAATTTCTTGATGCTTGCTTCAGTCCATAGATTGAACGCTGAAGTTTGCATACTTTGTCAGCATTTTTAGGATCGACAAAACCTTTGGGTTGTACCATATACAACTCTTCCTCAATGTCTCCATTAAGGAACGCCGTTTTGACATCCATCTGCCAAATCTCATAATCGAAAAATGCAGCTATTGCTAACAAAATCCTCACATTTTAGCTTCGCTACAGGTGAGAAAGTCTCATCGTAGTCAACTCCTTGAATTTGTCGAAACCCTTTGTGACAAGTCGAGCTTTATAGACAGTAATATTACCATCAGCATCTGTTTTTCTCTTGAAGATCCATTTATTTTCGACAGCCTTTAGGCTATCAGGTAAGTCTACCAAAGTTCATACTTTGTTATCATACATGGATCCCATTTCAGATTTCATGGCTTCTTGCCATTTGTTGGAATCTGGGCTCATCATCGCTTCTTCATACGTCAGGGTCCTCATCATTGTTATCCACAATCATGACATTTAGACAAGGATCATACCAATCAGGAGTGGCACGTTCCCTGTCGATCTGCGAGGTTCAGTAGTTTCCTCGTTCGAAGTTTCATGATCATTATCATTAGCTTCCTCTGTTGCCGGTGTAGGCGGCACAGGTACAACTTCCGGTACTGCGCTACTCGATCAACGAGTATAGATTCATCAATCTCATCAAGTTCTACTTTTCTTCCAGTCACTTCTTTAGTGAGAAATTCTTTCTCAAGAAAGGTTCCGTTCTTAGCAACAAAGATTTTGCCTTCGGATCTGTGATAGAAAGTGTACCCTATAGTTTCCTTAGGGTATCCTATGAAGATGCATTTCTCCGCTTTGGGTTCTAGCTTGTCCGGTTGTAACTTCTTTACATAGGCAACCCCAAACTTTCAGGAACGACACTTAGGTTTCTTATTAAACCATAATTCATACGGTGTCGTTTCTACGGATTTTGATGGTGCTCTATTTAAAGTGAATGCGGTTGTCTCTAATGCATAACTCCAAAATGATAACGGCAAATCAGTAAGAGACATCATACTACGAACCATATCTAAGAGAGTTCGATTACGACGTTCGGACACACCGTTTCGTTGAGGTGTTCCCGGCGGTGTCAATTGTGAAAGTATTCCACATTTCTTTAAATGCATGCCAAACTCATAACTCAGATATTCACCTCCACGATCAGATCGTAAAAATTTAATCTTCTTGTTACGTTGATTTTCTACTTCACTTTGAAATTCCTTAAACTTCGAAAGTTTCGGATTTATGTTTCATGAAATAGATATACCCATATCTACTCAGATCATCTGTGAAGGTTAGAACATAACGATAACCACCGCGCGATGCTACGCTCATTGGTCCACATACATCGGTATGTATGATTTCCAATAAGTCAGTAGCTCGCTCCATCATACCAGAAAATGGAGTCTTTGTCATTTTTCCCATTAGACATGCTTCGCATCTATCAAGTGACTCAAAGTCAAGTGATTCAAGTAATCCATCAGTATGGAGTTTCTTCATGCGTTTCACTCCAATATGACCAAGACGACAGTGCCACATATAAGTAGAATTATCATTCAATTTAATTCGCTTAGCATCAATGTTATGTATATGCGTATCACTAGTATCGAGAACAGAAATAAGCCATTCTTTTGTGGTGCTCGACCATAAATTGATTGGGGACGCCATCTCTACAACATATATTTGCAATAGTTTAGACTAAGTTTATGACAAATTGAGTTCAAATTTTAATTCAACATAATTAAAAATCTAAGTGAACTCCCACTCAAAACAATATCCCTCGCATTGTCTTAGTGATCACACGAACCAAATCCACCGCACCTAAACCCGATCATCACGAGAAAAGGTGTGACTTCAATGGCGAACACTCAAAGTGTTCATCATATCAACCATATGATTCATGCTCTACCTTTCGGTATCACGTGTTCCGAGACCATGTCTGTACATGCTAGGCTCGTCAAGGCCACCTTAGTATCCGCATGTGCAAAACTGTCTTGCACCCGTTGTATGCACTTGTTGATTCTATCACACCCGATCATCACGAGATGCTTCGAAACGACAAGTCTTGGCAACGGTGCTACTAAGGATGAACACTTTATTATCTTGAGATTTTAGTGAGGGATCATCTTATAATGCTACCATCGCGATCTAAGCAAAATAAGATACATAAAAGGATTAACATCACATGCAGTTCATATGTGATATGATATGGCCTTTTGTCTTTGCGCCTTTGATCTTCATCTCCAAAGCACGGACATGATCTCCATCATCTTCGGGCATGATCTCCATCATCGTCGGCGTAGCGTCAAGGTCAATGGCGCCGTCTTCATGATCGTCCTCCATGTAGCAACTATTACAACTACTTTGAAATACTACTCAACATGAAATTTAAAGACAACCATAAGGCTCCTGCCGGTTGCCACAATACAATAATGATCATCTCATACATATTCATCATCATATTATGGCCATATCACATCACCAAACCCTGCAAAAACAAGTTAGACGTCTCTAATTTGGTTTGCATATTTTACGTGGTTTAGGGTTTTCGAGAGAGATCTAATCTACCTACGAACATGAACCACAACGTTGATACTAATGTTTTCAATAGAAGAGTAAATTGAATCTTTACTATAGTAGGAGAGACAGACACCCGCAAAGCCTCTTATGCAATACAAGTTGCATGTCGAACGAGGAACAAGTCTCATGAACGCGGTCATGTAAAGTTAGTCCGAGCCGCTTCATCCCACTATGCCACAAATATGCAAAGTACTCAAACTAAAGATAACAAGAGCATCAACGCCCACAAACCATTGTGTTCTACTCGTGCAACCATCTATGCATAGACACGGCTCTGATACCACTGTAGGATAGCGTTGCATAGAAAACAAAAATTTTCCTACCGCGAACACGCAATCCAAGCCAAGATGCAATCTAGAAGACGGTAGCAACGAGGGGTATCGAGTCTCACCCTTGAAGAGATTCCAAAGCCTACAAGAGGAGGCTCTTGTTGCTGCGGTAGACGATCACTTGCCGCTTGCAAAAGCGCGTAGAAGATCTTGATCACGATCGGTTCCGGCGCCACGAACGGGCAGCACCTCCGTACTCGGTCACACGTTTGGTTGTTGATGAAGACGACGTCCACCTCCCGTTCCAGCGGGCAGCGGAAGTAGTAGCTCCTCTTGAAATCCGACCACGACGGCGTGGTGTCGGTGGCGGTGAAGAAGTCCGGCGGAGCTTCGCTAAGCTACGCGGGCTATATGGAGGAGAGGGGGCTAGGGTTTGGGAGGTGGCCGGCCACTTCAAGGGGGCGGCCAGCTTGTGGTCTTGGGTGGCCGGCCCCTCCCTTGGCCCCTCATTATATAGGTGGATCCCAAGTGTTGGTGTCCAAGTCTTCGAATAAGACCCGAACCAAAACCTTCCATAAGAGGGAAACCTAGCCCAACTAGGACTCCCACCAAAAGTGGGAGTTCCACCTCCCATGTGGGGGGGCCGGCCCCCAGGGGGAGTCCACTTGGGACTCCTCCCCCACTAGGGTTGGCCGGCCATGGAGGTGGAGTCCCATGTGGACTCCACCTTCCTTGGTGGTTTCTTCGGACTTTTCTAGAACCTTCTAGAACCTTCCATAGAACCTTCCGCGACATTTTATTTCACATAAAATGACATCCTATATATGAATCTTATTCTCCGGACCATTCCGGAACTCCTGTCATCCGGGACTCCGAACAAATATTCGAACTCCATTCCATATTCAAGTACTACCATTTCAACATCCAACTTTAAGTGTGTCACCCTACGGTTCGTGAATTATGCGGACATGGTTGAGTACTCACTCCGACCAATAACCAATAGCGGGATCTGGAGATCCATAATGGCTCCCACATATTCAACGATGACTTTAGTGATCGAATGAACCATTCACATACGATACCAATTCCCTTTGTCACGCGATATTTTACTTGTCCGAGGTTTGATCTTCGGTATCACTCTATACCTTGTTCAACCTCGTCTCCGACAAGTACTCTTTACTCGTACCGTGGTATGTGGTCTCTTATGAACTCATTCATATGCTTGCAAGACATTAGACGACATTCCACCGAGAGGGCCCGAGTATATCTATCCGTCATTGGGATGGACAAATCCCACTGTTGATCCATATGCCTCAACTCATACTTTCCGGATACTTAATCCCACCTTTATAGCCACCCATTTACGCAGTGGTGTTTGGTGTAATCAAAGTACCTTTCCGGTATAAGTGATTTACATGATCTCATGGTCATAAGGACTAGGTAACTATGTATCAAAAGCTTATAGCAAATAACTTAATGACGAGATCTTATGCTACGCTTAATTGGGTGTGTCCATTACATCATCCATATAATGACATAACCTTGTTATTAATAACATCCAATGTTCATGATTATGAAACTAATCATCCATTAATCAACAAGCTAGATTAAGAGGCATACTAGGGACTTCTTGTTTGTCTACATATCACACATGTACTAATGTTTCGGTTAATACAATTCTAGCATGATATATAAACATTTATCATAAACATGAAGATATAAATAATAACCACTTTATTATTGCCTCTAGGGCATATCTCCTTCATAGCCTCATCCATAGCGTGGCCAAGTTGGTGGCTAAGGTGCTCTCCTCCTGCCTCGCACCGAAGATGCCACAGATTGTGGGCCCGCATCAGTGTGCCTTCATCAGGGGGCGTTGCCTTCATGATAACTTCCAGTTGGTGCAATGCACGGCTAAGCGTTTGCATGCCACCAAGACCCCGGCCGTTATGTTCAAGCTCGACATCACCAAGGCTTTTGACACGGTCGACTGGGCCTTTCTCCTCGAGGTCCTTGCCAAGCTCGGATTTGGTCCACGTTGGATTGCGATGGTTTGTGGTCTTCTTGGCACGGTATCCACGAGGGTGTTGGTCAATGGAGTGGCGGGCTGCCTGATCTCCAACAGGCGTGGGCTCAGGCAAGGGGACCCTCTCTCCCCTTTGCTCTTTGACACTGTCATGGACGTGCTACACCTCCTGTTTGAGAGGGCTGGGCCGATGGGTTGCTTGCACACCTGGCGCGTCATGGTCTCCGGCATCGTACATCTATGTACGCGGATGACGTGGTCACCTTCCTCAAGCCGGATCGGTTGGATCTCATCACCTGCGCGGCCATTGTGGAGGACTTTGGTGAGGCGTCTGGCCTTCGCACCAACCTCGCCAAGTGTTCTGTCCATCCCATCAGATGCTCCCCTCAGCAGATCGACCTTGCTCATGACATCCTTCGCTGTGAGGTGGCGGTATGGCCATGTAAGTACTTGGGGCTGCCGCTGGGACTCCGTAAACCCACTGCGGCCCAGCTGCAGCCCGTGGTGGACAGTGCGGCCAATAGGCTTCAGCCCTGGTCCGCCAAACTGCTGACGCGTGGGGGGCGGACTATCTTGGTCCAGACGACCCTCTCAGCTATCCCGGTGCATTCAATGATGTCTCTTGACATCCCGCCTAAGACTTTGCAGGCGTTGACGAAGATCTATCGAGGTTTCATGTGGAAGGCCAGACTTGATGTGAGAGGGGGACACTGCCTGGTGGCTTGGGAGCAGGTCGCATCCCCCAAGGTGCTGGGGGGCTGGGCCTCCCTAATCTGCGCCTCCTCAACCTTGCTCTGCGCTCCCGTTGGGCGTGGCTGCAAAGGGTAGACTCGACCAAAGCCTGGGCGGAATTCAACCTTCAGATTCCGCATTTGGCTAGAGCCCTCTTCGAGTCTTCTACAGTGGTCATCTTTGGCGACGGAGAGCGTGCGCTCTTTTGGAAGGATAGATGGCTCAATGGGGCGCGGGTCGCTGACCTTGCGCCAAACCTCCTAGCCTTGGTGGCCAGCCGCAAGGTCAGTACTCGCACGGTTAAGGAAGGCCTTGGCGGTGAATGGCTGCGCGACTGTGGCCCAGACTTGGGGCATGCCGCGGTGGCGGAGTTCTTCCTCCTCTGGCGTGTGGTGGGCGCTGCACGGTTGGTACCTGAGCGCTCGGATGAGTTTGTGTGGCGTTGGTCTGTCGATGGGAAGTTCTCGGTGAGCTCGTCCTATCGGGCCTTCTTCGCGGGCAGGGTTGGGGCGCCGACGGCCTCGCAGATCTGGCGCTCGCGTGCCCCCTACTCCTGCAAGTTCTTCGCGTGGCTCGTCTCAAGGAACAGATGTTGGACAGCTTATAGGTTGCAGCGGCGTGGCCTTCCCGCCCCGGCCTCTTGCCCCCTGTGCAATCAGGAGCCAGAGACGATTCAGCACTGCTGGGATGCGTCGTGGCTCGGGAGGTCTGGACCTGGGCTTTGAGCCGTTGGGGTAAGCTTGGTTGGCTACCTGCTGTTGACGAGGACCTGGTCTCCTGGTGGACCTCTAGACCTGGACTAGGGGCCTCGCAGCGAGACTTGTGGACTTCACTGATCCTGGTTTTCTGGTCCATCTGGACACACAGGAATGATGTCGTCTTCAATTCGGCGAGGCCGGCGGTCCTGGCGATCAAGACAAAGATCAGGGAAGAGTATGGGAGGTGGCGTCTAGCTAGGCTCTTTCGTAGTGATAGCTTTGGCTTCCCGGAGCCGGTGGAGTTGTGGTAGGCTTTGGGTCGGGGAGCTGCCACCCCATGTTGGCAGCATGAACTTGCCGCTTGCGGTGTCGCCGGGCTTCTTTGCCCCTTCTTCTATATATTAATACACCTTCCAGGGTGTATTCTCGAAAAAATAACGAAACAAATCTATGGAGTTTTCTGGCTGATAGTATCCGTCCATAATAGCATGAAAAGGAAAAAGGTTACATGCGTTTTTTTCTAGACATGTATATATTTTTGTGTTCTAAAATGGCTACTAAGAAGGGCTTCTTCAAGTAGAAAGCCAAAAGAAAATTTGAATATGGTACAACTTGCAAGTCACCAGTTTTATGAGAAGCATGTTATTTCAGCACATACACTTAAGATGTGGATTTTTTTAATGCTATTTGGATTGACCACATGAGTTGAATTGGCTTTGTTGCAATACTGCAGTGCAATATAATTATATTTGAGGCCATTTAATGGATTGAACAATGTTGTGAAATCGCAAGATGAGCAACAAGATTGGGCCCAAAAGGACGCAGTAGTGCCAACAGTTGTTGAACTGACGGTCCCAAATTACGTGTTGCGAAAGCACATAAGGCCTCTTCCTATTTTCTCGATTTCTGCTTGGATTTTTTGGCTGCATGACCAAACGGACCTATACTTCCAAACGAAAATGTTTCCTTAACATACATATTAGCTTATTAATCTTGGTGCAAAGATGTTAAAACTTTAAAATATCATCCATGAGTTTAGACTTAGAAAGATTACTATTGCAAGCAGAACGTAACATGACTCAGTTATCAGTAGATTTCCTCTGAGCAATTTCATTTTAGTTCATAGTATTAGTCGTGTAATTTCAAAAGACCAGCATGTCGTGCTATACACGAATCCATCGATTTATGTTCCGTTTTTGTTTCTCTTTTTTTCAACGTTCTTCCATTCTTGTGGCAGGTCGTGGCTCTTTATTCTGCAAGTTGGATCGTGGGAGTTAAGAAGACATGAAGGTGAATTGTGAAGGTCAAGTCATCTCGGAAATCAACAATCCCTAAGAACCTGATTGTAGCTTTCAAGTTGAACCTCAAGGAGGAAAGAAGACACATGTGCTAGGGACACCTGCCTTGGGCAGGAAATTCACTCGATGTGTCAAATGGTAGCATCACCTGCCTTGGGCAGAAAATTCAGTGATATCATCTATGTGTTCTCTAATATTTTGTTAAAAAAATTCTTAAAGAGTTACATGATTACATTGATGTGTTCATTGATGCTCTGAACATGTATTATACCTTAACTATCAGTTATTTACCAGTTTGCATTGTAGACCACCTTCCAGTGTTTGCATCATCTTTCATGTTCTATGATTTTTGCGTTTTTACATCTTTGCATTTGGCTAAATTACCATATACCTGCTAGCATTAATCACAAATGGGAGTGCATTTTGAAAGTAAAGATTGATGGATCCATTGCTCAAAAGTTAACAATATAGAATTTATAAATTATGTGGCATGGTATTTGACAATAGTAGATACTCAAACTCTCAAACAATGGTATTATCATGTTGTAGTATATTATGATATCCTTGATTTGTTTTGAATCTAGTATAACTAAGAAGTTCATCCCCACTAACTAATTTCTCTGAACATGCAGCTATGCCACATCAGCAGGCCCACCACATAGGCCATCTTGCGTCCATGTCATCCTATGCATGCACTTGGTGTTGGTGCCTTCCAGACCCGATCGCTTCCCCATCTAGGATTTCATTCATCTCCTTCGGCAACCATTGAGGCACTAACCCATCGCTTCCTCTTCCTACTACCCATGCTGGCCACTGGTAACGCCTGCACAACCTGGCCTCACTTCTTATTCCCACCTCCATAGTTCGAGGGGCACAGAAGAATGGCGCTAGACAGCAAAGACGACCTCGCCCTGGGACCTAGGTATCATGCATGGCGGTGGTGACTGACCAAGCCTGGAGGCCTCCGCGTTAGTTTTCTCTCCTTTCCAGTTGCACATGTACTAGGTTGTCTGATTGCTGCTTTGGTTAATCCAATTGTTTTGGTCCGTTCATCGATTCTCTGTATAATTGTTTCATATGTTTCTTTCAGATTACCCAGCTACACACAATGTTGAAATTGAGAGGCAACCGGTATCCCACAAATTTAACATCTTGATAATGTAACCACTCCCTATTATTTCCCTATCGATTGTACTTCTTGCTCCGAATTTTTGTTTCCATGAAAGACAGCGGCCTCCTCTGAATAAGTAGATTGCCCCTTCAGGTAAATATTCAGAACTTATTCTCTTCCGGACGTTGTATTTTATTTTTTGCAAGTAATAGCCTCCCCCCATTCTAATCTAACCCTATGTTTAATTTTAATCATGTTCCCAATTTCAGACACCTCGCTGCCGACAGCACCCCATCCCCATCAATTCTTTAGATTCATCGGCCATGGTTGTCAGGAGTGAGGTGAGAGGATCAAGGTCAATTGCGGACTGTTCTGTTGTGCCTGTGTGTGGTCTGTAAAACAATTCCTTGCATACTCTGCTATCACCAAAGGGTGGCTATCCGATCCTTGACCTTTTTCGTTGGCTGCCGTCTGGCTTTTTTTTTCTTGGGCAGTGACTCTCAGCATCAGAACTATGGAAGAGGTGAGGAGGAACTATGGAAGAGGTGAGGAGGAGGCTCGGAGTGAAGTTTGGATGATTCTTTCACGCACGTCGAAAAGTTCGTTTGAGTATATGTATGTGGTTTGCATACGCTTACGGATGTTCCAGAAGATTGAAGATTATCCAATGTTCACTCCGTCAGAGTCTACTTATATGCCCAATGTTGTACTTGGTGGCAACCTCACCCAAATATGTGCATGCGGGCAATTCTTTCTCATGGTTTTTGACGAGAATATTTTCCTCTTTCACATCTATTCCAGGCCCGTACATTTTCTCCAAGGTTTCTTTCAATATTTGGAGTTGTACATTTTCTCAAAGGCTCCTCCTTTGTCTCCACACATGTTGAGAAGTATGTGCCTTGCCGCTGAGTAATGAGCACTAAGCCATGGAACGAATAGAGTAAAAAACATGTTCAATACTGATCTTCAATTGCAGGATTCTATTTCACAGGTTTGCAATTCTGGATTTTTTTTTTGTTCGCCCTTGATTACGCATCGTAATTTGTTTTTTCCCTCTCCAGTTTTGTCTAATTTAATTATTTTGCCAAAAGATACCTTTCATATTTCTGAACGTATGTACATAGATAATCTTAGATCAACTTTTTATAAATTGTACTTTTACCGCTCTCTATAATATTGTTTGCACATTCATTTTTAATTGCTGCTTGCATCAACAATAATTATTTAACATATTTTTCATTAAATATAGCAGGTGTTTCACATCTGGCCTGATAAGATGAGATATTTTATTTTTCATGGTATTTGTAGCCTTTGGGAAGAGTGGGGAATAGATTGCGGTGGAGCCAACTGATGCAGCCTCGGCGAAGTCATTACACCTGACGACGGGTGTTGTTTTGCTTATCATACTAACCGCCATTTTACCATGAGCTGGATCTGCCCTTGGGCATAGCTTATACCTACCTATGTTCTGATGTACGTATCTCATCTTTCTATGGATGTTAACTAAAGAAAATCATCTAAATGCAAGTAGATAATTTTGAGCGTAGTGGTTTGTAAGCGAGGGGTTCTATTTATATTAATTAGTTGTCTATGTACGATGATCCTTTTGTATTTTTGACATTTTAAAATGTGGATGGTTGAATCTATGAACCTCGTGTACATTGTGCCATATTTTTTTTTTACACATTCTTATTAAGGTCTGACTAAGCTTTAAGTTGTTTTTGTTGAACTTGAGTATCCTCATTTTCCGCGCTACATGATCCCGCGGCAACGCGAGGGGTATCATCTAGTTTTCGTAGTGAGTTGTGAATTATATACGTGCTTTGAGAATAAAATTTAAGAACCCGTAGCAACGCACGGGCATTTGTACTAGTCTTCATTGAATTCAATTCCCGGTTTCTGTTTGTGTCATGAAAGGTTGAGAGGCGGGGCGCCGGATCCCGCAAGAGTCCCGCTTCTAGTTCATTTTATCAGTTACACTTTAAATATTTTTTCCAAAATTTAAACTGGAAAGGCAAAATAAAACCCTTCTGCTGCGGCGTACCTTGTCTCGAGATTTAGCCGTGGCCTCAAATCTGACTTTTTTTTTATCTGTTGTCGAGGGGCTCAAATCTGACATCGGCAAGCTTTGGGCTCCAGGCTTGTCCCCGTTGCTGTCGAATCTGATAGCAAGTGTTTATCTAGTCAAGAAGTAGGGACCTAACTCCACTTTGGACGCTAACCAGGCCATGTAAAATGAGTGCGAAACAGGCCCCGACAAAAGTCGTGTCACCAATTAGACGAGCACCCACAGTTTCAGGTTTAATCATCCATCCCATCGATCAACTGGCAGAACAGTAGTACAGTGCTCCACTATGACCTCGAGCTAATCGCTCGATTATTAGCATAGATAGATAGAATATGTATCGTGCAAAACTGTTTTCCTTGCACGAATCGTGCAATTGTAGAAAAGCTTTATGCCAAACAAAACAAGGTGCTGTATTAGTTTTCTGTGTCATTAGTCCAGACTGAAGCCCACTAGCAAAAGCATCTGGTTAGGCTAAAACCTGACCACTACCACACCCCACTAAAAAACTTTTTTTTCTTAAAAAAAAAGCTTAAAAGGGAGCATAAGAATTGTTGCCACTTGACAAGTAGCCCCTCCGTTGTCCAAGTGAGCAAAAACTGCCAAGGAACATCTAAAAGAAAAGAAACTGCCAAGGAAGCTTCGTCAGAAGGTGTGTGCAGCCTGACCTCGTTGAACCTTTAAGGGTAGATAAGAAATGCAGAATCTAGAATATATCTCTTTTTCTTTTGCAAAGAGAATAAATAAACAAACCTCCCGTCTCACTTTGTATAGTTTCCCATTTAATTTATTGTATTTATAGAATTATTGGCCCTAGCAAAGTGGTAAGGAATGGTACCAAGACTTTGAGCGGATGTAGATTTTTCTCCAAAACAACGCGCAAAAGAATCACATGATCTCTAAAGGAAAAATTCTAGACATTCAAATCCTCTATCCACTATTTTTCCCCTTTGATTCATAGGATAGAAAAACATATGATTGAAATGTCATGTCTACTGACTTGAATCACATGTGAAGATGAACTGTGTTTGAGTGTAGCAAAGAAGTTTTCTATGAGGTACGGTCTAATGTTTTTTTCCTATAAAATTTACACTATAAGATTCATATAGGATTTAGTTACGATAGAATATGTTCCTATGAATCAAAAAACCTATGTAGAAAATTTTCTCTTAGAATCCAAATCCTACACAACTCATATAGAAATGTTATGAATCAAAGTAGCCCTCAAAGGAGGTTTAGACCCCTGCCCTGTATATCAAAGAGACGCATCGAACTTTTACTTGCATTATATTGAACAAAGAACTCGTAACAACATACATCAAATCGATCCGAAGCCACCACACAACGCCTACAAACACGACAATGGGAGAAGAGAAATTCTTCGATAAAAGGAGCCCTAAGAACTCGAATTTTCATGGTTAGTTTTGGCTAAATCCATGTAGTGTGACAACAAGCATCTAGCCGCCATTTGAAGCACCTGGATCTCCAAGAAGAACATCAAAGTTTGTCCGAAGACAAAGGCAGCAAATGCACACTACTGGATAATGCATGTTTATTCAAAATAAACCTCGGTTTGCTCTTGTTTGAAATAAACCTCCATTTATTCACCGTTCTAGACATTGCGGACCTCTTTGCTTCCCGAATAGAAACCGAATACCAACCTTTTTCTCTTGCAATCTGAGACATAAAAATCTCTTCTGCTATTGTCTTCTTGTCTTTATTTATGAGGGGGAATGGGATAACGATGTATTTTTTCGGAAATACGATAATCTGACGAACCGGATCTCATTATGCACAACAAGCTAGGATAATACAGAATAGCAGGAAGAGGGCTGAAAAAGAAGGTATATATGCCATACTATTTTTTTGACGTGTATGTATTTGCTTAATTCTTGTCGTGGTTTAGTTTTTTTTAAAAAAAACTACCACAGTACATTTGGTCATGACAATTTCGCTCCAATCCAAGGTATGTGCACGTGTGGGTAAGAGCATCCCCAGCCATCTCCCCGGGAAGACCCCTAGGACCTCTTTTTTTTCATCTGGATGGACGAAAATGGCCCAGTCACGCCCCCGGCTTCTCATTTTCATCCGGATTTAGGCCTAAATCCGTCCGGACTCCCTAGACCATCCTCGGTTTCCCGGGGTGCTGCCGGGGACTCCAGATGGAGCAAATTCCACGCTCTGGCCCGCGTGTCAGTGAAGATTCCACGTTTTTATCCGCGCAAATTCTCCGGGACGGCTGGAAAATTATTGCTCTCCATGCAAAAAATAGATCCAATCCGGTCCAATTTTCATCCGGATTATGCCCCGGGGGCCTCCAATGGCTGGAGATGCTCTAAGATTTTACCACGAGAGCTCCGGGGTCTGAGCTAGTAGTAGTACACGACCTCTTGCAGTTGCACGTTGAAAACGAGATGGACGTGCGACTCTCACACTCTTCCACAATTCAAAATGGTTTGTCCACGCGACCTCACCAGAAATAGTCAGCCACATAAACCGCCATGCGGTAGGCATGGCATGCGCTGGTTTCAAACCAAAGTCTTCTTCCTTATTCACGTGCGGTTAAAACTCCGGCCAGCCGCCCGCCGCACCTCTGCCGGATTTCCAGCTCCGCCGCTCCGAAAAATTCGAGAGGAATCGAGGGGCGTAATCGCAGAAGACACGAGTGCGCGAGCGAGAGACCCCTAACCACCGGGGGAGAAAAAGCGCGCATCATCAGCAAGAGATAGTGGTGGTGTGCTTTACGCGCAACCTTCCATTATAGGGAGACGCCCCCCAAAAATACCACTACCATATCCCTCGTTTCAGACGAGCGAGCCAGAAAAACAAGTGTGAGCAAAGCGCTTCCTTTCCTCCCTCCCCTTCCCCCCGACGCCGATCGAATCGCTCACCGATTTCGATTTCGGTCTCGCGAGGGAGGGGATCCGATCGGCTCCCGCGCCGCCGATCGCCGGAAGCGTTCTTGATTGTTTGTTCCTCTTCGATTTCTTTATCGGGGCACCAATTTTGGAGGAGAGGAGCGCGCGCCTGCCTGCCTCCACCAATTCCCATGCTCGGAGGCCTCGAGATCCGACCCTGACCGAGCCCCGTCTCCGCGGCTGAATCTGCGGCGAGACAGCGTCATGGGCAACGCGGGCAGCAACGGCGGCGGCGGCGGCCCAGGCCACCGACGCCGGAGCTCCGGCCACGGCCACCACCACCAGCCCCCGCCACCTCCTCCGCAGCAGGAGTCCGCCCCGAACCGCTACGTCTTCGCGGCGGCCACGCCGTACCCGCCGCAGTACCCGAACCCGAACCCGCCGCCGCAGTACTACCCGCAGTACGGGGGCTACTACCCTCCCCCACCCCCGCCCTCCGTGCAGGTGCCCCTCCCGGCGCCCTACGACCACCACCACCGGGGCCCCGCGCCGCCCGGCGGCCCCGCCGCCGCCGCCGCCGGGGACTTCCCGCCCTCCGTCCACCACTACCCCGGCTGGGCGGGCCGGTACCCGTACGGCCTGCAGCCGCCCATGCCCACGCCCTACGTCGAGCACCAGAAGGCCGTCACCATCCGCAACGACGTCAACCTCAAGAAGGAGACGCTCCGGATCGAGCCCGATGAGGCCTGCCCAGGGCGATTCCTCGTCGCCTTCACCTTCGACGCCACTGTCGCTGGGAGGTGAATCTCTTCTTTCTCTACCTCCTTTTCTTCTTTGCTACTGTACGTTTCTGCTGCCCGTTTATCTATCTATCTGTTGCCGGTCACTTGGGCTAGGGATACGATTTGGTTTGTATAGCGACGTTGATGCTCTCAGGAGGAATTAGCCTCTTATTATGATGGTGATGCGTTTACTTGCTTGAGGTTCAAGCTTGAAGGGGGTGTTTTTATTTCAACGATCTTTGACCTCCGTTTGTTGATCATAACGAGTAACTGGAACATCAGGACCTTCTGTCAACAAAAGTATTATCTGAGAACACCAAGATACCTATAAGGCTCAGTCATCTATTGACTATTGGAGTATCCTTCATAACGTTGACCAACGGGGGAATGATCGCTCCCTTGGCTATACGTTGTTAGATAGGTGAGACCTCTCCAGGATGCCTTTTCAACACAGGATAGCACCCTGTTGGTCAACGAGGGCTTCTGCGACTCATGGAGTATCCTTCGTACCTGGTCCTTGCGAAGAATTCTTCTTCAGTAGCTAGAAAGACAGTTGTAGCACTGTGTGCATGTTTTATTCATCATTAGATTGTTCTCAAAGTCCTTTGTAAAAAAAAACTCTGTACCTGAAAATATATAGTGGCCATAAGCTTATGACCTTAGTAGTTACCAGTCTGGAGTCTGGAGTTAGCCTGCCTAGTCAAATGTTGGGACTTTTCATTGATTGTGGGCTTACATAGGACGCTACTTGTCATTGTTAACACTGAGTATTAAGTATGCATTGCTATATGAGGTGGCCCAATCAACACTAGATATTATGTTTTGTATCCACACTCATTCTTGATTCTTCCCTACATTACTGTCTGCTCGGTTGTTACTCTAGGGATATATTTGTTCTCTAAACCATCATGTTTCCATCATTTGGGGTTATGTTTGAAATGTTCAGGTCTCTCTTATCATTTCCACTCTTTCATCATCTTTTTTGAAACACACCCATTAGAAGATGCTGATTAAAGAAACTAAAGCGAGTCTTCCAAGTTTAATTTATTTGGAATTGACTAGTGTTGATTATCAGCTACCACAAATAATCTTGGAATTCCAGCTGTCCCAAGTTTTTTATGTTGTTCCGTGATAAAGCTTGTATCTGGCTATTTTTTTTCATCAAAATAGTTTGGAGTGTAATAGGTTGTTAAATTGCTAATGACAAGCGACATCTGTATTTGAACTGGACTTATCCTTCCTTCCAATTTGATACTGGTATGCTTGTAGAGGATTTTGGTGTTTTGTGTTAAAGCTGCATTGTTGTTTACTAGTATAATGTATTATCGTAGTAACCATGTTGCATGACTACAACATTACAGCTATAATTTCTTAAATACAAACAGAACAGGTTTTGTTCTTGCTGTAAGGCAACTTACCGATTCTTGTTCTACTTCCTTGAACAGCATGATTGTCTACTTCTTCGCAAAGGAAGAGCTCAACTGCAATCTCACAGCAATGAAACCAGACTTGATTAAGCCTGTTACTGTTAACTTCAAAGAGGGTCTTGGCCAGAAGTTCAGGCAACCATCAGGTACAGGAATTGACTTCTCAGCGTTCGAGGACTCTGAGTTGTTGAAACAGGGGGGGATGGAAGTATATCCACTTGCAGTTAAAGCTGAAACAACATTGTCTGCTGATCCACCACCGGAAGGGGAAGATCAGAAGATAAAAACTCCAAACTCACAGATCACACAGGCTGTGTTTGAAAAGAAAGAAAGTGGGGACTATTCAGTAAGAGTTGTCAGTCAAATTCTTTGGGTAAATGGAACTAGGTATGAATTGCAGGAAATATATGGAATAGGAAACTCTGTGGAAGGGGAAAGTGATGCAAATGATCCTGGGAAAGAATGTGTTATCTGTCTGTCAGAGCCAAGGGATACTACCGTCCTTCCTTGTAGGCATATGGTAAGCCGCCAATCTATAGAAGTATCCGTTTATGTATGACACTAGTCCGACTCTGTGTTAACATCTGTAGTAATCTCTGACATTTATATCTTTTGTTGCAGTGCATGTGCAGCGAGTGTGCCAAGGTCCTGAGGTACCAGACCACCCGGTGCCCCATCTGCCGTCAGCCGGTTGAGCGGCTGCTGGAGATCAAAGTCAACAACAAAGCTGAAGAGCAGCCACAGCAGACGTCCCAATCGCCTCCGCTGCCCTCATCCCCGCCTCTGCATAAGGAAGAGGTGTAGCTGCGACCGATATGGGACAGCATAAAAGCATTATATGCTTCTAGATTGCGGCCTTCGGGCCTTCTTCCCTGCGGCGGGGTGCTCACTCGTTTGAGCATATGGGATGTAACTGATAAACTTTGCCTGAGATACCTGTAGTGTATGTAAAGCATGTTGTAAAGCTTCTGGCATCATCATGCGGCATGCTCGCTCCCGTGGGGAGTCTTGCTGATGCCAAGATGAGTGGGTGCACTGAACATCTGATACGTGTACTATTGGCCACCTGTAATGCGGCAGAAGCTGCTTGGTTCCCTCTATCAGGGGAGACAACAAAAAGGAGGGACATGAGAGGTGACTCCAGATTTGTACAAAGTCTCATGATTTCTATTGTATCATAAGTTTACCTTGATGGTGACACATTTCTCTTCTATGTTCTGGATGATTTGTCATGGGACTCCACTTGTGTGGGGCTGCGAATAGAAAATCAATATTCATATGCGAGTTTAACGTGCTCCCACCTATCTTCTAGTTATTTTTTTTTGAACTTCTCATAGACGAGGAACACCCAGGGCGATGATACAAATACGGACAAGGCTCCCATGAGCCACTGCTAGGCTATGATGCTAGTGTGCATATTATTTGGTTGCGTGCACTCTTCTAGCTAAGCCCGACCGAGATTGTTTCTGGTTGTTTGCATGGACGTGTATGGTTACTTTGTGTTGGATTGGTAAGATTACCACATATTCATCACAATTGTAAATAATTATAACAGCTTCGCCTCTAATACTGAATTTTCATGTAGGGGTCATTGCGATTCAATGCACTATTGAAGAGATCACGAGAATCAATGTCAAGGGTGTACACAAAATATAGAGAAGATAAAAGCTAGAAGTTGTGCGGAGCAATAGGAGGAAGCTACTGCTCAAGGGAAATCAGGAAATATATCGACCCCCAACGACCAATTTGATAAAATTCATCTCAACGACCTCCAAATGGAAACATGAAATTGGAGAGGTACGTTTAACGAAACTTCAAATTGATGCCCTAAATGAAATAACATCATCAATGATGTCCGTTTTCACGTTGAGGTCATCACGAGTTGAAGTATCCACACAAATAGAAGTGGATCAAGATACAATAGGGTGAAAGAGATAAACATACACACATACAAAGAAAATTTACTTCAATCCCTTGAATCCTACAAAGAACGGATAACCGATTGCGCTTATAATATTAAAAAACATGAACTTACAACATGAAAATTGTGCAGAACAACATGATGAAAGCTACTGCTCAAAGGAATATGGGAAAGATCAACCACGGGAGACAAATTTGACGAAACCAGCCTCAACGAACTCGGAATAGACACACGAACATTTGGGATCTACGTTTAACAAAACCTGAAATTGAGTGCATGAATGGATCACATCATCAATGTAGATTTTTTTCATGTAGAGGTCATGGCGAATCAATGCACTAATGAAGAGATCACGAGAGGTGAACGTGAGAGGATATAGGTGCTGGGGTGGCGAGGTGAGTAGAACTCACTTGAGTCAATGAGCACAAGCGTTAAATTAAGCAACTTGTCTGGCTGAGGTTACGATCGGAAAGTTCCCGGCGTAAAGGACACGCCCCACAACGATGGAATCGTCGTAGCTTCCCATGGCGCAACGCTCCCGGTTCCGGCCTCCAAACGCCGTTGGACCCACGGTGGACGCCAACTGTCGTTGCCTATTCGACGGTACTCCAGAGGAGGGATCCTCATGGAGGGAAGAAGAAGAAGTAGGGGCCATTGGGCGGAGAGTCCTCAGACGGTGGTACGCGATTTACTCAGCTTCACCGCTCGAGGACAAAGCCTACTGCTTGTCTGAATTATCCGGACGCCGCGTCGTTACAATGAGTTGTGGTTGTGCCTCTAGGGCTCCCAGGTTCCGGCTTATAAAGGCGCCAGGATCTAGGGTTTACAAGGAGAGTCCTAGCCGAAATACAAGTTGCCTAACTACGGTATGTTATGTTGCTGTGTACGTCAAGGATCCGCCTTCCCTTACGCGTCGTACCGGATCCGGCTACCCCTGATGGGCCAGGCCAGATCCGACTTCCTGAGCTAGTCGGTGGATCCGGCTCCTTGTTCCTGGGCTGGACTTCATCCTTAATGATCTACAACAACTGGGCTGTCCGATGGGCCATACGCCACCATTACCGTCTGTGGGCCATCTGGGCTTTCCGGATCTTGGCACTGTCGATGGTACACCCATGAAGTATACCCACAACAGGGAGGGAGAGAGGGAGAGAGGGAGGGAGAGAGAGAGGGAGGGAGGGAGAGAGGAGAGAGAGAGAGGAGAGGCGATCAGAAACCAATATAGGTTTTCCGCCCATCTGTCCTGCCTCTGGCGGCCATTGGGGCCTTGGTGGTGTGGCGTACCACGACCTCTCGTCGTGAGGTGGGCTTTCGTTCCTTTTTATGTAGCTCTATTGTCTTCTCGGGGATGGTGAGGTGGATATGACATCCTGATGTTAGAATAAGAACCCCCCTCCCCCGCCATATCTTTGCTCTGGTGGTGCAGTTAGCGCTGGCAGAGAGCGCGTGGAGTTGTTGTCCGACGGATTTTCGATTATATTTTGATAAATGATTCCCTATTGCCGACCTCAAGATGGTGAGGTAGGATGCCTCAATTTTTTTTTCAAGTTGCATACATTTTTCAACATGCGAGAAGCCTATATACAATCTTTCGCATATACATAAGTATCATATTGTGATGTTCTAAAGGTTGGTTCCAAATGATCTAATTTATGTTGAAAAGATGTGTTGTTGTTGCATGCATTAGATTTCATGTTTCATACATTGGTCAGTTTTTTGCGGGTACTAAGAGTCCTCTCACTGCCAAGTGCCAACCTTCAGACATCACCAATCTGGTTGGGTTTTGTCGGTATCAACAACGAGATAGAAGAACCAAATAGAAACAAAAACTAACTATGGCTCCTGGCTCATACAACATCAATATTATTCTTCTTCTTGACGGCCTGCACATCAATCGTTTCAGTCTGTACGAGAAGATACTTTCAGGTTTGCCCAAGAAGGGACGAGCCTACCTATTGGTGGTATTAGTTCTGCGGGAGGGGCAAGATTTCGGCGTCGTCAGCATGGATCCAACTATCGATCAGAAGGCTCTAGATACTCAAAGGAGACAAACAGCTTCTTTTTTGAGAATTAACGGCTGCCTTTAATTAAACATCAACATTCGATACTACAAAGTTCATTACAAATTCTGGGGGTGATCCCAACCAGACTTCATTCAAATTATTTCCGCAGCCTTCCTTTGCTAGTCGATGCGCAACTCCATTGCATGATCGTCGCGCGTGGGTGACTGAAGATTCCTCAAACTCTCCCAGGAGCAGCTTGATGTCTTCAACTAAAGGACCATGAGCAGATCGGTCCAACTCCTTGTGGTTCAGCTTTGACACAGCACCAGCACAGTCCGTCTCCAGATACTCAAAGGAGACAAACAGCTCCTGGTTCTTTTTTTTAGCTAACTAAAGTCCAATTTCCTTTGCCGAAAGAGGATGAAACAATCAGCCAATTAACTTACCATTAAATATTGACCTGATTCAGTATCATCAAGATGCAGAAGTCATCCCGCTGAATTTACATAAGTCTAATTTTCATGTCTATGGGATTACATCCCTAAAAAAAGAAAGAATTCAGGATATGAAAGACTCTTTTCCTAAACCGATTGTTCTACTTGGCTAGCACCATCGCAATATAAGAATAAGGAGACGGGTTGTCATCAAGATGGAAATAGACCCATTAACACCTTCCCAATTGGATTTCTCTTTTCATTTTTTCCGGAAACCATAGAGGAACAAAAGGAGGTTATCAAATAAATCGTAATCATAATGATATTTTGTTTATTTATATATCTTAATCCCTGATTACAGGGCAGGTGATGCGTGTTTTGGTAAAAATGTTGGTCACAAACCATACACATCCTCATCTTCTTCACTCAATGGCCAGAATGGATTGTCGTGGCTCGTGGGAGTCACCACTGGCAGCATAAATAATCGAGGGAGACAGGGAAATTTCATTTGTTTTTTGGCGTGTTTTCATATAAATATTACGAATAATTTCGTTTTGAGATGGCGTTGATTCGTCACGTGCGCGGTGCGTGCAAGTTTCGTGGTAGCAGGATTCCTCGTGTTTATTAAACGACGAGTCAATCGCCTCGCCCTCACCAACCCGAACTCGCGATCTCGCCGTCGTAGGTGCGGCAACCGGCAGCACCACGAAACCAAACCAAACCAAACCCAGGCCAGACCGAGCCGCCGGAGTGGGTAGGTGACGACTATCCGTCGCGTATTTAGAGTCCACCATCTCTCCTTCCTCCTCCGCTCACCAACCGCCGAGAAACCAAACCAACCAATCTACCCTCCCCCATTCCAATGGCATCCGCGCCCGCGTCGCACCGGGTCGCCGCCGGCGCGCCCTGGAGCCCCCTCCCCCGCGGCGGCTTCCGCGCGCTCACCGACTCCGCCCCCGCCTCCCTCCGCTTCTCCGTCGCCCGCCGCCGCGCCTCTCGCCTAGGTCCGTCCTCCCGCTGCTCCGTCAGCTCCACCCACCCCTCGATTCCTGCTGCTAGAACCGTTTCGTCCGAGGGGAGAATTGCCTTTTGCTTCGTGTAAGGGGAGCTCGTGGTTGCTTAGTCAGCTGCAGCGTGATGGTCGCCTCTGCGATGCTAATTTTGGGAACCACCTTCCTCTGAAGATCGCACGAGTTCGTTTGATCCTGTCGCGCATAGCTTAGTAATCGGTTCATTTTTTGCCTGCTCCATTGGTTGCTTTGAGATCTGGGGGTTGTGATAGCACCTACTTCCATTGTCGATCTTTCCTGAACTTGAATTTGTATGTAGTATCTAAGTTCACATGGAGTCATCAATCTATTACATGGTATGCCATCTGTTATGTCGGAATGAGAACCGTAGTAGAGCTACCTCTAACATTTGTTGCTCTGCAAATTCGATCACAGAGGTGAAGGCGGCCGGAAATATCTTCGGGGACTACTTCCAGGTCGCGACTTACGGCGAGTCTCACGGGGGAGGTGTCGGTTGCGTCATCAGCGGTTGTCCGCCCAGAATCCCACTCACCGAGGAAGACATGCAAGCGGACCTCGACCGAAGGTGTGCTTCCAGATCATTATTACACTATTTTCAGCGACAAGCTAGCTGCTGCCGAAATTTTGAATTCTGGAAATGCATTGTGTTAACTTCCTGGAGATGTAATTGTTAGATTATTTCCATGATGCTAACTAACACGAAAAGGTTTTCTGATACAGACGGCCAGGTCAGAGCAGAATTACCACCCCAAGAAAGGAGACCGATACTTGTAAAATCCTTTCAGGGACATACGAAGGTAGGGTAACCTTTGAAGACACAGGATTACTTTAGTGATTTTGATTTTGAAATAATAATGCATTGTATTGTTTCAGTATTATGACAGTGCTGATTTTCCTTTTTGTTGCAGGACTGACCACTGGGACGCCAATTCATGTTTTCGTCCCAAACACTGATCAAAGAGGGGGTGTAAGTATCTAACGCCTCATATTAGATTTCTAATAGCTACTCATGATAGCTGGACATTTGAAAGGGGCATAATTGTTGGCATTTATCCTTTTATTCCACAGGATTACACTGAAATGGCTAAGGCATACAGACCTTCCCATGCGGATTTAACTTATGACCTCAAGTACGGTGTTAGATCTGTGCAGGTACTTTTTTTCATCTATATGCAGGATGTATAGACCAGTTAACAGATAGAAGCACTAGCTGTTGCATCTTTTCTGCTACAACTTTAAATGCGCAAAATGTTTCAGTTACTTGAATAGTTTAATTGAACCTTTTTCTTTGCCAACTGAAATATAGGGAGGTGGCAGGTCATCGGCAAGAGAAACCATTGGAAGGGTTGCTGCAGGAGCTCTCGCAAAGAAAATTCTCAAGCTCAAATCTGGAGTAGAGGTTCAGTCCTACTCCTACCTGGCACTTTCTTTCTTAAGTATTCTGCATCTGTCAAAAGCCTTGTCACTCCCCTGGTTGCTGCTTGATCAACAACATATAGCTTGAAGAAAAAAAACTTGCACGTACATACATCCTGAATATGTCCAAGCATTAAACATATGTCTTAATTATAATAATATTAACATTATTAGATTTTGCAAATGAGCACATTAGTTTTTCTGTTAAATGGTCCCTCCTTATATTGTTTGATCCTGGTTCTTGCGTGACCTAAATATGCCAACTCATTTGCTCATGTGGTTCGATCCATCTTGTATAGCGTTGTATTAGTATAGAGCAAAAAATCTACAATAGTACAAGTATCCTGCTACAGTAAATACTGATTTATTTTACCTTTTCATTCCCATGTAGAAGGGAAAAATTTGAGGCTATTTCTCTCTCTATAACTTAACCTTTCAGTACCTTATGGCATAAAATACCTACCCGCAGATTCTGGCATTTGTTTCCAAAGTGCACCAAGTCGTACTGCCTGATGATGCAGTTGATTATGAAACTGTGACCCTGGACCAGGTCTGTGGTTCCCATCCTTTTCAGGAAAAAAAAATGCATGATACGCTTAGTGATTTACTGGATTTTTTGATATTCTACAGATAGAGAGCAACATTTGTAGATGCCCTGATCCAGAATATGCAGAGAAGATGATCGCTGCAATTGATAAAGTGCGAACTGATGGGAATTCGATCGGCGGGGTGGTCACATGTATTGCTAGAAATGTTCCTCGTGTAAGTGTTACCATGCTATCTTGCTTTTGCCGTGTTCCACCATTATGAACCAAAAAATAAGGCCTCATCTATTTGTTTTGTACTCATGACCATGGTTTGGGCTACATTCTTATATTTATTGCTTAATCGTCGTTGACCAATTCATCAATAGTAACACAATGACTTTGATTTTCCGATATAATTTATAGGGGCTTGGCACTCCTGTGTTTGACAAACTCGAAGCTCTACTGGCGAAGGCTATGCTTTCTCTTCCCGCAAGCAAGGGATTTGAGATTGGTAGTGGATTTGCAGGTAAGAATTTCTGTTTCACAAAATTAGTTGTTGCGGAAATGCATCCTGCTTTACAGTTGGCCTGAGTACTATTAACTTGTTCCCAGGTACTGACTTAACTGGAAGTGAGCATAACGATGAGTTTTACATGGATGAGGCTGGAAATGTGAGAACACGAACCAATCGCTCGGGTGGTGTACAGGTATTTATCCTAGCCCCTATTGCTTTAGCGCACATTTTCAGTATTTGTAATCAGAAGTATGTCACTGATTGTTAATTGTATGTGCATACAGGGAGGGATATCAAATGGTGAAACAATATACTTCAAAGTAGCTTTCAAGCCAACAGCAACTATCGGGGTAAGCCATTCCAGTTCAGGAAACTCCCTTTCGGAATAACAAAGCAGTGAAAATGCTGTATACTGAAAGTATAGCAACATTTTCCATGGCATGCTTTTCGAATGATAAGAACGGTGATGTATGTAGTTACAACTTACAACCACTGTTATGCCAAGCATCAAACTTTTCAGCAAAAACTGTGCATATACAAATGTTTCTTTGGTGCAAAATATTTGACTTATTTCTGTTGCAGTATAGTAGTAGTAAAGCTTATATGGGTAACATTTCATTCTTGCTACTTGTGGGGCAGTTATATAGCTATTTTCTGATTCAGCAATTTAATTTTTCCAGAAGAAGCAAAATACTGTAACAAGGGATCATCAGGATATCGAACTTAGGACAAGGGGTCGCCACGACCCATGTGTTGTCCCCCGGGGTAATGGACCATTTTAATATTGTACTTTTTGTTACTTCCACTAGTGTCCTATGATCTGATTTTTTTCCCCATCATTGCTTTTGTAGCTGTTCCAATGGTTGAAACGATGGCCGCATTGGTCCTCATGGACCAGCTGATGGCGCACAGTGCTCAGTGTGAGATGTTTCCGCTGAACCTTGCCCTACAAGAACCAGTTGGTTCCGCAAACAGTACACCTGTATTGGCACCAGATCTAGCATAACACCTTCCTTGGAACAATAAGCCCCTCTTTATAGTCCCCCCTCCTTCTCTTCCTTTTTTTTGCCTGCCATATTTCAGGGTTTTGCTAAGCATTTTGCAGTTTTGTACCAAACCTGTATCCTAGCCTATACATTTGTTTAGTGTACATCAAGAGATTCATTGAACCTCGAAATAAAAGGCGCATTTATATTTTGTTGTGTGAACAGTTTGTTCTGGGCATCCAGTTAATATGATCAATACAACCTCTCTCAGTTTGTGGATCAGGCTGTGTTTTCTATGTATACCATTACGGCAGTATGGATGTTTGAAATTCCGAATGCTTCTCTCAGTTCTGTCTCACTTTCTGGGATTTTGAAGCTCATCTGTTTGGTGCTTGGCCCGAGAAAATGGGCGTAACAATACTATGCACGGAGAATATGGCTATCAGATTATTTCATGATGATTCGGTGCTTATATAAGGTCCCGCCTGCCAACAATAGCGCTAGTTTGTATTATAAGCTTGAATTTCATCGTACTTGGTTGGTTTTAGGAAGTAAGGCTGCGTTTGGTAGCAAAGTTTTTTTTTGAAGTATTTGATAAATACTACAGATTTTAAAAATACTACAGTATCAAATACTTTGATGTGTTTGGCTGTGACTACAAACTGCACTATTAATACTTTATTAGTATCTCTCAAACTGTAGTATTTTTTAAGTATTGAAAAAACAAGCCTGGACCTCTTTTTTCTGAAACAGAGAAAGCCGTAAAAACATACCAGCCTCTCTCTCGTATCTTGAGCTATCGTCGGCGCCACGTCGCCACCTATACTTCCTACATGTATTTTGGTGTCGAAGATCACGTCCTCAGTTATACAATTACTAAATTGATAGTACTCAGCCTTCATTAAGAACTCTTGACCCAATATTGTACAAGAGGTGTTAATAGCCAAAGCTAAGGGCTTCTTTGATTATTAGGATAGAAAAGCATATGATTCAGATGTCATGCAATAATTGAATCATATGGAAAGGTGAAGTGCGTTTGATTGTAGCAAAAGATTTTTTATGACCATATGATCTATTTTTTTTATAGAATTTGCACTACAAGATTTTTATAGTGTCGTCGTGGTGAACAAACAGATGCCATAGGATGGCTTAGGTTGGGGCCGAATGGACGCAAGAGGATTCGGGGGAGGGTTTGTGATTAGATGGGATGAACTTCCGGATGGTTTCCTCAAGAACTTAGCCAAGGCTAGAGGTTAAAGAAGAAAGACATAAGGAAGAACTCGCTCTAGATCATCTTCTCTATTGATCTCAACAGGTTACAAGTTTCTCAGTACAAGTTCCTCTGTGTTCATGTGTCCGCCCGTAAGAGGGGCTGCCCCCTCTCCTTATATAGGGGAGAGGGTGGCTTACAGGGCAAGAAACCCTAATGGCATCTTTGACTAGACAAACTACTTTACAAAGCTACTTTAATCATAGAAGACACCGGAGTCCTCTTTAATCAGGGATGCGACGTCCTCCGGCTTCTTTGACCGTCATCCTTCTCTTTATCGTCATCTTCGTTTAAAGTTACTTTGCTTAGCTCATCCTTGTCTTCTAGCTGGAGAGAATCTTTGACCATCCTGCCGACTGCTCTTCTTTCCGGTAACCCGGTGTCTTCTTATCCGGTTCCGGCATACCCCTCTTGGGGATACCGGCTTAGCTTCACTTAGCTAAGTCCTTATCTCTGAGTTCCGGTACGAACATTAAACCGGTATCTTGATGGCTCAAACCATCCGGTTTGGCATGCCTTTGGCATACCGGGGTCATCCCCCCAACATTAGTCCCCGAAGCTGGTATAGTCTGGCGGATCCTATCCGACAGACCATGCCAGGTTCTTTTATTTTAGGATACCGGTTTAATCTATCCGGCCTTAGGCTTGGATCCGGCATCTTTGCCCAGGTCATCGCTATCTCTTCTTCTTAAGACATTATCCGGTGTCTTATCCTCCGGCATCTTAGTCATTAAACACTTCCTCGGCGACGTCGAGAATATCTCGGGCCCCGCGCCTATCAGTGACATGCGCCGTGACGACGCGCCAGTGTCAGGGGTCACTTCCCTTCGGCTTCTGCGCGCGCATTAACTGCTTCACAGCGAATCCCAACCGCTTGATCCGTGGGCACCTCCCTGTGGCTTATTACTTTTTCACGTGTATCACCGTGCCACGTGGCGGCCCGTGGAGCGAACCGTCGCGGCCCACGACCCAAACCACCGAGGCCCAGCGGTTTTCGGCCCACATCTCCCTCTTCCTTTATAAGGGGGAACCGCTTCTCCTTCTTCCTTTCCTCGCATTCTCCAGTTCCTCGCGCACAAGTACTTCTCGCTCTCTGCGCCTCCGCCGCTCCGCTTCGCCGCCCGAGCTCCGCCGCCCAGCGAACCTTCGATATTGCTTCGCTGGACGTCACTGGACTTCGTCGCGCGAAGAACTTCCGCAGCGCTTCTGCCCCCGCCGCGGCATTGGTGCTTCTTCGAGCTTCTTCTCACCTCACCGCCGACGGACTACCCCGCCGGCCTTTGGCTCGTCGCTCCTCCGGTGAACCTCTTCCTCAACTACTCCGCCGCCTCAGGTTAGGCTTAATCTGGATTTACTCCTCTTCTGCTTGCTTTCTAGATCTCGACTCGGTAGTGTATTTACTTCTTCTTTTTCTTGCTTTTTCTCTCTTTCGTAGATCTTCACGCGGGGGTATATTGTGGGATTCTTGTTTCTCCTCGTCAAATTCCATGTCTAGTATGGAATCCTCCTCTACTTTTTCTTCTGCGTCTTCCTCTGCTAGCCGGCGTAGCAGATCTTCCGACGGACTTTCCGCCGATCTTGCCCGGATGGATGCCGAGTCCGGTAGCAACCGTGCATCCGGTAGCAATCATGCATCCGGTAGTTCTAGCGAAGGTTCCGGTATGGATTCCTCCGGTATCACCCGTGGGGCCTGGATGGGCTCCAACATTACTAAGTTTGAGATTGACTGGCTATACCGGTCCAGGAGGATTCCGGAAGGAGTGACCTGCCGGCTTCCTCGCGACGAAATCAAACCGGTGCCCGAACCCGGTGAACGAGTTGTTTTTCTTGCTCACTTTGAGCGCGGCTTCGGCCTTCCTGCGTCCGATTTCTTCCGGCGCTTCCTTGATTTTTATCAACTTCAACCTCACCATCTCCCCGGCAACGCCATTTTTTACCTCTCTTGCTATGCCACCTTCATGGAGGCTTACATCGGCATTCGTCCCACTCGCGAGACGTTCGCCCGCTTCTTTGCTCTTCGGATCAATTCCATTCAGGGCAAGAACATTCCTAAACCCAAACCCCCCGTTCAATGCGGGTCTTGCATCATCGGCTCCCGTTAAGGGATCCCCTTTTTTAAGTTCTCCGGTCTCGAGTCATGCCGGCTATGGCAAGGGACCTTTTTCTATGTGAAGAACAAGGGCGCCCCGGACCTTATCAACCTGCCGCCCTTCAATCTGGCGCCGCCCACGAGGGCCAACTGGAGCTACAATCCGAAGGACTCTCATATTGAGACCAACCGGATTATACGCTTTATGAGGCAACTGATGAAGGACACCAACATCTGCTCAGATGATATCATCCGCGCCTTTATCTCTCGCCGGGTGCTTCCGCTCAAGCGCCGTATGCACAAGATGAGCGAGATGTACGGTCCCGGTGATCCTACAAAGATCACCGGAATTCCCCTTAGCAAGAAGGACGTTGTCCTCAAGGCCGGCCAGATTTGCCAGACCGCCATGCCGGAGGACTGGGAATGGGGCCTTCGGCCTCTCAGTTCCACTAACCCCCCGACCCAAGATGTAAGAAATTACGCAATTCGGGTCAGCGTACCGGTAACTTTTGCATTGTGATTAACCTCTTTCTATCTTTCTTGTTCTTTCAGGCCAAGGACCATTTCCCCGGCATCGAATCTGACCGACGAGGCCATGCCCAGAAGCGAGGCTTGGACAAGTTCGACCCCGACCCCGTCATCTATTGGAGGGATCTGAAGATGGGCAAGACCGCAGCCTCGCGCCTCGGCAGGTCTCCGCCGGAGCCCGCTGGTTCGTCCGACGACCTGACCATGCTTGAGGTAGTTTCTCTATTTGACCTCTCATATTTTACCGTCGTTGTTCCTCTGTAGATCCTTCCTCAACCAACATCAACCCGCAGATTCACGAGCACGCCACCCCGCTGCAGGCCGAGGTTGGCCGGGAGTTCCTGGACAACCTCGTTGTCGGGGGCAAGAAGAACAAGACCCCGGCGTCGGATGCCGGGCCAAGCCAAGAGCCTCCGGCCAAACGCTTCCGGACCGAGCCTTTATCCGGGAAGCAAGTAGGCACGAGGCGCTACAAGAGCAAACAGATGCCCACTTCCTCCGGGTAAGACCCGTTCTTTTGCTTTTCTTGCTTTTGCCAAGTCTTTCCCAGCTGCTTTTTTCCAATTCTTTCTCTTTCTCTTTTTCAGCCCCGCGCTCAAGCTTGGGCCTAGGACTGAGGGCTCTGCCGGCTCCGCTGGAACCTCAACTCCTCCTCCTCGTTCAAGCCCGACACCATCTGGTGCCGGCAACATCTCTGCCTCCCCTCCGGGGGGCACTACAAGTTCGGGGCGCGCGGCCCGCAAATCTCCTGATCACCGCGCGGAGGAGGATCTTACCTCCCCTCCAGAGACTCAAGATACCGGCGCCAGCAACATCGGCGCCGATGAAGAAGCTGCCGGGCGGTCGGAACCTTTGGTTCCTTCCGTCCAAAAATAAAAGAAGAAGAAGAAGAGTTCGCGCTCTTCCCCCTCCAAGGCCGTGCCGGAAACTTCCGCGCCGGCATCCTCCACCTCAGCGCCAGAAGCTCCAGCGCCTGACGCCACGCCAACTCCTCCGCCGGAAACTCCTGTCCCTGAGGCGACGCCAACACCTCCGCCGAGCCAGGGACCCCTCGCAACTGCGCCGATGCCGCCGCCGGCAGCCCCCAAGACCACTAAGCGCCTCAAGCCGGGGGAGTCGCGCGGGAAGGCCGTGGAGGCACTCAGCGGCTCGCGGTCCTTGGTGCTGCACGTCGGGCCCGCCGCCGCGGTCTCGGAGAAACCTTCCGGCCTCCTGGGCCGGATCGTTGAGCTCAAGCGCGAGGGCAAGGAGCTGGGGCACCTTCTCCCCTATGCCGAGAAGTGGAACGCGGTGGACATCTCCGCCGCCACGAAGGGCTTGGGGAAGGACCGCCTTCCGGCGCCGGATCCGGCTGGGCGCGGTCCATGAAGAACACTTCATGCGACTCAAGCGAGCCGTGAAGGAGTTCGACAGTGCCTGGTACGACGCCACCAGCAATGTCGTGGTAAGTTTCTCCAATCTCCTTGTAATTTTTGCTGATGCCGGTTTGTTTCTTTCCGGATCTTGTCTATCCTCCCAATCCCCGAGTTTCGTGTTGAGAGCGCAGCTCTTAGCGCGAAACTTAACTAGAAAAACGCAAACCGGCATAGCCGTCCCCGAGTTTCGGGTTAAGATCTTTGCTCTTAGCGAAACTTAACTAGAAAACGCAAAACCGGCATAGCCAGTCCCCGAGTTTCGGGTTAAGATCTTTATTTTTCCTTTCTCATAATTATCTTCCTTTGAACAGAGCACCGCTGATGCCCGGAAGCTGCTCTTTGAGGAGCTTCTGTGGGAGCACCGAGATCTTGCTGAGGCCCACAGCCACTGCCAAGGTTTGTCTTCCTTCTCCGGCATCTTTTCACCGAGAACTTGTCTTCTTTCCTTTGTTATTTACTAGCTTTTCGCATAACAGCTATTCCGGAAGCCTCCCTTGAGGCCCTCAAGGTCCAGGTTGCCGCACTCCAAGGTACCCTTTTTGTTTTTCGGTTAACTTGCTTTCTCCGCATCGTATGAGTGCAATTGTGCTAACACTTGCTTTCCGATTTTTAGCTGAGAAGGACAAACTTGTCCAGAAGCACCAGGAGGAGCTAAGCGCCCAGCAGACCCTCTACGGGGAGCTTAAGCGTCAGCATGTCCAGCTTGGTCTCGACCATGCTAAGGCACTGAAGGCCGCTGAAGCTGCTGCGGAGGCTAGGCTTAAAGAGGTGCTGGAAGATGCCGGCAACGCCACTGTGGTGCTGCAGACTGAGCTGGAGGAGGCCACCAACGCGCTGAAAACAGCTGAAGGCAAGGCCGCCAAGGTGCACAAAGCCGCTGCTGAGGAGGCCGCCAAGGCACAGAAGGCAGCCGAGGACAAGGTGGCGCGGCTGGAGGCGGAGCAGAAGGAGTACGACCTTCTGGTCGCGCGAACTGACGCGCTTGCCCTTCGTATGTTTTCCTTTTCTCTTTTCCGGTTTCTGCTTATAAGCTTATTTGTTCCGGTAACATGCACTTAACTTCTTTTCGTTGTCTTGCAGGGCTCTTTCCGGACTCCCAGGCGCACGCTGCGAAGAAGGTTGAAGAGTACCGGGGTGCCCAAGGACGTACGGACTTGGCCGCTGCCTGGGATCCTTACGAACACCTGATTGCGCTCAGCTCGCGGGTCGCCCACATGCGCTGCGTGGACCGGAACGTCTCTGACATTCCGGAGGTGGCCGCCCAGCTCTTCAGGACTCTCTGGCCTGGAGAAGTGGTGCCGATACCTTCTCCTCATCGCGACCGCCTGAAAGGTGCCGCAAGGATCCGGGAGGCGTGTTCCGCTGCCCGGGAGGACTCAGCTGCTGCTGCTCCCGGTACCCAGCCGGCCGGACGCCTTGTGTGCGCGAAGGATCTCCTTCTGAGGTGGATCCGGTCCTTGCCGCCAAACGGCAGGATCGCGCGTACCACATCGCGGAGTACGCCGAGATGCGCACCTTCATCCCCCCTCCTGAAGACGTCAACGACTACCTCAGCGATGAGGAAGAAGAAGACGGAGGCGAAGATGAAGATGCCGAGGACGCGCCACCGGAAGCTCCTGAGGCCGGCGCTGCTCCCCCTGAAGCCCCTGCTGTTTGATCTATGCTTGAATGATGCCTGTAACATGCTTGCCCTGCCGTTCTCAAAACAATGCCTCGTTAAATTCTACCCCGGTATGCCGGGGTTTATGATGTAAGTTAAAACTTAAGCTCCATTTTGGTTGTGGTACAACTTATGCCGGTGTCTTGCACACCGGTAACCTATTAAGTTATGTTGGTTTGCGACTTAGCATTTTGCTTATCGGTTTGATTTTGGTCTTGCACTTCAATGATTCCGAAATTGTTTCTGCATCCAATTCGATGCACACTTGGCTCTTTTGCTTTGGCTCTGCCTACCTTCTCTGGGCGTTTTTGGCATATGAGCACAAAGTTCTTTTACCAAGCAAGCATTTTCTTGAACTTAGAAATAACTCGAAGTTTTTGCAAAAACCGGTATAACCGGGGTTAGTTAAACTTTTCCGGATTGTTCTTTCCCGCTCCTCCTCTTCGCAGTTCATGTGCTTATCCCCTACCTTTATCTTGCTTGCCATGAAGCCGGGTTGCGGACAGCAGCAGAGTCGAAGACTCCGGTAGGATTTAGCACACTACTAAACCGGAAAGAAAAAACGTTCAATAAGCAACCGGTAAACTGAAAAAATAGACAAATTACATGCAACCTTAGTGGGGTAATCCCCGAGATTCATCCGAGGTTCCGACATCTTTTATTCATAGCAAATAAGGTACAAAAAGGAACTTCTTACACCACAACTTCAAGAGTAGAAAGGACGCAACAAAGCTACATTCCATGGACGCTTGGTCTCCTCTCCGGACCTGTCCGCCTTTCCTTTCCATTCCCTGCATCAATCGTAGTAGGCATCATTGTGGAGAGCCTTGCTCACAATGAAGGGCCCTTCCCACGGCGGGAAAGCTTGTGCCGGCCTTCGGCGCCGCACAAGGCGTAGCACCAGTCTCCTTCCTGGAAAACTCTCGGTTAACCTTCCGCTATGATAGCGTCTCGAGGTCTCTGCTGGTAAATGGTTGTTCTTGCCAAGGCCAGCTCTCTTGCTTCTTCTAGCAAGTCCACATCGTTTTCTCGAGCTTCCTTTACCTCTTCTTCGTTATAGAGTTGCACCCTTGGTGAATCATGGAGAATGTCGGTTGGTATGACCGTCGCTCCATAAACCATGAAAATGGAGTGTATCCGGTTGACCGGTTTGGAGTAGTTCTTATGCTCCACAGCACTGATGGTAGCTCATCGAGCCAACACCCCGGCGATTTTTCCACCGCATCGATGAGTCTCGGTTTGATACCGGAGAGCACCAAAGCGTTTGTTCTTTCCACTTGGCCATTGCCTTGTGGGTGTGCGACTGAGCACAAATCCAACCGGATATTATTGTCCTCACAAAATCTTTTGAACTCACCTTGAGCAAAGTTTGTGCCATTGTCAGTGATGATGCTATGTGGGTATCCATACCGCAAAATGACATCTTTTAAGAATTTAACCGTTGTGCGCCCATCACACTTTGCGATGGGTTTGACTTCTAGCCACTTGGTGAATTTGTCCACCATAACCAAGATGTGGGTCATGTTTCCCCTTGCTGTTTTGAATGGGCCAACCATGTCTAGGCACCAAACTACAAACGGCCAAGTCAATGGTATTGTTTTTAAGCCGGAGGGGTATGATTTTGCTTGGCCTCTGCACCCGTTGCATTTTCTTACCATATCCTCTGCGTTTTCCAAAGCTGTTGGCCAATAGAACCCATGCCGGAACACCTTTGCCAGCGCCCTTGAGGAAGCGTGATGTCCACACTCTCCTCGGTGAATCTCCTCGAGCATTTCCTTTCCTTCTTCCGGTTCCACACATCTTTGGAGGACACCGGTAACACTTCTCTTGTACATCTCGCCATTGATGATGGTGTAAGCCTTGGACCTCCTTTGGATCCTTCTTGACTCATTTTCGTCAACCGGCAAGGTGCCGTTGACCAGGAATTCCTTAATAGGTTTAACCCATGATGGTGTCTCCCGAACCAGGAACACCGGTACGTCTATGTCCATGCTATCCACCAGCATTGTTTCCCAGGTGCGCAGCGGTCGATCTTACCGGAACAGTCCCCGAGTTTACCGAAACAGTCCCCGGGTTCCTTCGTCGATATCCATTGGTACAATGTGTGACTCCGGTACAAAAATTGATTCCGACTCCGGACTTGGCTTGATTGATGGTACTGTGTGCCAAGGCTATTCCGGGAGGAATTTCTTGTCTGGATGAGCCCAGCTTGGACAAAGCATCCGCAGCTTCATTTTCTGCATGCGGTACATGGTGAAACTCACAGCCTTCGAAGAAGCCGGCAATCTTTTGCACGTGAAACCGGTACGAGGCCATGTTGGCATCTTTTGCGTCCCAATCTCCGGAACACTGCTGCACCACAAGATCTGAATCTCCATAGCAAATGATCCGGTGCGCACCGATTTCTTTTGCGACCTTAAGCCCGTGGATCAAAGCCTCATATTCAGCGACGTTGTTTGATGCCCTGAAGTGTGATACGTCTCCGACGTATCGATAATTTCTTATGTTCTATGCCATATTATTGATGATACCTACATGTTTTATGCACACTTTATGTCATATTCGTGCATTTTCTGGAACTAACCTATTAACAAGATGCCGAAGTGCCAGTTCCTTTTTGGTTTCGTAAATCCTAGTAACGAAATATTCTCGAATTGGACGAAACGAAGACCCAGGGGCCTATTTTTCCACGGAGCTTCCGAAGACCGAAGAACATACGGGGGCCACGAGGTGGCGACACCACATGGCGGCGCGGCAAGGGCCCGCGCCGCCTATGGTGTGGGCCCCTCGCCCCCGACTCGCCCTTCCGCCTACTTAAAGCCTCCGTCGCGAAACCCCGATGCGAAAAACCACGATACGGAAAACCTTCCGAGCCGCCGCCATCGCGAAGCCAAGATCCGGGGACAGAGTCTGTTCGCACCCCGCCGAGCGAGGAAGTGCCCCGGGCTTCTCCATCGACACCGCTGCCATCTCCACCGCCATCTTCATCACCGCCGCTGCTCCCATGAGGAGGAGTAGTTCTCCATCGAGGCTCGGGCTTAGCTATGTGGTTCATCTCTCTCCTATGTACTTCAATACAATAATCTCATGAGCTGCCTTACATGATTGAGATTCATATGATGATGCTTGTAATCTAGATGTCATTATGCTAGTCAAGTGAGTTTTACTTATGTGATCTCCGAGACTCCTTGTCCCACGTGTGTAAATGTGACAGTGTGCACCGTGTGGGTCTCTTAGGCTATATTTCAGAATACTTATTCACTGTTGAATGGCATAGTGAGGTGCTTATTTATATCTCTTTATGATTGCAATGTGTTTGTATCACAATTTATCTATGTGCTACTCTAGCAATGTTATTAAAGTAGTTTTATTCCTCCCGCACGTGTGCAAAGGTGCACCGTGTTAGTACTTGGTTTATGCTATGATCATGATCTCTTGTAGATTGCGAAGTTAACTATTGCTATGATAATATTGATGTGATCTATTCCTCCTACATATGCATGAAGGTGACAGTGTGCATGCTATGTTAGTACTTGGTTTAGTCTTTTGATCTATCTTACACTAAAGGTTACTAAAATATGAGCATTATTGTGGAGCTTGTTAACTCCGGCATTGAGGGTTCGTGTAATCCTACGCAATGTGTTCATCATCCAACAAGAGTGTAGAGTATGCATTTATCTATTCTGTTATGTGATCGATGTTGAGAGTGTCCACTAGTGAAAGTCTAATCCCTAGGCCTTGTTCCTAAATATCGCTATCGCGTTTGTTTATCGTTTTATCGCGCACTACCGCGCGTTACTACGCTTGTTTATCGTCCCGGGCAAAGCACTTTTCTGTGCCGTTGCTACGCTTATTCATACCACCCGTATTTCACTATCTCTTCGTCGAACTAGTGCACCTATTAGGTGTGTTGGGGACACAAGAGACTTCTTGCTTTGTGGTTGCAGGGTTGCATGAGAGGATATCTTTGACCTCTTCCTCCCCGAGATCGATAAACCTTGGGTGATCCACTTAAGGGAAACTTGCTGCTGTTCTACAAACCTCTGCTCTTGGAGGCCCAACACTGTCTACAAGAATAGAAGCTTCCGTAGACATCAAGCACTTTTCTGGCGCCGTTGCCGGGGAGGAAAGGTAAAAGGCACTCATACTCCGGTCCCAGGTAAAGTACTTTTCTGTTGCCATTGTGTTTGTGCTCGAAGCTATTTCCTTTAGATCCTGCAATTGCATATTTTTGTTTCTTGTTTACACTAGTTTGGCATAATGGACAACAATGAGCTTCTTATTCTATTTCCTGATTTAAGACATGGATTGTTTGATGCGAAAATTAAAAAACCTATGGAATCTTATTTGCATGCCGGTAGTAATATTAGTATGAACGCTTTGAACACCATTGTTGATAATAATGTAGAAAGTTCTAAGCTTGGGGAAGCTGGTTTTCATGATCTTTTTAGTCCCCCAAGCATTGAGGAGAAAATTTTCTTTGATAATACTATGCCTCCTATATTTGATGATGAGAATAATAATGATAGCTACTTTGTTGAATTTGCTCCCACTACAACTAATAAAATTGATTATGCCTATGTGGAGAGTAATAATTTTATGCATGAGACTCATGATAAGAATGCTTTATGTGATAGTTATATTGTTGAGTTTGCTCATGATGCTACTGAAAGTTATTATGAGAGAGGAAAATATGGCTGTAGAAATTTTCATGTTACTAAAATGCCTCTCTATGTGCTGAAATTTTTGAAGCTACACTTGTTTTATCTTCCTATGCTTGTTACTTTGCTCTTCATGAACTTGTTTATTTACAAGATTCCTATGCATAGGAAGCATGTTAGACTTAAATATGTTTTGAATTTGCCTCTTGATGCTTTCTTTTGCTTCGAATACTATTTTTGCAAGTGCATCATTAAAACTGCTGAGCCCATCTTAACGGCTATAAAGAAAGAACTTCTTGGGAGATAACCCATGTGTTTATTTTGCTACAGTACCTCTATTTTATATTTGTGTCTTGGAAGTTGTTTACTACTGTAGCAACCTCTCCTTATCTTAGTTTTGTGTTTTGTTGTGCCAAGTAAAGTCTTTGATAGTAAAGTAAGTACTAGATTTGGATTACCGCAGTTCCAGATTTCTTTGCTGTCACGAATCTGGGTCTAATTCTCTGTAGGTAACTCCGAAAATTATGCCAATTTACGTGAGTGATCCTCAGATATGTACGCAACTTTCATTCAATTTGGGCATTTTCATTTGAGCAAGTCTGGTGCCCTTTTAAAATTCGTCTTTACGGACTATTCTGTTTTGACAGATTCTGCCTTTTATTTCGCATTGCTTCTTTCGCTGTGTTGGGTGGATTTCTGTCGGAGACCCCGGGGGTCGTAGGCTAGACAAACCCAGATCTCCATCTGGCATAAGCCTAACCTAGATCTCTAGGGCCTACAGGGTGAGAATCGGTAACACAACAGTGACTCTACGACTCAAAGAGTAATACAAGCTCATAGCTGAGCGAAAAACCAAAGTATTACAAGCAGAGGTCACTGACCTGACATTTCATCAATCAACGGAAGCGAAGTTATGCTATTCTAAATAGCAAGATAGCAAAAGGCCTAAGAGGCCATGAGCATAACGGCGACGTCCCAGCCCATAGATTCCAGGCTGCCACCTGGGAATCCCAAGCTACTCGTCGATGTCGACCTAGAAACCTTCATTTGTTGGAGCGACTTCGTCTGAAACAAAGCATGCAGAGCTGAGTACAGGGACTCAGCAAGACTTAGTACAACCTGTTAGCAAAGCTGGTATGCGAGGCTTTATTTGGAGCTCATTTTGCGGAAGCAGTTTTCCTTTATAAAGAAGAGGGAGCAGCTCGTCTATTCGATCATTTTAAAAAGGGAGAGCGATATCTCTAGCTCTACCGATCATCATATTGAATCCACCGAATCTTCATCATATGCTGAACCTATCAACTAGGAGCACCCCCTCGATACCCTGAGGAGGGATCCTTATCACACATTGATTCCAAGTTTTACGATTAGGTTCATGTTGTCTATGATCACAGAATCCATCACCAAGTCGTCCATAACCGTGGACACGGCTTTTCGAAAAGATTTACCCTGCAGGGTGTACAACTTTACCCACACGCGCCGACCGACTCTTAGCGCCACATGATTAACACACTTCCTCGGTGTGCCGGGTGGTCGACCAAAACCTTTCCCTTGCTTCGCCTATTCCATGAGTCAAACTAACGGGGAGCTCCGTCATCGTAGGTAGCCATTCTCCGAGGCGGTCCCGGTCATTGTGTGCAGGGGATCCAGTTCAATGCCTCCAGCATCCTTCACCCCGGCCACGCCCGTATGATGCACTTTGAAAACCTTTTTCACCTTTTCCCCATGCGTATGGCAAATGGAACTCGCAAACTAATTGACTCATGGGTAAGCTAGGCAAGTTCGGGCCAAGGGGTTCCCATGGGTGGTGTGGCGTACGCTAAGTCTTGGTTCCGAAGGCGAGAACTCAGGTCCTAGTATCGGCGAGAACGAGTCAAATCACCACATCCCCATGTGGCGGCCCATCCAAGCCTTTAAACATGTTTATTATCATCATTGATCTTACCACGTCATCCTTCCATACTAGGTTCAATCGCAGCTCTGATTCATCAACCGGATGGATCAGAATTCGTTAACTAAGCATGGCTAAGCATATTCGATATAACGGCTCTAGCGATGCACACATAGCTCAAACCTAGTCTTGCTGGGAGTAGTGGATCAGGTATTTAGGCTACAAGGATGGTAAATGCAACTCACATAGGATAACTATATCTGCCGATAAAACATATTGGAATCGAATGCAATATGTAGGAATCAGAAGTAAAAGCATTTCGAAACCATAATATGAACGAGGCTAGGGCTTGCCTTTGTCCCTGACAAACCAATATGGATCTTCGGAGATCCCATGCTTCACTTGTTCGTCGATGGATAAGTATTATGTTATGTCGATCTTCATCGTCTCGGGCACTTGCTCTATCGATCGCGAAGAAGCAAATACCGGAAAGGTAGAACCACAATCAACACATGGCATAATGCAATGCGCATACAAGGATGATGACATGACATGTTAATTAGGTACTGAAACTAACCCTAAGACATGTTCATCAATTTAAATGGGGTTGAATGCATAAAACACCGCAATTCGATAAACCCCATAAAGTGGCGTTAGATTGTTCTAACATAAGTGTTAATTGAAGTTGTTTAAATATGCATGATTTTGATACCAAAATGTAGATCTCATTTTTCTGAACATTTTAATATCTTATTTGCATTTTTCTGAATTTATATGAAATAGTTATGGATTTTACAAGTTCCGATTATTTTCTGAAAACGGAAAAACAGAATACGAAATTACTCTTTTAAAATCTCTGAAAGATGCCACGAATTTAAGGAAGCACTAAAGTTTAGATGTTAAATACTGTAGCTTTTTAACTGAAAACGTGTGTACATCAGCTAGCTTAAACACCTGATGGTTTCCTAAGCTTCAAATCTTCTGTTACAAACCTGAATATAGGTACTAAAGTATATCTAGTACCCTGAGCCCTAATATCTTTCTGCTGGCAGTTGAATTTTGAAATATGTATGGTTCAGTTTGGCAGGTATTTGTACAACACGGGAAGGAATTTCAGTGGAGATAAACCTGTCAGTAGTTGATGTATTAAGGAAGTAGTCGGATTGACTCTTTTATACCAGAATGAGAACATCAGGCTAGCTGAAGTTCAGAAACGTGTATGTACAAGAATTAAACCTAGAGACCCCTCATGTAGTGGCTACCTCCAGCCAATTAGAAGGATTCTTCTACTGAACGCGTTAGTGAACTGACATAGGCGAAGATCCCTTGTTCTCAGTTTGCTGAACTTTGTGCTACAGCAGAACTAAAATTCAGAGCATGTATTGCTGCACTTTTAGAGATTGACATGTAGCTAACTTCAGTTTCTACCGAACAGGTACTAGTTGTCATGCCAAAACTGAACCTGATACTTATTTGCAAGATAAAAGGACTATTTAGAACAACTCTCTTAGCAGCTGAAAGTGGACGAATAGATGCTTTGGTTTAGTTAGTAATTTCTGTGAAGATCATCTTCAAGAACAACTAAAGGTAGCTAAATCGGAGAACAAATGATGCTACAGGAATGTTGTCTAGAAAGTAAGTTCTGGCATGGATTAGAATATATGAAGTGTCTCTCTTATACTCATCTTAAATACTCTTTGCACCTCCAGTCATCGGTTCATCTCACAGGGAAAACAAGGAATGGATCTTGAATTAGAGAAACAAGTATTGGAGGCTTCACATATGAATTGTACCTGTACTCAAAGGTGAAAAAGGGACAGATCGGAGATGGGGCTGGGTCTCTTCTTCTTCTCCTGATGCCCTTGTTAATCGGTTCCGGCGGCCGGTCGCGGACTCGTCGTCCTTTGCTCCGGCAATTGTCCATGCTTCTCCTCCTACTCCTCTGCTGCATCGATCATTTCCCGTCCCGGCTAGGTGAAAGCCATGGCGCCATCGCTGGTTATCGGAAGGGCTGATATTTGCTGGGGAATGGATCACGATGGATCAGGTGGTTTGCAGCATTGGGTAGAGAAGTACTAGTTGGTCACTTCTTTTGAAGTCAGCCACGGTTCTCTCCTTGGATATTTTGAATAGATGGTACTGTAGCTCATATCTATCAACCAAAGACTGCTAGATATTTAGCTCTAGTAACTCATGTGTGCTGTGATATTAGCAGATTTTGTCTCTTCGACTCGACAAACTATATTTGAAACCTTTTTGAGGACTTTTAAAATAGGAAAGAAAATAGTCAAATTTTGGTGCGTTTAAAGTTATGTTGTCAAGAGTTTAAAGAAAATGATGCATGCCATACTCATGATGCACATTACAATTCCTAGTTAGGATTAGCTAAAATGGGGATGTTACAGATCTATCCCCCTTAAAAGAATCTCGTCCCGAGATTCCATGGTAGGAAGAGAGAAGGGAACAAGGACTACACCGGTCTTCAATGATCTTGTCGATACTCGATACCACGACAATCTTCTTTCTTGAAGAAGTTGATCCATGACATCATGAAGGAGTTGATCCACAACACCATGAAGAGCTCTTCATTTTGCTTTCTTCACTCTAAGGAGAAGAGGGAATGACACTCGACGATGGATCTTTAAAAGATCGAGCATCTCATGGTCAACTCATGGAAGGAGTGTTTAAAAACAACTCTTGAGCTGACAAAAATGAAACACGTCAAGGTAACGGAAGAGACGAAAGAAGTTTTCAAGTTTTGGTAGGCAATTGCTCCACGCTTGACAAGATTATGAAGGGACGAGGTAGCGAAGAGTTAAATTTCCTTTGATACCATAACGAGGCACTCTTAGAAAGGGTGGCTCGTAGAAGCACGAATGATTATCCAATGAGAGCAACTTTAGATTCCAAAAATCATAGTCACTCTTTTGGTATGGGTACATGAAACGATTGAACTGTATTCAAAGGGATGGGGCCCTAAATGGCTGATGAATTCACACAACGTGTGAATTGATTCGAACTTCAGGTACAAACCAAAGGAAGGAAAAAAGCATTGGCTACTAAAGTGCCAAGGATCATGATATTAATTCATGCTACTTGAACGAATAGACAACGAAGATTCGGCACCCTAAGAAAAGATACTTCTCCCAGGATTTGAACTTTGAATGTAAAAGAGTATTGTCATTCGGTTAAAGCTTGCTCAAAAGTACTGGGGTCACATATGGCTGACGAATTCACACAACGTGTGAATTAAAGAGATTTTCAAGTAAAATCCAAAGGAAGGGGAAAAGCATTGTCGAATGACGTAGTAGAATCACCGAAAAGTGAAATTTTCTCCTAACGGAGTTGTTACCACCGGAGAAATGGTTTCGAGGGATTGACCGAGAGACATTTAGCAACGCTACTTCTAATGTTCTCCTTGATGTTCTAGACACCAATATCAGGCTTCTGAATAGCCTTCAATAGGTCATCAAGTGAAGGTCGGACTTCAGGATTGAAAAGACATCATAAGAGCAACTCCTAGAATAAGTCGCACAAGATCCTTATGAAGAGTGGTTGTTCTTGTTGTTTCAAGAGATTATGGCATTGGGCCTTCCGGATAATTGCGTTAACCACATCATCAATCTTGGCGGATTTACAAAGAGACATATGTCAAAATTTCTTTGAGAAACACTAACCATCATTGCCGCTTGAGATTCAGCTTAGGTTAGGTGTAAAGATATTTAAGACTTAGAAGGTCCGAATAGAAATTTACAATAGTTACCACAAAGGTAAAGTCGCTAGATTCTCAAGTTATGGACTACAATGTCAAGCTCCAAAAGATTGAGCTAGATTGCTGAAGCCATGTGGTTGTGACTGCCAAAGGCAATTACGTGCACATGAACTTCTTGCAATGAAACACGATTGAGTCCTGGTAGGGACATCATAGAAGATATTGAAGTTACTAAGCTTCTTCTCATTCTTTAACAAACCAGTCAGTGGCTTGGTGTGATAGATGAACTTTTCAAGAAAATGGAGGTAACAACCTACCACTCAAGAATATTTCGCACATGAATGGCCGACTTGCGATGATTCCAGGGGAAAACGAAGGGAACCCTTCTCGGATCCATGGCGACATCTTTCAGCAAATGCACATGAACCAAAGAAGATTATTTCCAGCATCCAGAACACATACTTCGTGATAACACAAAGATGGTTCTTAAAAGTTTCCAACATTAGTGTCAAATGTTCAATGTGAACCTCTTTAGTCATGGAGAAAATAAGAATGTCATCAATGGGCTCAACAACAAATTATCAAGATACTCCAATGAGAGACTCACATTTTGCACGAACAGGCGAAAGTATTGGTCAGACCAAAGGACATGAAGATGTACTCAAGCGAAACACCATGAGTATAAACATCATCAAGATAGTCCTTGGAACTGCTTTTGATTTGATGATAGCCCAAAATCAAATCAAATATAGGGAAGATAGCATATCCATAAAGGAGATACTTCCTGACTTCAACACAAACAAAACTAGATATCCCTTTAAGAAGGAACAAGTCGGATAGAGCTCTTGTCTTTCAACTCTCCAAGTTGTTGTTTAAGCTCAACCAACTACTCCAGGATATCCAGTATGGTTTCTTGGAGAAGGAGGGATTCAGAGAACCCACTTACTCATGAACCTGACAACACGGTCATGTGGAAACATGGCGATACTTCTAGAAAGATATACAGAATATCACGTACCACCGATAAGTCACTGAGTTCGAGAGGGAAGCTTGCTTTTCAAAGTAGCTGATGTGGTCTTGAGAGCTTTGGTACGAACCTAACTCTTTGACCGAAAAAGGTGTGCCTAAATAACAGACTAGGGAACGCAGTCAAACTTTGCATAGTGATATATTAACCAGTCATGCTAAGAATGACAGAAATGTCCTTGGATTTCGAAGCAATGAGAATTGCTAAGAATCTCGGATGGCCACATCAAACAAACACCTTAACATTACCAAGCATGGACAACTCGGAGGAAGGGCAAGTAAAGATATGTAAGAGCATCACTTCATCAATAAGGTCATGTGACTCAGCACGACCTTTAGATATAGAAGCGTGTGATACTCTAAGGTAGAACAGACTAGAAGCTACATAAGCCTTTTAATCTGCGGATTACAACACTTTGACCAAGTCCTAGAAATGGACGAGGTACTGGGGTTTGTTTCTCCTGACATCTCGAAGTGAAATGTCTTGACGGACCACAAGGGTAACATGCAATGGAACACACCAATGCACAATTACAACTTGGCTTCTAATTGTAGACAATGGTTGGAAAGAAACTGAAGAGAAGGAACATGATCAGGATCAGAAATCCTGAGATGTAGATGCACAAGATAACACTCTTGCAAAAATCATGCGGAAAAGGGATGTGTGGCAGAGTCATAGACATAGATGTGAGACTCACAAAGAGCACTCTTGTCGTGATCCATTTGATTACATAAAAGAACCTCTGCCATAGCTAATGGTAGGAAAGATGTTTTGTTGCCGCAATTCAATCACGACTTCAACCAAAGACTTGAGGGCTAGGTGGATTTGAAGTTATCCATCCTGATGTAATGTTTGATCATTAACAACAGGGAACACCGGAATGGATCTTGGGTTAAAGGTCAGCATCATGTACTGAGGTTCAAAAGAACCCAGCACAATCCGGGACCTTCGGTTCAAGTCCAAGATTTAAAATACGGAGAAAGGAGTAACTACTATCTGAGTGACACAAAGGACACTACGAGGTAGTAATCATGGAGTAACTTTCAGAAGTCATACCTAGCTTCAGAAGTATCCAAGAAAAAGGAAAGGAGACATCCGAGGTGAAAGGGAAACCTCGAAGCCTAGAATAGAATGATATGGAACCCACAAAATAGAGAGATCATGATGGAAGGAGATCTCACTGTTGAAACGAAACAAAGAGAGAACAAAGAACACACAAGAGTTTAGAGAACTCAACACTAGGTCAACTGGTTAAGGAACGGCCTGCTTTTGAGGCACCTAAGCTTTGAAAGACCAAAAGAGATGGTAAAACTTTCAAATCAACACAAGGTAATGTGACTCCGAATTAGAGCGATACCAGATAAGGAGTAAAAAGAATCCTATTCAGATTTTCGCAAATACTTTTAGCTTTCAAATAGTTTTGACAATCACTAGACTTAACATCGACCAATAGAAAGGGTTTCCTACAGGCAGTCCTGCTCTGATACCAAAACCTGTCGGAGACCCCGGGGGTCGTAGGCTAGACAAACCCAGATCTCCATCTGGCATAAGCCTAACCTAGATCTCTAGGGCCTACAGGGTGAGAATCGGTAACACAACAGTGACTCTACGACTCAAAGAGTAATACAAGCTCATAGCTGAGCGAAAAACCAAAGTATTACAAGCAGAGGTCACTGACCTGACATTTCATCAATCAACGGAAGCGAAGTTATGCTATTCTAAATAGCAAGATAGCAAAAGGCCTAAGAGGCCATGAGCATAACGGCGACGTCCCAGCCCATAGATTCCAGGCTGCCACCTGGGAATCCCAAGCTACTCGTCGATGTCGACCTAGAAACCTTCATTTGTTGGAGCGACTTCGTCTGAAACAAAGCATGCAAAGCTGAGTACAGGGACTCAGCAAGACTTAGTACAACCTGTTAGCAAAGCTGGTATGCGAGGCTTTATTTGGAGCTCATTTTGCGGAAAGCCAGTTTTCCTTTATAAAGAAGAGGGAGCAGAAGCTCGTCTATTCAGATCATTTTAAAAGGGGGAGAGCGATATCTCTAGCTCTACTGATCATCATATTGAATCCACCGAATCTTCATCATATGCTGAACCTATCAACTAGGAGCACCCCCTCGATACCCTGAGGAGGGATCCTTATCACACATTGATTCCAAGTTTTACGATTAGGTTCATGTTGTCTATGATCACAGAATCCATCACCAAGTCGTCCATAACCGTGGACACGGCTTTTCGAAAAGATTTACCCTGCAGGGGTGTACAACTTTACCCACACGCGCCGACCGACTCTTAGCGCCACATGATTAACACACTTCCTCGGTGTGGCAGAGGGTGGTCGACCAAAACCTTTCCCTTGCTTCGCCTATTCCATGAGTCAAACTAACGGGAGCTCCGTCATCGTAGGTAGCCATTCTCCGAGGCGGTCCCGGTCATTGTGTGCAGGGGATCCAGTTCAATGCCTCCAGCATCCTTCACCCCGGCCACGCCCTGTATGATGCACTTTGAAAACCTTTTTCACCTTTTCCCCATGCGTATGGCAAATGGAACTCGCAAACTAATTGACTCATGGGTAAGCTAGGCAAGTTCGGGCCAAGGGGTTCCCATGGGCCCCGTGTGGCTGTACGCTAAGTCTTGGTTCCGAAGGCGAGAACTCAGGTCCTAGTATCGGCGAGAACGAGTCAAATCACCACATCCCCATGTGGCGGCCCATCCAAGCCTTTAAACATGTTTATTATCATCATTGATCTTACCACGTCATCCTTCCATACTAGGTTCAATCGCAGCTCTGATTCATCAACCGGATGGATCAGAATTCGTTAACTAAGCATGGCTAAGCATATTCGATATAACGGCTCTAGCGATGCACACATAGCTCAAACCTAGTCTTGCTGGGAGTAGTGGATCAGGGTATTTAGGCTACAAGGATGGTAAATGCAACTCACATAGGATAACTATATCTGCCGATAAAACATATTGGAATCGAATGCAATATGTAGGAATCAGAAGTAAAAGCATTTCGAAACCATAATATGAACGAGGCTAGGGCTTGCCTTTGTCCCTGACAAACCAATATGGATCTTCGGAGATCCCATGCTTCACTTGTTCGTCGATGGATAAGTATTATGTTATGTCGATCTTCATCGTCTCGGGCACTTGCTCTATCGATCGCGAAGAAGCAAATACCGGAAAGGTAGAACCACAATCAACACATGGCATAATGCAATGCGCATACAAGGATGATGACATGACATGTTAATTAGGTACTGAAACTAACCCTAAGACATGTTCATCAATTTAAATGGGGTTGAATGCATAAAACACCGCAATTCGATAAACCCCATAAAGTGGCGTTAGATTGTTCTAACATAAGTGTTAATTGAAGTTGTTTAAATATGCATGATTTTGATACCAAAATGTAGATCTCATTTTTCTGAACATTTTAATATCTTATTTGCATTTTTCTGAATTTATATGAAATAGTTATGGATTTTACAAGTTCCGATTATTTTCTGAAAACGGAAAAACAGAATACGAAATTACTCTTTTAAAATCTCTGAAAGATGCCACGAATTTAAGGAAGCACTAAAGTTTAGATGTTAAATACTGTAGCTTTTTAACTGAAAACGTGTGTACATCAGCTAGCTTAAACACCTGATGGTTTCCTAAGCTTCAAATCTTCTGTTACAAACCTGAATATAGGTACTAAAGTATATCTAGTACCCTGAGCCCTAATATCTTTCTGCTGGCAGTTGAATTTTGAAATATGTATGGTTCAGTTTGGCAGGTATTTGTACAACACGGGAAGGAATTTCAGTGGAGATAAACCTGTCAGTAGTTGATGTATTAAGGAAGTAGTCGGATTGACTCTTTTATACCAGAATGAGAACATCAGGCTAGCTGAAGTTCAGAAACGTGTATGTACAAGAATTAAACCTAGAGACCCCTCATGTAGTGGCTACCTCCAGCCAATTAGAAGGATTCTTCTACTGAACGCGTTAGTGAACTGACATAGGCGAAGATCCCTTGTTCTCAGTTTGCTGAACTTTGTGCTACAGCAGAACTAAAATTCAGAGCATGTATTGCTGCACTTTTAGAGATTGACATGTAGCTAACTTCAGTTTCTACCGAACAGGTACTAGTTGTCATGCCAAAACTGAACCTGATACTTATTTGCAAGATAAAAGGACTATTTAGAACAACTCTCTTAGCAGCTGAAAGTGGACGAATAGATGCTTTGGTTTAGTTAGTAATTTCTGTGAAGATCATCTTCAAGAACAACTAAAGGTAGCTAAATCGGAGAACAAATGATGCTACAGGAATGTTGTCTAGAAAGTAAGTTCTGGCATGGATTAGAATATATGAAGTGTCTCTCTTATACTCATCTTAAATACTCTTTGCACCTCCAGTCATCGGTTCATCTCACAGGGAAAACAAGGAATGGATCTTGAATTAGAGAAACAAGTATTGGAGGCTTCACATATGAATTGTACCTGTACTCAAAGGTGAAAAAGGGACAGATCGGAGATGGGGCTGGGTCTCTTCTTCTTCTCCTGATGCCCTTGTTAATCGGTTCCGGCGGCCGGTCGCGGACTCGTCGTCCTTTGCTCCGGCAATTGTCCATGCTTCTCCTCCTACTCCTCTGCTGCATCGATCATTTCCCGTCCCGGCTAGGTGAAAGCCATGGCGCCATCGCTGGTTATCGGAAGGGCTGATATTTGCTGGGGAATGGATCACGATGGATCAGGTGGTTTGCAGCATTGGGTAGAGAAGTACTAGTTGGTCACTTCTTTTGAAGTCAGCCACGGTTCTCTCCTTGGATATTTTGAATAGATGGTACTGTAGCTCATATCTATCAACCAAAGACTGCTAGATATTTAGCTCTAGTAACTCATGTGTGCTGTGATATTAGCAGATTTTGTCTCTTCGACTCGACAAACTATATTTGAAACCTTTTTGAGGACTTTTAAAATAGGAAAGAAAATAGTCAAATTTTGGTGCGTTTAAAGTTATGTTGTCAAGAGTTTAAAGAAAATGATGCATGCCATACTCATGATGCACATTACAATTCCTAGTTAGGATTAGCTAAAATGGGGATGTTACAATTTCTTTGTTCCATTACCTTCCAGTAGCTTTGAGCAATGTCCAGAAGTGTTAAGAATGATTGTGTCACCTCTGAACATGTGAGTTTTTGATTATGCACTAACCCTCTAATGAGTTTGTTTCGAGTTTGGTGTGGAGGAAGTTTTCAAGGGTCAAGAGAGGAGGATGATATACTATGATCAAGGAGAGTGAAAACTAAGCTTGGGGATGCCCCGGTGGTTCACCCCCGCATATTCTAAGAAGACTCAAGCGTTTAAGCTTGGGGATGCCCAAGGCATCCCCTTCTTCATCGACAAATTATCAGGTTCCTTCTCTTGAAACTATATTTTTATTCGGCCACATCTTATGTACTTTACTTGGAGCGTCTGTGTGCTTTTATTTTTGTTTTGTTATTTTCATTCTATGAATAAATACATGCTTGTGTGGGAGAGAGACACGCTCCGCTGGTTCGTATGAACACATGTGTTCTTAGCCTTTAATTTTCATGGCGAAGGTTGAAACTTCTTCGTTAATTTGTTATATGGTTGGAATTGGAAAATGATACATGTAGTAAATTGCTATAGTGTCTTGGATAATGTGATACTTGGCAATTGTTGTGCTCATGTTTAAGCTCTTGCATCATATACTTTGCACCCATTAATGAAGAAACACTTAGAGCTTGCTAATTTGGTTTGCATATTTGGTTTCTCTAGAGTCTAGATAATATCTAGTATTGAGTTTTGAACAACAAGGAAGACGGTGTAGAGTCTTATAATGTTTACAATATGTCTTTTATGTGAGTTTTGCTGCACCGGTTCATCCTTGTGTTTGTTTCAAATAACCTTGCTAGCCTAAGCCTTGTATCGAGAGGGAATACTTCTCATGCATCCAAAATCCTTGAGCCAACTACTATGCCATTTGTGTCCACCATACCTACCTACTACATGGTATTTCTCCGCCATTCCAAAGTAAATTGCTTGAGTGCTACCTTTAAATAATTCAAAATTTATCACCTCTGATTTGTGTCAATGTTTTATAGCTCATGAGGAAGTATGTGGTGTTTTATCTTTCGATCTTGTCATTTACTTCGAGACTTTCACAATGGACTAGTGGCACATCCGCTTATCCAATAATTTTGCAAAAGAGCTGGCAATGGGGTTTCCAGCCCGATTAATTAACTTGCATTAATAATTCTCTTCACATGTTTTGCTCGATTCATCAGAAGCAACTTAATTTTGCAAATAGACACTCCTTCATGGTATGTGATTGTTGGAAGGCACCCGAGGATTCGGTTAGCCATGGCTTGTGTAAGCAAAAGGTTGGGAGGAGTGTCATCCATAAATAAAGAAAAACTAAACTAAAGTACATGTGTAAACAAAAGAGAAGAGGGATGATCTACCTTGTTGGTAGAGATAACGTCCTTCATGGGAGCCGCTCTTGAAAGTCTGGTTGATGAGGTAGTTAGAGTGCCCACTACCATTCGTTGACAACAACAAACACCTCTCAAAATTTTACTTTTATGCTCTCTTTATGTTTTCAAAACAAAAGCTCTAGCACAAATATAGCAATCGATGCTTTCCTCTTTGAAGGACCATTCTTTTACTTTTATGTTGAGTCAGTTCACCTATCTCTCTCCACCTCAAGAAGCAAACACTTGTGTGAACTGTGCATTGATTCCTACATACTTGCATATTGCACTTGTTATATTACTCTATGTTGACAATATCCGTGAGATATACATGTTATAAGTAGAAAGCAACCGCTGAAACTTCATCTTCCTTTGTGTTGCTTCAATACCTTTACTTTAAATTATTGCTTTATGAGTTAACTCTTATGCAAGACTTATTAATACTTGTCTTGAAGTACTATTCATGAAAAGTCTTTGCTTTATGATTCACTTGTTTACTCATGTCATTACCATTGTTTTGATCGCTGCATCCACTACATATGTTTACAAATAGTATGATCAAGGTTATGATGGCATGTCACTTCAGAAATTATCTTTGTTATCGTTTTACCTGCTCGAGAGCAGAACTAAGCTTGGGGATGCTTGATACGTCTCCGACGTATCGATAATTTCTTATGTTCTATGCCATATTATTGATGATACCTACATGTTTTATGCACACTTTATGTCATATTCGTGCATTTTCTGGAACTAACCTATTAACAAGATGCCGAAGTGCCACTTCCTGTTTTCTGCTGTTTTTGGTTTCAGAAATCCTAGTAACGAAATATTCTCTAATTGACGAAACGAAGACCCAGGGGCCTATTTTTCCACGGAGCTTCCAAGACCGAAGAACATACGAAGTGGGGCCACGAGGTGGCGACACCACATGGCGGCGCGGCCAAGGGGGCCCGCGCCCTATGGTGTGGGCCCTCGTCAGCCCCGACCTGCCTCTTCCGCCTACTTAAAGCCTCCGTCGCGAAACCCCGATGCGAAAAACCACGATACGGAAAACCTTCCGCCGCCGCCATCGCGAAGCCAAGATCCGGGGGATAGGAGTCTCTGTTCCGGCACCTGCCGGAGCGGGGAAGTGCCCCCGAAGGCTTCTCCATCGACACCGCTGCCATCTCCACCGCCATCTTCATCACCGTGCTGCTCCCATGAGGAGGGAGTAGTTCTCCATCGAGGCTCTGGCGTGGTAGCTATGTGGTTCATCTCTCTCCTATGTACTTCAATACAATAATCTCATGAGCTGCCTTACATGATTGAGATTCATATGATGATGCTTGTAATCTAGATGTCATTATGCTAGTCAAGTGAGTTTTACTTATGTGATCTCCGGAGACTCCTTGTCCCACGTGTGTAAAGGTGACAGTGTGTGCACCGTGTGGGTCTCTTAGGCTATATTTCACAGAATACTTATTCACTGTTGAATGGCATAGTGAGGTGCTTATTTATATCTCTTTATGATTGCAATGTGTTTGTATCACAATTTATCTATGTGCTACTGATGACCCACAAGTATAGGGGGTGTATCGTAGTATCTTCGATAAGTAAGAATGTCGATCCCAACGAGGAGCAGAAGGTGTTGACAAGCAGTTTCGATGAAGGTTTCACCGTAAATGCTCACAGACAAATATTCTGGGGTTTTGATGTAACAGATAAATAAAGTACAAGTAAGTAAAATGCGAGAGAAATAATTGCAGCGAGTGGCCCAATCCTTTTTAGCACAAAGGACAAGCCGGTTTGTTTACTTATAATGACCAAACGTTCGAGGACACACGGGATTTTAGTCTAGTGCTTTCGCTACATACAATTAATCTTCATTGTTTTGATAAGTGTTGTGTGGGTGAACCTGTGCTAATGTACCGCCCTTCCTAGGACTAATACATACTTGTGATTATACCCTTGCAAGCATCCGCAACTACAAGAAAGTAATTAAGATAAATCTAACCACACCTTAAACTCGAGATCCTGCGATCCCTCCTGCATCGATATACCAACGGGGTTCAGGTTCTGTCACTCCGGCAACCCCGCAATTGGCAAACGAGTACAAGATGCATTCCCCTAGGCCCATAAATGGTGAAGTGTCGTGTAGTCGACGTTCACACGACACCACTAGAAGAATAACACCACAACTTAAATATCATAACATTGAATATTACTCAACCATAGTTCACTACTAACATTTAGACTTCACCCATGTCCTCAAGAACTAAACGAACTACTCACGAGACATCATATGGAACATGATCAGAGGTGATATGATGGTGAATAACAATCTGAACATAGACCTTGGTTCAATGGTTTCACTCAATAGCATAAACAACAAGTAGAAATCGACCGGGAGAGTTTCCCTATCAAACAATCAAGATCAAACCCAAATTGCTACAGCGGTGACGAGGTGCTGCGGAGGAGATGGCGGTGATGATGGTGGAGATGATGATGATGGTGATGGAGATGATGTCCAGCTTGATGGATGGACGATGGCCCCTCCGGGAGGGAATTTCCCGGCGGATTCCCGCCCGGAGAGCTCTTTCTCTCTCGGTGTTCTCCCGCCCAGAGGCGGCTGAACCCTCGAGGATTCCTTCTGGCTTTGGTCTTCGGGACGAAGGGTTTCGCGAAGAAAAGGAGGCGAAAGAGGCCGAGGGGCCCCACACCACATGGTGGCGCGGCCAGGCCATGGGCCGCGCCACCCTATGGTGTGGGCCCACCCCGGGTCCAGCTGGCTCCCCTTCGGCTTCCTCCGTCATCCGGAAAATAGGATTTTGGTAAAACTTCCTTCCACGCTGATCTTCCGAAATATTGCATCCTGACGGTGCTTTTTCCAGCAGAATCCTGGCTCCGGTGCTCGATCTCCAAATAATCATGAAACATGCAAAATAGATGAAATAACATAAGTATTGTGTCCCAATATGAAATATATCAATGAATAACAGCAAATTATGATATAAAATAGTGATGCAAATTGACGTATCAACTCCCCCCAAGCTTAGACTTCGCTTGTCCCCAAGCGAAACTGAGCTCGATAAACATGTCCACATGTTTATGGAGTGAAGAGTCGATAAATAAAATACGGACAAGAAGCATCATATTCATTCACACAAGGCATTATAGTAAACAACTTCCTCATATAATTCAACTTGAAACAAGTATAAGGTAATCACAAATAAAGGTGCATAAGGAATCATAATTGGTGATGGCAAACTTTGTTCTTGGTCGAGAACATTTATTATATTCGTCTATTGAGCAGCGCTCTCATATCAAAAGCTTATAGTAAACTTGCATACTCAATCATATTAATCATTGATGACTTTCAAAGCTATATTCATTCAAGGTAAAACTTGTACTACACAAGAAAGAGTAAAGACATGATGAAGCAAATCACAATATAATAGTTTAATCACAACAACTCAAATGCTTGCTTGAGATGGAGGGAAATAGGTTTACTGACTCAACATAAAGTAAAAGACAGGCCCTTCGCAGAGGGAAGCAGGGATTAAATCATGTGCTAGAGCTTTTCAGTTTTGAAATCATATAAAGAGAATAAAAGTAAAGTTTTGAGAGGTGTTTGTTGTTGTCAACGACTGGTAGCGGGTACTCTAACCCCTTGCCAAACAGACCTCCAAAGAGCGGCTCCCATGAAGGACGTTATCTCTACCAGCAAGGTAGATCATCCCTCTTCTCTTTTGTTTACACATGTATTTTAGTTTATTTAAGGGTGACACTCCCCCAACCTTTGCTTACACAAGCCATGGCTAACCGAATCCTCGGGTGCCTTCCAACAATCTCATACCATGGAGGAGTGTCTATTGCAAAATTAAGTTGCTTACTGATGAATCAGGGCAAAACATGTGAAGAGGATTATTAATGAGAGTTGATTAATTGGGGCTGGGAACCCGTTGCCAGCTCTTATTGCAAAATTATAGGATAAGTGGATGAAGCCACTAGTCCATTAGTGGAGGCTGCCTAACAAGATCGAAAGATAAAACACCACATACTTCCTCATGAGCTATAAAACATTGACACAAATAAGAAGTAATAAGTTTTGAATTGTTTAAAGGTAGCACATGAAGTATTTACTTGAATGGCAGAAATTACCATGCATTAGGTAGGTATGGTGGACACAAATGGCATAGGTTTGGGTTCACGTTTGGATGCACGAGAAGTATTCCCTCTCAAGACAGGTCTTTGGCTAGCAAGGTTAATTAGCAAGCATAGGAGTTGAGGGAAACAAACAAATATACATGTGATAGAAACAATCATGCATCTTACTTGTAAGCACAAACTTTTAACTCTAGAATACTAAGCAAAGAACTGATAAGAAAGATAATAACATCTTCTACATGTATTTCCTCTATTCTTCTTGAACTCAAAGTGTTGTTGCTATTGACCATTGCTAAGTTTGCCAAAACCAAATAGATTTACTTAATGCTCCCAAAGTGGTACCAATACTAAAATCAAGATCAATCATATGGTAGAAATTGCAAACTAAAATAAGATGTGCAATATGTAAATAATAAGACTTCTCATTAATATTCCATAATGATAACTCACACCAAGGGATACATAGGCTAACTAAAGGAGAGATACTTCCACACTGCAACCCATCTCATATGATAACTTCCCTACTCATGATATGACACTACTTGATATTAAAAAGTAAAAGGTAATGATAATGTGATACCGCAGCACTCCCCCAAGCTTGGAACAAACCAAGGGGATGCCAATACCGATGATGGATTACTCCTTTGGCGATGGTGGTGATGAATTCCCGTCTTCAGACTTCCAAGATAAAGGCTCTCCATCAACAAATGACATCTTGGTCTCGGGAATCCAACTAGCAGCACGGCTTATATGTTTAAACCTGTTTTCATACTCACAGTTCTGATTATGAATGTCATAGAGTTGAGCTTGGAGTTTGTTGGTGGTGTCGTGAAGTGAGAGGATGTCGCCCCATAACTTTGCATTCTTCTCGTGTTCAGAATGAGTTCGACACAATCTTGTGGAAGATATCCACTTCACGCTCGGCCATCTTCTTGTAATTGAAAACCTCTTGTTCTAGCTTCTCCATCCTGTCTTCCAAGCTTCCTTCGCCTTTGGGACCCTGAACATCTTTGATCTGCAGTTCTCCCTTGACGAGCATTAACTCCTTTGGGTGCATCCTCAGCTCCTCCATGTACAAGTTACCAACATCTTTGCAGGAGCTGTCCTTCGGAGTCCCCGATGAAGACATGATGGCTCTAGATCTAAAACAAATCATGGCAGAAACAGCTTGAAACAAAACACGTCGAAAAAACGATATACGGACTCCGGTCCGGGGGATTTTATAATAAAAATTTTCAGAACAAACGGAAAGTACCAGATCGAACTAGAAAGGGGCGACGAGGCGGCCGCACCATAGGTCGGCGCGGTGTCAGGCCGCGCCGCCTATGGTGGCACGCCTCGTGCATCCTTTCCACTCCGTTTCGAACTCGTAATTTTTCATATTTTCCAAAAACAACAAAAATAATGTTCGGAAAGTAAATCGCGAACTTTTCATTACCAGTATTGTCACCTATTCAAAGTCGAGTTCTGCGGACTGTCTATTTGTCCTTTGATGAAAGCCTCCGGTGTTTCCACTGAATAATATCAACATCAACATTATAAGAATCACCCGAGATATAATGCTTGAGTCTTTGTCCATTCACCACTTGCGTAGCATTGCCTTGGAGAGAGCTAATTTTAATTGCTCCCGAACGATACACCTCCTCAACAACATATGGTCCTTCCCATTTCGAGAGTAATTTCCCTGCAAAGAATCTGAGACGAGACCGATACAATAGGACTTTATCCCCAATATTAAACTCTCTTTTGATGATCCTTCTATCATGCCATTTTTTAACTTTTTCTTTAAAGAGTTTAGCATTTTCATAAGCTTCACTTCTCCATTCATCTAGAGAACTTAATTGTAGCAACCTCTTATCACCGGAAAGTTTAGGATCTTTATTTAATTCTCTAACAGCCCGATAAGCTTTGTGTTCTAGTTCTAAAGGTAAATGACAAGCTTTTCCATAAACCATTTTATAAGGTGACATTCCCATGGGGTTTTTATAAGCAGTTCTATAAGCCCATAGTGCGTCTTTCAATTTACTAGCCCAATTCTTTCTAGATTTATTAACGGTTTTCTGTAAGATAGATTTAATTTCTCTATTTGATAGTTCTACTTGACCACTACTTTGAGGGTGATAAGCGGAAGCAATTCTATGATTAATACCATACTTAGCAAGAGTTTTTCTAAAACCTCCATGAATAAAATGAGAACCTCCATCAGTCATAATATATCTAGGTACTCCAAATCTAGGAAAAATAATATCTAAAAGCATTTTTAAAGAGGTCTCACCATCAAGACTTTTTGTAGGTATGGCTTCCACCCATTTAGTAACATAATCAACAGCACAAGTATATGAGTGTTACCTTTTGAAGAGGGAAAAGGTCCCATGAAGTCAAATCCCCAACAATCAAACGGTTCAATAACAAGAGTATAATTCATAGGCATTTCATTGCGTCTGGAGATATTACCAACCCTTTGACATTCATCACAAGATAAAATAAACTTCCTTGCATCTTTGAAGAGAGTTGGCCAATAAAACCTGATTGTAGAACCTTTTGCGCGGTTCTATCTCCGGCGTGATGTCCTCCATAAGCACTGCCATGACATTTACTCAATATCTCTTGTTGTTCATATTCGGAACACACCTTCGCATAATACCATCCACTCCTTCTTTATATAAGTGTGGGTCATCCCATAAATAATGCCTCAAGTCATAAAAGAATTTCCTCCTCTGCTGAGCTGAAAAGGTTGGAGGCAAGTACTTGGAAACAATAAAGTTAGCATAATCAGCATACCAAGGACTGTCTCGCGAACTCACCTTTATTACAGCTAATTGTTCATTTGGAAAACTATCATTAACGAACAGGATCATAAGCAATATTTTCCAATCTAGACAAATTATCAGCAACAGGATTATCAGCACCTTTCCTATCTACAATATGTAAATCAAATTCTTGCAAAAGAAGTACCCATCTAATAAGCCTTGCTTAGCATCTTTCTTTGTCATAAGGTATCTAATTGCAGCATGATCATGAATTGTAACTTTTGAATCAACAATATAAGATCTAAATTTATCACAAGCAAAGACTACAGCTAACAATTCTTTTTCAGTAGTAGCATAATTTCTTTGAGCAGCATCAAGAGTTTTGCTAGCATAATGAATAACATTTAATTTTTTATCTACTCGCTGTCCAAGAACAGCGCCTACAGAAAATCACTAGCATCACACATAATTTCAAAAGGTAAATTCCAATCGGGAGGTTCAACTATAGGAGCAGTTGTTAAGGCTTTCTTTAGAGTTTCAAAAGCTTCCTACAATCATCATCAAAAACAAAAGGTACATCTTTTTGAAGAAGATTAGTAAGAGGCTTTGAAATCTTGGAGAAATCTTTAATAAATCTCCTATAAAACCCAGCATGACCAAGAACACTACGAATACCTTTAACATCCCTTGGATAGGGCATCTTCTCAATAGCTTCAACTTTAGCTCTATCAACTTCGATACCTCTCTCTCGGAAATTTTATGTCCCAATACAATTCCTTCATTAACCATAAAGTGGCATTTCTCCCAATTAAGAACAAGGTTAGTTTCTTCACATCTCCGCAAAACTTTATCAAGGTTTCAAGCAACTATCAAAAGAATTCCCATAGACGGAAAAATCATCCATGAATACTTCCACAATACTCTCACAAAAGCCATGAAAAATAGCAGACATGCATCTTTGAAAAGTAGCAGGAGCATTACATAAACCAAAAGGCATACGCCTATAAGCATAAGTTCCATAGGGACAAGTAAAGGTGGTTTTCTCTTGATCTTTAACACTTTGTGAAAACCCAGAATAACCATCAAGAAAGCAAAAATGAGTATTTTTAGATAACCTTTCTAGCATTTGATCAATAAATGGTAAAGGGTAATGATCTTTCTTAGTAACTTTAACTTTTCGATAATCAATGCACATTCTATACCCTACAACTACTCTTTGAGGTATGAGCTCATCATTATCATTAGGCACAACAGTCATTCCTCCTTTCTTAGGAACACAATGCACAGGACTAACCCATCTACTATCAGCAATAGGATATATAATACCAGCTTCAAGAAGTCGTAATACCTCATTTCTTACCACATCCTTCATCTTGGGAATTAGACGACGCTGAGGTTCAACAACAGGCTTCGCATCATCTTCCATATTAATGGCATGTTGGCAAATAGAGGGAGAAATCCCCTTCAAGTCATCAAGAGTATAGCCAATAGCACCTCGGTGTTTCTTCAATATTTGCAATAATCTTTCTTCTTCAAACTCTGTAAGCTTAGAACTAATAATAACAGGATATATTTTCTTATCATCAATATGAGCATATTTAAGATTATCGGTAAAGGCTTTAGATCAAAAAAAGGATCTTCCTTTGGTGCGGTGTTGTACCCAAGTCTTCCACGGTAAATCATGTTTGAGAATAGGTTGGCGAAGAAAATCTCCTCAAGCTCCTCTTTCTTTCCTAAAACTTCACTCTCGCTATCCTCCAAATGTTGCTGCAAAGGATTATTAGGAACAAGAACAATAGATGCACACTGCTCCATTTTAAAATCATTACTAGGCAAATCCGCTTTATAAGGAGTTTTAGTAAATTTAGAGAAGTTAAACTCATAAGATTCACCAGCAAATTTAGTCAAAATTTTCTCTTTCTTGCAATCTATAATAGCTCCACAAGTATTTAGAAAAGGTCTACCAAAAATGATAGGACAATAATCACTAGCAGCAGAACCAAGTACCAAAAAGTCAGCAGGATATTTAATCTTACCACATAAAACTTCCACATCTCGAACAATACCAATTGGTGAAATAGTTTCTCTATTAGCCACTGAATAACCACATCAATATCTTCAAGTTCACAAGAATCAATTTCGTGCATAATCTCGTGTAAAGCTCATAAGGTATAGCACTAACACTTGCACCAATATCACATAAACCATAATAGCAATGATCACCAATTTTAACATATAGCATAGGAACACTAGCTTGTTTGGGTTTATTAGGATGTGAAACAATATTAGAAGCATCTTCACGAAAAATAATATGACCATCCTCAACATTTTCAGTCACAAGATCTTTAACAATTGCAACAGCAGGTTCGACTTTTATTTGTTCTTCAGGTTCTCTAGGTTTCTTTTCACTTTTATGAACCGCACTATTTATAACAGAGTACTCTTTCATTTTAGCAGGAAAAGGAGTTTTTTCAATATAAGCTTCAGGAATAACACGATCAGCAGTTTCAACTACAACACACTTATTAATAGATGAATCAATTTTATCTTTATACGGTTCATGATACTTATCAAAATTCTTCTTAGGCAATTCATAATGAGAGGCGAAAGCTTTATAAAGGTTTGCAGCAACTTGAGAATCAAGACCATATATAGCACTCATATTACGAAATGTATCAGTATCCATAAAAGTTTCAATGCATTTATAATCATAAATTATACCCGATTCTCTATCTTTGTCGTTCTCCCAACCTTCAGTATTTTCTTGGATCCGATCAAGAAGGTCCCTTTAAACTCTTCTTTATTGCGTGTAAATGATCCAGAACAAGAAGTATCCAGCAAGGTCTTGTCTTGAAAAGAAAGTCTTGCATAGAAATTATCAATAATAACATTACCAGGAAGCTCATGAATGGGGCATTTGAGCATTAAAGACTTCAATCTCCCCCAAGCTTGGGCAATACTCTCTCCATCATGAGGCCAAAAGTTATATATGCGGTTCCGATCTTTGTGAATTTCACTTGGAGGATAAAATTTGGAATAAAATAAAGGCACAATGTCCTCCCAATCAAGAGAATCACCATTCTTGACAATTTATACCAATGCGCCGCTTTACCAGACAACGATATAGAGAATAGCTTTTTCCTAACTTCATTCATAGCAATACCTGCACATTTGAATAACCCGCATAATTCATGCAAAAACAGTAAATGATCACCAGGATGGACAGTTCCATCCCCTTCATAGCGGTTATCCATAACATGTTCAATAATTTTCGTAGGTATTTTATATGGTATTACTTCCTCACCTGGCACCTCATCCACTACCGTTGCAGTAGTAGTAGATTTCCCAAATAGAAATTGAAGAGAAGATCTCTCCATAATGACTTATAGCAGCAGGCAATAAAATCAGCACAAATAGTAAAGGTTTTCCTTACCAATTCCACTTACCAATAGAGCTTCACTCCCCGGCAACGGCGCCGAAAATAGTCTTGATGACCCACAAGTATAGGGTGTATCGTAGTATCTTCGATAAGTAAGAATGTCGATCCCAACGAGGAGCGAAGGTGTTGACAAGCAGCCGATGAAGGTTTCACCGTAAATGCTCACAGACAAATATTCGGGGTTTTGATGTAATGATAAATAAAGTACAAGTAAGTAAAATGCGAGAGAAATAATTGCAGCGAGTGGCCCAATCCTTTTTAGCACAAAGGACAAGCCGTTTGTTTACTTATAATGACCAAACGTTCTCGAGGACACACGGGATTTTAGTCTAGTGCTTTCGCTACATACACTGATTAATCTTCATTGTTTTGATAAGTGTTGTGTGGGTGAACCGTGCTAATGTACCGCCCTTCCTAGGACTAATACATACTTGTGATTATACCCCTTGCAAGCATCCGCAACTACAAGAAACTAATTAAGATAAATCTAACCACAGCCTTAAACTTCGAGATCCTGCGATCCCTCCCGCATCGATATACCAACGGGGTTCAGGTCTGTCACTCCGGCAACCCCGCAATTGGCAAACGAGTACAAGATGCATTCCCCTAGGCCCATAAATGGTGAAGTGTCGTGTAGTCGACGTTCACACGACACCACTAGAAGAATAACACCACAACTTAAATATCATAACATTGAATATTACTCAACCATAGTTCACTACTAACATTTAGACTGCACCCATGTCCTCAAGAACTAAACGAACTACTCACGAGATATCATATGGAACATGATCAGAGGTGATATGATGGTGAATAACAATCTGAACATAGACCTTGGTTCAATGGTTTCACTCAATAGCATAAACAACAAGTAGAAATCGATACCGGGAGTTTTCCCTATCAAACAATCAAGATCAAACCCAAATTGCTACAGCGGTGACGAGGTGCTGCGGAGAGATGGCGGTGATGATGGTGGAGATGATGATGATGGTGATGGAGATGATGTCCAACTTGATGGCGGACGATGATTTCCCCCTCCGGGAGGGAATTTCCCCGGCGGATTCCTGCCCGGAGAGCTCTTTTCTCTCTGGTGTTCTCCGCCCCGCAGAGGCGGGTAACCCTTCGTGAGGATTCCTCTCTGGCTTTGGTCTTCGGGACGAAGGGTTTCGCGAAGAAAAGGAGGCGAAAGAGGCCGAGGGGGCCCCACACCACATGGTGGCGCGCCAGCCATGGCCGCGCCACCCTATGGTGTGGGCCCACCCCGGGTCCAACTGCTCCCCTTCTCCGGCTTCCTCCGTCATCTGGAAAAATAGGATTTTTGGTAAAACTTCCTTCCACAGCTGATCTTCCGAAATATTGCATCCTGACGGTGCTTTTTCCAGCAGAATCCTGGCTCCGGTGTTCGATCTCCAAATAATCATGAAACATGCAAAATAGATGAAATAACATAAGTATTGTGTCCCAATATGAAATATATCAATGAATAACAGCAAATTATGATATAAAATAGTGATGCAAATTGGACGTATCAACTCTCTAGCAATGTTATTAAAGTAGTTTTATTCCTCCCCGTGTGAAAGGTGAGTGTGCACCGTGTTAGTACTTGGTTTATGCTATGATCATGATCTCTTGTAGATTGCGAAGTTAACTATCGCTATGATAATATTGATGTGATCTATTCCTCCTACATATGCATGAAGGTGACAGTGTGCATGCTATGTTAGTACTTGGTTTAGTCTTTTGATCTATCTTACACTAAAGGTTACTAAAATATGAGCATTATTGTGGAGCTTGTTAACTCCGGCATTGAGGGTTCGTGTAATCCTACGCAATGTGTTCATCATCCAACAAGAGTGTAGAGTATGCATTTATCTATTCTGTTATGATCGATGTTGAGAGTGTCCACTAGTGAAAGTCTAATCCCTAGGCCTTGTTCCTAAATATCGCTATCGCTGCTTGTTTATCGTTTTTTACATTATTACCGCGTTACTACCGCTTGTTTATCGTTCCGGGCAAAGCACTTTTCTGGTGCCGTTGAGCACGTTTATTCATACCACCTGTATTTCACTATCTCTTCGCCGAACTAGTGCACCTATTAGGTGTGTTGGGGACACAAGAGACTTCTTGCTTTGTGGTTGCAGGGTTGCATGAGAGGGATATCTTTGACCTCTTCCTCCCGAGATCGATAAACCTTGGGTGATCCACTTAAGGGAAACTTGCTGCTGTTCTACAAACCTCTGCTCTTGGAGGCCCAACACTGTCTACAAGAATAGAAGCTCCCGTAGACATCAAAGTGCACTTGTAAAACATACCGGAGATGATCTCCCTTTGGTGAAGTTAAGACTACACCGGCACCGAGACCCTCCTTGAGCTTGGATCCGTCAAAGTGCATCTTCCAGTATTCCATTCTTTGATCCGGGGGCTTGTATTGCATTTCCGCCCAATCGACCAAAAATCAGCTAAAGCTTGCGATTTGATGGCGTCTCTTCTTTCGTACACCGGTACATACTGATATCTGATTGCCCATTTCGCAATCCTGCCGCTAGCGTCCTTGTTGCACATGATATCGGAGATGGGTGCTTCACTCACCACCTTCATAGGATGTTCCTCAAAGTAGTGCTTGAGCTTTGTGGCGGCCATAAACACGCCATAGGTCATTTTCTGGAAGTGCGGGTAGTTTTGCTTTGAGAGGGAGAGCACCTCGCTCAGGTAGTATACCGGCCTCTGGACGGTTTTTCCTTCCTCTTCTCTTTCTACCACCACAACAACACTCACGACCCGGTTGGTTGCTGCTATGTATAGCAACATTGGCTCTCTTTCCAACGACGAAGCCAATATTGGTGCGGTAGCTAACATTGTTTTCAGCTCCTTAAACGCTGCGTCTGCCTGAGGGGTCCAGACGAACTTATCGGATTTTCTCATTAAAGCATATAGCGGCAAAGCCTTTTCTCCTAACCTGCTTATGAATCGGCTTAGCGATGCTAAGCTTCCGGTAAACTTTTGTATGTCCTTCAGATCCTGCGGTATCGTCATTCTCTCAATTGCCCGGATCTTTACCGGATTGACCTCAATGCCTCGGCTTGAGACGAGGAAACCCAGCAGCTTGCCGGCAGGGACACCGAAAGTACATTTTGCCGGATTGAGTTTCATCCGGAACCTTCTTAGGTTGTCGAATGTTTGCCGGATATCGTCAATTAGGGTATCTTTTACCTTAGTTTTTATCACGATGTCATCCACATACACCTACACATTCTTTCCGATTTGATCAAACAAGCATTTTTGCATACAGCGGGTACGTTGCACCAGCGTTGCGCAAACCAAAAGGCATAGTGATATAGCAGTAAGCCCCGTGCGGGGTAATGAACGCAGTTTTTATTTGATCTTCCTTTTTTTTGTGGAAACCGGAGTACGCATCCAGGAAAGACAACAACTCACACCCAGCAGTGGAATCAATCACTTGATCGATCCGCGGTAAAGGAAAAGGATCTCTTGGGCAAGCCTTGTTGAGGTTGGTGTAGTCGATGCACATGCGCCACACCTTTGGAGCTTTTGCCTCCAGGTTCTCATCTTTCTTCTTTTCGACCATCACCGGATTGGCTAGCCACTCAGTATGCGTGACTTCCACAATGAAACCGGCAACTAACATCTTTGTCACCTCTTCTCCAATAATCTTCCTCCTGTCTTCGAACCGGCGCAATGGTTGTCGCACCGGCTTGGCATCCTTCCGAACGTTTAGAGAGTGCTCAGCCACTCCCTCGAACACCTACCAAGTCATCAGACCAGGCAAAGATATTCCGATTCTCACGGAGGAACTGACGAGCGCTTTCCTATGCCTCATCGAGACCGGCACCGATACGAACGGTACACTCGGGAAAGCTGGTCCAAGACGATGTCCTTTGTTTCCTTTGTCGGTTTGAACGCTGAGCGCTGACTTGCACTCATTGCCGCTAAGCTCAACCGTGAAGACCGAGCCAGCGCAACCGCGGTTTGCATCCTTCTTTTTCCTCCGCGATCACCAGCGATTCCGCTAGGTTTGATCCGGCAGATGTTTTCCAGTGAGATTTTGTAGTTTCCCACCACGGTCAAGGGTCCACGAGGTGCCGCATCTTCATCTTGAGATACGCCGTGTGGGTCGAGGCCATGAAGGCCGCCAGCCGGTCTCCCCAGCAATGCATGGTACGGACTATCTAAGTCCACCACCTCGAACTCAAGGTTTTCAACCGGCAATTGTCACGTCCTCCAAACGACACATCCACCCGGACTTTTCCAACCGGTGCGCAGGACAAACCCGGAACGATTCCATGGAACGTCGTGTGTGTTGGCTGAAGCATGTTTTCTGTTATGCCCAGCGTATGCATGGTGTGCTTGTACATTATGTTTATGCTGCTCCCATTGTCTATCAGCACCTTGCTGAACTTGACGCGAGTCGTTGGCCCCTTCATGATAGGGTCCACCACGAGAGCGTAGCCACCCGGGTTCGGCATGATTTTAGGGTGATCCCGGTATGACCATGAGAGTTCCTGATCTGACCACGGCATGTATTTTGGCACTGCCGGCATCACCGCGTTCACCTCCATGGAACGACGGCGCAGGCTTTGCTTGTCTGTCGGCTCTGTGACGAACACGACACAGCACACATCTGGGTCCTCATAAATGTTTCAGCCCAAAGGTGTTGGTGGAGGTGGTTGGCCGTGGCCCGCTCCCACTTGATTGACTTGCTGATACTGTTGTCTGTTTTGCTGAGGGTGCACCGGCAAGGCGTTTGCCCCGGTAAGCGGTGGTGGTGGTGGTAGCTGCTGCTGACGCGGCATGTCCGGTGGTGGCGGCGTCATTGCATTGCCCCCTTGTCCTTGGGTGTCTTTTACCGCCTCCTTTTGCATCAAGTACTTGGTCCAGGTACAATCTTTTGTCAAATGGTTCGACGGGTGAGCCGGATTCGGCGTGTGCCACCGGCAAGGTTGATCCATGGCAGCTTCCATGGTGTACTTTGCTCTTGCCAGTTCTTTTCTCGGCTCCATGGTTTCTTTTCGACCCATTGTTTCTTAGGACCCGCCCATGGCTGCGATCCGGTTCTTTGCCTCCGCTGCCGCTGGTATCGAGTTTTTCTGCACAAGAACAACTTGCTGCGAGCCATACCTTCGATCCGGGAAATCTTCCTCCTTTTGTTGTTCCGGTTATCCCTTCTTGGCGAGGCGGGTTTGATTGTTCCGGCTCTTGTATCGCCGGTTGCATTGGGTCTCCCAACGCATAGTTATCCGCCACACGCATCATCTCCGCCAACGTTGTTGGCATGTTCCTCTGCAGCCTTTGCCACAAAGGCGAACCTCGCCGGCATCCTTGGCTAAACCAAGCAATGGCCTGTGCTTCTATCACTCCTTCACAAGAGTTTCTGGTGGAGTTCCACCGAGTCGTAATCCCGGTCTGCTTTGCGGCGCCGCACGCATAAAGCGAGCTGCCGAGGCCTGTTTGGCCTTCTGTAGGTGCCGGAAGTTGCTCACAGGCTTCCTCAAAGTCCAACCAGCCATTTATGCTTCCTTCCGGCAAGTTGTTCAGCCGATTCTTGCCGGTCCTACCAGAACGTCGGCACGATTCTCACGGCCCAACGCCGATTTCCTCCTCCACTATGACTCCTCCGCCACCGACGTATACCGCGGTCACGTAATCCGCGAGCCGTCTTCCGCTTAGTGGTGCCATCGTATGTTTTGGTGTCACGGGGCAACCGAAGTTGCGAACCGGTGGTGGCTCTTTCATGATCCTTGGGCCAAAGCACTTTGGACCCGGAGGACCCTCGCCTCAATTATTTCCGACAGTACACTCCGCAGACGGTGCCTCGCATCCCGTTCCGGCAGTTTCTTTCTCCCAACCGCTCTCCCAAAGGTTTCCGGTAAGCGGTGAGTCTTGCTGAATCAGCTTCATCGTAATGTCGCCGCGGCCCTGCCTGTCTACCTTGGTGGAGGCATCTCCTCCTCATCATACGCTGCCCTTGCAGCCGGATAGTTTTGCCCGGTTTCGTGTCTACCGCATGATTGTTTCCTATAGCCTCCCTTGGCGTAGCCTCGCTCGCCCCTTGGCTTTTTCTACCGGCATCGTGTTGCCGGCTTGTTGTTTACCGGCAAGGACCGGATCGTATACAGTCATTCTGCGTGCGTTCACTTCTTTTCTCTTCTTCGTCCGGATGGGGACGAGGCCTACCCATGGGACTTGCTCGGCATTCTTTGTTGAACGCGGATTTCGAGGCTATAGCCTTGTTTAGCTTAGCCAAATTCGTTCTCGCTGCTCTACAAAGAGCCTCTCTCCGACACGCTCTTGTTGTTTTGCCGAGCCTCTCCGGTAAGCGAGTCACACGATCTACGCAGCCTTAGCAGCTTTTATGGTTTTATCCGGACTACTGTACTTAGGTTTCTCTATGATGCTAGCAGATGCAGAGGTACTTTTGCCGTAAGAACTTCCTTACGCAAATCCCGATCTAGATTGCGAGCCTTAAGCCGGTTTTCCGGTATCCTAGCAGCATGAGCGCTAACGAAGCAAAGCCATGGGCAGCGTTATACTCACGTACGGTTAGGTTCAGCTCGCGCTGCGCCCGACGACGTCCTTGCCGCTCTCGAGTATCTTCTGGCGCTGCGCTTCCACCGCCCCGAGCTGCTGCGGGTCGATGTTCGCGCGATGGGCGTTGCCGCACATTCATCGCCGCTTGGAGAGGCGTTGCGGTGGTGCGGAAGACGCTCCCGGTGCGCCGGTGTCGCGCTCCAGTGGTGGCGCACGGGTCGCAGCCGCACGACCAAGAACTTTGCCTCGCAGCCTCCTGCCTGCGCGCGCCAGCCATCATCACCACGACGCTGCGGCCAGCACAGCCACCTTGGCGGGTCCGGGGCCACCAGACGGCGAGAGCGCTGGCGCACGGACGGTGCCGAAGTAGACGCGGTGGCTGCCGAACTCGATGATGCGGCCGTTCTTGGGAAGATGCGCCGTTGGCGAAGCAGCCGCGTTGTCGTTGATGAAGTCGATGGAGTAGAAGCTCTAGACGAGCGCAGACACTGTCCGCTCGCCGGCGACCTCGAGGATGCCCGCCCGAATATGTATTCCAGCAAGCGCCACTTCATGCCCCACGGTGGGCGCCAACTGTCGCGTGGTGAACAAAGATGCCATGGGATGGCTTAGGTTGGGGCCGAATGGACGCAAGAGGATTCGGGGAGGGTTTGTGATTAGATGGGATGAACTTCCGGATGGTTTCCTCAAGAACTTAGCCAAGGCTAGAGGTTAAAGAAGAAAGACATAAGGAAGAACTCGCTCTAGATCATCTTCTCTATTGATCTCAACAGGTTACAAGTTTCTCAGTACAAGTTCCTCTGTGTTAATGTGTCCGCCCGTAAGAGGGGCTGCCCCCTCTCCTTATATAGGGGAGAGGGTGGCTTACAGGGCAAGAAACCCTAATGGCATCTTTGACTAGACAAACTACTTTACAAAGCTACTTTAATCATAGAAGACACCGGAGTCCTCTTTCAGGGATGCCGACGTCCTCCGGCTTCTTTGACCGTCATCCTTCTCTTTATCGTCAGCCCTTCGTTTAAAGTTACTTTGCTTAGCTCATCCTTGTCTTCTAGCTCTGGAGAGAATCTTTGACCAGTCCTGCCGACCTGCTCTTCTTTCCGGTAACCCGGTGTCTTCTTATCCGGTTCCGGCATACCCCTCTTGGGGATACCGGCTTAGCTTCACTTAGCTAAGTCCTTATCTCTGAGTTCCGGTACGAACATTAAACCGGTATCTTGATGGCTCAAACCATCCGGTTTGGCATGCCTTTGGCATACCGGGGGTCATCCCCCCAACATATAGGATATGTTACTATGAATCAAACAATTTGTGTATTTTTTCCTGTAAGATCCAAATCCTACATAGTTTCTATACAGATTCTATAAATCAAAGGGCCCCTACAAGATACTGGGTAGTACTCTCTCCGCCCACCAATAAGTGTGCTTCTAGTGTGCCGTAAGTCAACCTTTTTTGAATTTAACCAATTTTATAGCATAGAGTAGCAACATATATGTCATCAAATTGGTATACATTATTAGACGATATATTTTAAAACGATTTGTGGTACCAATTGTAGTGCCACACGTTATGCTACTTCTTCCTATGGAGTTGGCGAAATTCTTAAAAAAAGACTTAGAATAAAGGTTAGAATTACACTTGTTCGCGGATGGAGGGAGTAAGTACCAAGCTCGGTGCTACGGGCGTGAGTGCGCGATTAACTGCACCACATGACCGACAATGCAACACATGCGTTCCATGGTGATAATGTTAAATATAACGTCTTCCCATCTACTATCTATTGTAACAAGCTCTACTACGATAAACCTTGTCTGGCTCTTGTGATGAAGGGGTAAGAAAGACGGCGCGTCTTCAGCTCGTGCTAGTGTCTGTAGTCGTTGCTAGGTGGTCCAAATACCTATTTTACTATTATTGATAATTATTAATACATCGGTGTAATTTTTGTAAAAACAAATGTCACCACATATGTGGCCAAAATATCATTAGATATTGAGTACGACATTGATTATGTGGCAACAATGTATACTACTTCCATTCCAATGAATATTTTTTATAAATTTAGTCAAAAGTAAAAGCTTACCAAGTCTGATTAAATATAAAGAAGAAAATATAAACATGAAATAGATATATTACTCCCTCCATTCTAACATAAGTGTCACAACTTTGTCTAGATACGGATGTAATACATCCGTATCTAGACAAAGTTGTGACACTTATTTCAGAACAGAGAAAACGGAAATATATTTTTATAGTGAATATACTAGATTGGTTTGGTATCATAAATATTCATATTTTTATTTATAATAAATATTTGTCAAACTTAGTAACTGTTGAATTTTTCAAAATTTATAATGCTTATTCATTGGACGAAGGCAATATATAGTTCTTACATTGCATAATTCTTGCGTAGAAGATGACACCGCATGGACATGTGAAATCTACGAGCACATCACCATGTTTTCCAAATCGTACTACTACTCCTTCCGTCCATAAAAGCATGTCGAAGACTTATTTAAACTAGGTAAAACCCCGCGCGTTGCGGCGGGATATTTAGCTATTAATACACAGTTTGAAAAGATACCCACACGAAAAGAGAAACATTTAACAGAAGGTGGAGGGATATGCCATAATTTCAATAATAGGATGCAAACTATTATATATCTTTGTGAATACAACATTGTATATCCCTGAAAATTGAGATAATTTATGAGTTGACAGCAAATTGAAAGATGAAATGTTGTTTATATGTCACTCGAGTGCCAACACAACAATTTTTGTGACAAACCGAGAAAAATAATAATATGTCCTCAGTTGTTCGATAGACGACAACGGAAATGCTAAAGATTTACATAGGACATGTCTAAAGATTGCTAAAATCGTGGTCGCGGTTATGTGACCAAGCCGATTTGTGAGCAAGTTTAGATAAGCACAGATCAACCGGTCCCTTGCTGCCGATCTTGGGAGCTCTGAGACTGTCATCGTACCGTGCTCTGAGGCATCTAAAAACCTGATCCAAGCAGTACCCTCTAAATATTTTATTTCAACATAGACTTTCTTGCAATTGATACCTGTGTCAATCATATAGGAAATGTCTGTTATGCGAATTTGCGATATGAATGGTAGTAATAAAGATTTTTAATTTCTATCTAAACGCAGAATTAATGCAACTCATATCGATCATTCACAAACAGAAATAATCATGAAAATAAAATAAAATAAAAACAATATATATATCACATGTTTTAATCTGTAATGTACTTTGAGATAGTAGGCAGGGAAGGAAAAGACACATGCTGGGAACTTCGCAAGTTAGCATAATTACCTCGCCAAAATGGAAATTAAGCAATAATTGACATCATGATTTTACTCTTTTATTTCTTTAACCCAACATGAGATGGATCTGTACGAATAGAATGTTAATCCTTGATTCATGTGCATAAATCAAAAATAAAACGAAAGCACATAAAGTAGCTGTTTGGGGATTAAACCAACGGCGACCATAGTGTAGACCTTCCTGCCGGGAGAAGATCCGAAATGATGTTGCTTTCTATTGGCATCTGCTTCCACACATCTCCTTTAGAATGTGTTTCCTAGATGAGAAGCTGCATGCTAAATGGAAGAATGAGAATTCTAAGAAAGAACAAAACTTGCTTTACCTCCTGACGCAACAATTCATATTGATCTTCCTTTCATTGCACTTTAATTTCTTGATTAACCCCTTCGATGAGCCCTTCACAATCCAGCCATCTTTATCTCAGCTGTGCACTTTTTATTGCTCACCCTGCCTGCTCCCAATTGAACACCAGTCACAGTACTACATGCAGCTCTGCCATTTTCTGTGAGCAGCGAAACCACGGATGTAGAGATCTTGGTCCAGCGGCGGCGATGAACCTTCAGTGCCATGAAGAACGACTGATTCGTCATGGGTATCTATAATATGATTGAAGAAAAAGTGCAAAATACTGGTCATGTGAGAATGAAAGCTCGCGGATGCAGGGATAAAGAGATTTGATCAGCGGAGCAAAGCTGCGCTGGGTATTTAAATGCAAACATGCCCTTTCCGTTTCCTTTGCCCGTTTCTTGTGCATGTACGTGGTGATAAAGATGGAATAGAAACGGTAGGGGTTAATAGAGGGGAGAGGAGGCGTGGGAGAAGATGCACCGGCCAAGATATTAAAGAGCTGCAATCGCATTATGACAGGAAAGGAAGTGGGGCCTTTCTTCTTACCGATCCGTTATTTAGGTGTCAAATAATTGATGACCTGGTCTCACAAAATTGTTGCCAATACTGCTGAGGTGGCAGTCTAGGATTGCTTGTAGATACATGATGAGGTGGACACCTTGCATGTGCAGGAAAATGGGATCACCTATTAAGAATAGAATGATTTTGATGTATCTATACACTAAAAAGTGTCTAGATACGTATAAATCTCATGAAGTTGCGGCATCTTTTTTATGATCAGAGGTACTAGTAGTATTTGAACAACAACCAAAATAATTAGTACTACCACTACAATGATGTTCGTGTTTTTGAGGCGAAATTTTGTGTACGATATCTAATTTGTCCCGTTATGTGTTTCCTTTGGCAGGAATTGAAAAGATGGTTTATTGTCTCGGGAGCATTAAAAGGCTTCTTTTAGTTGTTGAGTACAGGCTGGAGGCGACGTGTTGATCCGAAAGCAAATCCGACCCGGGATTCCCTTGCGTTAATGGCGATGGAGCCGTGTGGACCACCATCTCCCCCACTGTCCGGATGCCCTATCAGGCTATCAGGCGGTGCATATCACTTATCATGCATAAGCAGATAGGCAGATCGATAAGTGCGTTTACAGATTGATAAGCATGTTGGCTTATCGGCGGTAAGATGAGGGTTTTCCTATAAATAGGAGAGAGGTTGTTACGACCTCCTTGCCCTAGTCTCCGAATCCAATCCATTCGCTCCTGCCGCACCCTCTGCCTCGGTCCCTCTAACCAGGATTCTCCACCAACCACAAAGCTCTGTAAGTCTTCTTACAAATCCATATTTGTTCGTAATAGTCGTTGGTTGGAAACTTGGTCGTGGAAAAATAATTTGGACAAGAAAGCCCCCGAGTTTCGTGTGCCGAGATGAGATCTAGGAGGTCCATTTCTTTCTTGCCAAGGCACAGCTCGATGCTCTCGGTTTAGATCTCACCAAGAAATCCTTTTTTGCACTTTTGTTTCCAGCTTCTGTGTGGAATCGTCATGTCTCTGTTTCCGTATTCGAAACAGATCTAGGGTTTGAACGTACATCCCGTGTACAGAAACCGTATCGATTATAATTGTAACCGTACAAAGATACTTACATCATAGTATACCGTATTAATCATGCACGTGCTTTAATTATGCTTAGGAAAGCGAAGTCGACGACACGCTGTTTGTCTGTTTTTGTTTCCATTATCGTCTCGTCGGGTTTAAATAGGAAGCCCCATTCCTGCTCCGTCCTTTTGTTGACTGACGATACTGCCCCTTGCTCAGTCTCATCCTCCCGGCTCTCTCGCGCGGTCCTCTCGCGATACAGCCCCCGGCCGCCCCCCAAATCGGGAACCCCGATCTCCGCCGGCGGCGCCCTGCCCGACCACGCCGCCTCGAGCTCTCCACCCCTCTACCCGGCCGGCCCGGGGCGGAGCGGAGGAGATCCGTCCAGACCGCCGACGGTAAGCCCTAACACTCTGCCTGGATCGATCTCGCCTTTCTTTGATCTGCTTTCCGCCTGGTATTCCGCCGCGGCTTCGAGCACTGAGCCCAAATCCGAATCTTTTTCTCAGGTGGGGGGTCGTGCGCCCCCGTAGGGTAGGTTTATTAGAGCCGAGCCGCATCTGCCGCCGCCCCCGGGTGGGTGAGTCGAGGGATGTCTTCTCTCAGCCGGGAGCTCGTCTTCCTCATCCTGCAGTTCCTCGATGAGGAGAAGTTCAAGGAGACCGTGCACAAGTGAGTCACTCATCCTATTATTACATAGAAATGGCAAAATTACATGTTTTTGTCTGTCCGTCCACCGGTGCTCACCTTGTGTCTGTTTTAATAGGCTTGAGCAGGAGTCCGGGTTCTACTTCAACATGAAGTACTTCGAGGAGGAGGTGATCAACGGGAACTGGGACGAGGTGGAGCGCTACCTCGGCGGCTTCACCAAGGTCGATGACAACCGCTACTCCATGAAGATATTCTTCGAGATCCGCAAGCAGAAGTACCTCGAGGCACTCGATAAGTAAGACCAGAAAAAAAAGAGGTTTCTGTACGAAGTATTTATTTTTAAATGCTGCTGGACAGCCTTTGATGATTGTGGGTTTCTTTGCTGCCAGGCATGATCGGTCAAAGGCGGTGGAAATCTTGGTCAAGGACCTGAAGGTGTTTGCATCCTTCAACGAGGAGCTGTTTAAGGAAATCACGCAGCTACTGACTCTGGAGAACTTCAGGTAAAATCCTGGCAATTGCATTCGTTTATACACTAGGCTTTTTCCATCATTATTATGGCTCTGACTGTCGAATGGTATCTCTGCTTTAATATTATTAACAGGGAGAATGAGCAGCTCTCCAAGTATGGTGATACGAAATCTGCAAGAGCGATAATGCTTGTCGAGCTCAAGAAGCTGATTGAAGCCAACCCCTTATTCCGTGACAAGCTCCAGTTCCCTAATCTGAAGAGCTCTAGACTGAGGACACTTATCAACCAGAGGTAGCACACGATTAAAAATTATCCGAGAGCACTAACTCTCTCTATTATCTGGACATTCTATTTAGTCTTCTATGCTGCATATTTGTTTGTGCCAAACTGTTAATGCTAGTTAGGCGTAGATTTACTGTAATATATCACCATAGGGCTTTACCTCTACTTTCTCTTGTTTTAAACTAGTCCGATAAAAATGCTATAAGCTGATGGGGTTGTGCCCAACATTCTATACTCCTCCAATCTATTTAAGCAACTCTACTTGCTTAGGACATTTGACCTAGCTTTACTTGTCCTAAACAAAATGAGGATCGCTGTTCATTCATTATTCTGAGGAATTTGATTTATTCATGGGTGAAAATCTTGACTTTTGACCCATTTCTACCAATACATTGTAAATACATTTTCTTGTCGTGATGAGTTTAATGGACCCTATAGTCATAAATAAAAAAAGTCAAGTTTTTTGTTTGCGTTTTCGTTCTTTCAGCAGTTCATAGTAGAATACAGAAAGTTTAAATGAGTAAATAATACCAGGATAGCTTATTGATCATGATGCGTTTACCTCTGACTCTACTCTATGGAATTGAAACATGTATTGATCTCTCAAATCTTTGCATATTCAACTAGTTATACTTTTCCCTTCCTGTGAAATTGTTTTTTTCTTTGTTAATTTTAGAAGGTGGAATCTCCACCATCTACTTCAATATTCATAGTATAATAATATAATATTGTTGTGCAAATATATTGCAGCTTAAATTGGCAGCACCAGCTTTGCAAAAATCCGAGGCCTAATCCTGACATCAAGACCCTTTTTGTTGATCATTCTTGTGGTCAACCAAATGGCGCACGTGCTCCATCACCTGCAAACAATCCACTGCTTGGATCTACTATACCTAAACCTGGCGGTTTCCCGCCAATTGGTGCCCAAATTGGCGCTCAAATTGGCGCCCACGGAGTAAGCTTGTTGGTCATATCTGTATACTTTATCTATATGTCGAATGTTACAATTGTTAATAACCTGATGATTTATGTCTGTTTCAGCCTTTTCAACCTGCACCAACACCGGTTGCACCTCTGGCTGGTTGGATGTCAAACCCTCCAGCAGTAACACACCCGTCTGCTTCTGGAGGTGCTATCGGATTTGGTACTCCTACGAATCCTGGTACTTATGTTCGTTAATGTTGCAGAGAAATATTGGATGTTGTGAATAGTTGGTATTACATATGTCATATGGTTTATTAATACTATTCTGCATGTACGTCTTACAGCTGCTATGTTGAAGCATCCTAGGACACCCTCGACAGCCAATCCTTCTATGGATTATCCATCTGGAGATTCTGATCATCTTTCTAAGAGACCTAGGCCAGTTGGGTTATCCGAGGAGGTATTAGCAATTTCTCTTTTCTGAAAAACCTGTCACCACTATTGGATTCTTGCAGTCGGTAACTTCATGTTATGCCTAGTCAGTCGTAAGTATTGGTTTGAGTCATGGTGGCATTTTCACAGGTGAATCTTCCGATGAATATGATGCCAGCGACTTATCCGCAAAGCCACAGTTATCCCCAAGATGATTTCCATAAAGCTGTTGCACGTACATTGAGTCAGGGATCAGTTCCGATGAGCATGGATTTCCATCCAGTTCAACAAACCCTTCTTCTTGGTAAGTCCTTGAATGTCTCCTCCCATTATAAATCTTGGATCATTTTATCACTCCCATAGCATCTCACACTCTGTATCTGTTTTAGTTGGTACCAATATTGGTGACATTGGATTGTGGGATGTTGGCACCAAGGAAAAACTCGCTGTAAGAAACTTCAAGGTTTGGGAGCTCGGGAAATGTTCTATGGCCCTCCAGGTTTGTCTATTGAAATATGTTGTTCAGTAAGTTGGTGTTTCTTTTACCCATATGCAATCTAAGTATGCGTTTAATGTACACTGCACGAACAGGCAGGGCTTGTCAAGGATCCGTCTGTGTCAGTTAATCGCATAATATGGAGTCCTGATGGAACCTTGTTCGGTAAGATGCCGCTAGTAGTTCTTCTTTCTGTACATTCTCGTTGGCAGTGCTCTAATGTTATTTTCTGTTCAAAAGGTGTTGCTTATTCAAGACATATAGTACAGATTTATTCTTATCATGGTGGTGATGATATTAGGCAACACTTGGAGGTATGACTGAATAGCTTAGCTATTACTGCCTGCTTATGGTTCACTGTCTTGTACATAATTTTCTTCTTGTTTCCTGAGTTAATTATCTTTTGTTTCTTGATTAGATTGATGCACATGTTGGTGGTGTAAATGACATTGCATTCGCCCATCCAAATAAGCAGCTATGTATAATTACATGTGGAGATGATAAGACAATAAAGGTGACTTCACGGCATCAATTCTGGGACTGTTAACATCTTTGTTTAATTGAGAAATGTGAACTTATAATTGCATATTAGGTCTGGGAGGCCACTAGTGGAACGAAACAGTTCACCTTTGAAGGTCATGAAGCTGCTGTTTATTCAGTTTGTCCACATTATAAGGAAAATATTCAGGTACTCATGCACTTATTATAGTAGTCACTTGTACAATATTACATCCTCTTTTTTCTGTAGGAAGCTAATGTTTGTTACTTCGCCTATTATGCAGTTCATCTTTTCAACTGCTTTAGATGGAAAGATAAAGGCATGGCTATATGATAATCTGGGGTCCAGAGTTGACTATGATGCACCAGGTCATTGGTGCACTACAATGGCATATAGTGCTGATGGTTCAAGGTTCATATTCTAAGTTCACTGTTCACACTTTTAGTTAGGAATGTACAGGTGTTTTGTACTTTGTTCATTTTTTCTTTCCTCTGTGTAGACTATTTTCTTGTGGCACTAGCAAGGATGGTGAATCACACTTGGTGGAATGGAATGAGAGCGAAGGTGCTGTGAAGAGAACATATCAGGGGTTCCGTAAGCGATCTATGGGTGTTGTACAATTTGATACGACACGCAATAGGTTTTTGGCCGCTGGAGATGAATTCGTGATAAAGATTTGGGACATGGACAACACTAGTCTTCTGACTACCATTGAAGCTGATGGCGGCCTACCTGTGAGTTTTTCCCCTTCGTGTTCTGTTTTGTTTGTTAATTACTTTTTTGACCAAATAAAAACTTGTTCTAACCTGAAGACTGGTTACACAATTATCAGGCAAGCCCACGTCTCCGCTTTAACAAGGAGGGTACTCTGTTGGCTGTTTCTACTATTGATAATGGTATAAAGGTGTTAGCAAATGCTGACGGTGTTCGTTTGTTGCGCACACTGGAAAATCGTTCTTTTGATGCTTCTCGCAGTGCATCTGAGACTGTAACAAAGGTAGTTTCTTGTAATCAATGAACTTTTCCGAGATATTTTTTACTTTCCGCATGCATGACCCAATCAATCCTTATTGATGCAGCCTCTAATAAACCCGTTGACTGCTGCTGCCGCGGCAGCCGCTGCTGCAGCTGCAACCAGTTCTGGAACTGCTGCTCCGTCAGCTATAAATGCAATGGTTTGCTCAGATTCCTTTTCTCTTGATCTGTTCTATAATTTTTTAATTAATCTTAATTAATTTGGTTGTACTCTTGAACTTTTCTTGTAGAATGGAGACAGCAGAAGCTTGGTCGATGTAAAACCTAGAATCAACGATGAGTCAATGGACAAGTCAAAGGTCTGGAAGCTTATGGAGATAGCTGATACTACTCAGTGCAGATCATTAAAATTGGGCGATAATCATAGGACAACTAAGGTGATACTTCTCTTGCATTTTACCTCGATATATATATTTTGAATATGCATCGTTTTCTAGCAATCTTGTGTGTGCACTTAAGTTTATCATACAAAGCTTATTTGTCTGTTGTGGCAGATCTCAAGACTGATTTACACAAATTCTGGTGTTGCTATCTTGGCTTTAGCTTCAAATGCCGTCCATCTACTATGGAAATGGCCACGTAATGAACGGAATTCTACTGGAAAGGTGAAATTGTGATTGTTTATGCATAGTTCTTAGTTTGCTTACTAGATCTGTACATTAGAGGTGGACAGTTTACACATATGTTTGTTGCTAATTGGTTCAGTTTGCTATTTATTCTTTGTAGGCTACTGCGAGTGTTTCGCCTCAATTGTGGCAACCTCCGAGCGGCATCCTCATGACTAATGACATAATTGACAATAATCCTGAAGAGGCAGTTCACTGCTTTGCCTTGTCAAAGAATGATTCATATGTCATGTCAGCTTCTGGAGGGAAAATTTCTTTGTTCAACATGATGACTTTTAAGGTTAGTAGTTCATTATGATGATGGGTAATGTATCAATTCTCTTGTAGAAGATGCCCTGACTTTTATGCTGCCCTGCAGACGATGACAACATTTATGCCTCCGCCACCAGCAGCAACTTTTCTTGCGTTCCATCCTCAAGATAACAACATAATTGCCATTGGAATGGATGACTCAACCATCCAAATCTACAATGTCCGAATTGATGAGGTATTAGCACCTGCTAACATGATTAACATTGTTCTTTGATACAATAAACAAAGTTCACTCAAATAAGATGTTATTTGTCCTTTACACAGGTCAAAAGCAAACTTAGGGGGCACTCTAAGAAAATTACCGGCCTCGCCTTCTCAAATGTGTTAAATGTGTTGGTATCATCTGGAGCTGATGCCCAGGTTATTTACTGAACTATTTACCCAGATCATGTCTATCAAACAACTTATTTTCCATCTTTAGCGATTCTAATTGTTCCTCTTGTAGATATGTGTTTGGAACACTGATGGGTGGGAGAGGCAAAGAAGCAGATTTTTGCAGATACCATCAGGTCGCCCAACATCTAACATCTTGGACACACGAGTTCAGTTCCACCAAGATCAACTGCATTGTCTTGTTGTCCATGAGACCCAGATTGCCATCTACGATGCTTCAAAACTAGAACCTGTCAAGCAGGTAACATTTCATTGTTATCCTTCACACTCTGCCTTTCTTCTTGCTATGAAGGTTGTCTTGTGGCTCACCTTAACTTTGCTTTCAGTGGCCTGTTCGAGAAAATTCTGCTCCAATAACACATGCAACATTCTCATGTGATAGTCAACTGATTTATGCAAGCTTCCTGGATGCCACTGTCTGTATATTTAGCGCATCAAGTTTGAGACTCCAGTGCCGAATTCTTCCAGCTTCTTATCTTCCTCCAAATATCAGGTATTCTATAAGGCTCAGCCGAACATAATTGAAACTCTGGGGCTAGCTGTATGAACCACTGGGCTAAATTGTAACTCTTGCCTGTCCTCATTTCTGAGGGTTTGTGTTTTGAGTTGTTGGTTTTTGTTTCAAAGCAGTTACTTAGTTCAGTGGGTGATAGAATCATTAGTATATGTTCTCAGAAAATTAAATTCAGTGAAATACATGACGTTTTTAAGAATTATAGAACAGTAGCAATGCAAAGTACCAATTGCATGTCTGTGATAGATGACTAAGGCAGTTAGGAGGTTTGTTAGTTTTCTTATTGCCTCGAGCAAATAAATCCTATCCCTAGAGACGTACCTGATTTGAAATCCATCCTATGGTATTAGAACAAAAATGTTTTAACTCCTGATGAAATCCACCGAGGGTTTTAATAATTGTATTGAATTGCCAGTTTACGTGTTTTAACTCCTGATGAAATCCAATGAGGGTTTTTAATATTCCCTCTTATTCATATTACTTGATGCTAATATAGATGTATCTAGACACATTTCAGTTGTAGATACATCCATTTTAGCATCAAGTAATATGGATCGGAGGGAGTAATTGTATTTAATTGCCAGTTTACGTGCCATATTTAAAAAGTACATGAGTGTGGAGCACTACATGTTAATCACGATCAACTTGATCTGGGGATATTATTGCAGGAGGAAGTGAACTAGAATTAATGTGAATAAAAAAATCAAGTTCAGTAAGCTGTAGCATAATTGTAGGCATTGCTCATGTATTCTTTCAACGAGTATTGATTTGTATCTGCTTACTCTGTGAAGTTAGGCTGTTAAAAAAACTATTCTTTGAAATCTTTTTGGACCACTCACATGTTTGTTTTCCGTAAAATATTCTTATAATAGGCTAGTCATTTATGTATTTGCCACTAAAAAACTGCTGATATGTTGCTGCTTTTGTAGTTCAAACGTTCATCCAGTCGTGGTTGCGGCACATCCTTCGGAAGCAAATCAGTTCGCTCTAGGCCTTACCGATGGCACTGTTTATGTCATGGAGCCATTGGAATCTGACAGAAAGTGGGGAAATCCTCCTCCAGTGGAGAATGGATCAACGAGCAACTTGTCCACACCTCCTAATGGAGCTTCGAGTTCTGATCAACCAGAGAGACAATAACGTGAAGTTAGAAGTGTTTTCTATCACTTCTACTCTTCGTGAGTGGTACGAGTCACTAACCAAGGTACTTCTCCGAACTCAGAGCCGACCAGTGTATGGTTGCACACAACTTTTGCAGATTGACACATTTCCAAAGTCGGCTTTACTCAGTTTGTTACCGCCCCTTGTTCTGCAGATGGGCTTCACTTTTACAACTTCCGGTCGCAGAGCTGGTTCCAAGGGTGGATGTTGACGAGCACAATAAAAACCGAGGCATAACAGCATTTCTGTCTTTTGCTTATATCATATGTTTCTGTTACCATTATTATGTGAGGGAGGAATTGATTAGTCGTAGTGTTTCATTTTCTTCTGTTTGTGGTGCTATGAGGAAAGGTTACCAAGTAGATAAGGTTTAGTAGCAGTTTGGCTGTACCTAATCAGTACCCTTGTTTCGTTTCCGCTAGTAAGCAAAACATTTGTTTCTCAGCTGCGAACCTGTTGCTTCATTCGTTACATATCAGATGTGTGTTCAAATCTACTACACCGACCTTTATCCAGCATGTCTGCACTTTGTTTAGTTGGGTTGTCTTGGTCCTTGTCTTGCACCAAACAAAATAATAGTGATTTCTTACATCTACCTGGTGCATCTGAAGTGCCTTCGTGGGTACAGCAAAGGACCTCAACACGTATTGTGTGTACTGCGACGTCAAACCACCTGATTGCCTGCAAGCACGAGCCCACTTGTCGCCATGAAACACCGATGGGCTTCTCCACCCTGCTCTGATGGCGCCCTCTGCCCCCCACCCCCCCACCCAGCGGCGAAATTGTTGGTAACTTAATCCTGTAGCAGTGGTCATTGAGTTCCAGGCGTTGCTGCATGCTGGGTTCTATTTGGAAACGGGATGCAGGAAAACAGAGTTGTGTTTGGCATAGTTGTCCCAAGCAGATTCTGATTTGAATTCCTTTTTTACTGAAAGAAACATGGTGCCTTCGATTCTGAACTCCAGTCTTGACATGAGTAACAAGAACATCAAAGACCAACTCAAAATTGCACACTATAAAGAGTGACGTTTCTATCTAGGTAGTAGGCCTGGGCGTCGTTGATTCAACAGAATTCCCCAGGAACTATAAAACTGTTTGTTTTGTAGGATTGAGAACCCATTGGAAGATATTCTTTTTCCTGTTGACCATTTAGCATTCAGTGCCAAAGAACAAATTCATCATGTTCACCTTGCATAGAAATATCTCATTCACTTCTCCAATGAAGCAATTTGTTGTGATTTAGTGGACACTAAGCATCCAATGTAAAGTGGTGTGGTGTATCGAGCGGAGAAAAACAAAGAAATTGCATAGTCCAGTCTGGAATCCTAAGAAATTCTTTGGCAATCTACCCCGATAGGTTTCTGGGTAAAATAAGAATTTCATCATGCAACATGTAACAATATTCGTTTTCATTACACAGGAATGGCAAAATGATTGTTGTACAGAAATAATACTATGCAGCGCCCGTTAGAGCATCTCCAGTCGCGTCCCCCAAACCGCGCCGGATCGAGCGTTTGGGAGACGTGTTTTGTTCGTGCCGCGTTTGGGGGACGTCGCTCCCCAGCCGCGTCCCCCAAACGCCGCCCCCAAATGAATATTTGTGCACGAAAATAAAGGTTTTCATTCAATTTTGATATATATTACAAAGTTTGAATGAAAACGGCTAGATTTCATCTAAACCTAGACTATCGACCGCCGCGCGTTCGGCGCCCCGCCCGTCGTCGCCTCCCCCGCCGCAGCTCTCCTGCGCGCGCCTCCTCTCCTTGCGAGCGGCGTTGGCTAGACGGTGCCGCTCCCGCCGCGCGTCCTCCGCCGTCCCTCTGCTGCGCCGCTGGAGGGAGAGCTCGATGGCGCGACGAATATGCGCCTCTTCGCGGGCACGGGCGTCGTCCCGGAGCTTCTTCTCCGACTCGAAGGACTCGACGAGGGCGCGTTGCGATCGGCCGTCTCGTCGGGTGCGGCCGTCGTCGTCGGACAGTCGAACTCGTCGTCGTCGTCGTCCTCCCCTCGGTCTCCTCCGCCTCGGCCTCCTCTCCTCCATTGGCGCCTCCTCCTCACATCATGGCTCCATCATCGCCGCCGCAAACGCGTCGGCCTCGCCGCCGCGCTCGCGCCTCCCCCCATAGCGCCGCCGCGCCCCTCCCTGTCCTCCGCCGTCACTGCTTTGGAGCTCGATCGACTCACGCGCCGGCGCTCGTCGAGTCACGCCGTTCACGAACGGCGCCCGCTCATTGCGGCTGCGGCGCTCGTCGCCCGTGCTCCATCTCCACCGGTACCGGCGCCGTCGCGCCTCTTGCCCGTCGGCGTCGAACGCCGCAACGGTGTCGCAGGCCTCTGCCACGCTGCTGCGCGCGGCCTCCTCGCTGCGGAGGCGGGCGGAGCCGCCGCTAGATCCGCCGCGTGGCGGGCCTCTCCTCGAGTGCCTCTCTAGTGCCGCACGCCGCTGCCGGCTGGAAGTGGAGGAGACGGCGGTGGAGGGAAGTGGCCATCGCCGGGCGGTTCGCCATTGCCCGGTGATGGAGGAGACGGTTGTGGAGCGACGAGGGCTGTGTTTGTTGCCGGCGGGGGTGTGGTGGCTACCGTTGATGAGCCGGGAGACCTTTTATAGACGGCGGCGTCGGGAAGAAAGCGCGGAACAGACGAGAAGAGGGTGGAAGATCGCGCGGAACGGGCGGTGGCGTGCGAACGCCGGCGACGCGTGGAGGCTGCGCGCACCGACGAGACGTCTCGCCTGCCCCTCCGTTGCCATTAAGGCAAAGATGCCGCTGCGCGCGAATAACTTCCGTCGCGAGGTAGGCGACGGTTAGGTTAAATTAATCGTGCCGCTGACGCGTCGGCCCGCCACTCGCCTCGCTTTCGTTGTGTCCGGTGTCCCCGGAGCGTCCCCTGTGGACGGGGACGGGCTCGGGCGCCGGACACCGTATAGGGCGCGCCGGACAAAAAGGGCTTTGGGGGCTGAACGCTTTTTTGTCGTGCTCAAATCTGGAGGACGCTTTGGGGGACGCTCTTACAGAGTCATCTCGCGTGCACTGGCAATCGTTGTGCCGTTGCAGAGTATTAATGCCACCATCGAAACTGTCTTTTTTCCAAATAGACAGAAAAGCAGCTAAACTAACCCATTGCTGACTATATGGGGGAGAGAATATTATGTAGTTGTGTTATCTTTATTCTGAAAAGAAGCAAAACTGTTCCAGCTTGATCCAAGCTATTACGCTAATGGATATGCCGTCCTGATCTTAAAAAATTAGGCCCGAATGGCAACTCTGGGAGGCAATGAAAGCGTAAATCACCATCACCCGCCATTAATGGTTGACGAATTGAGAGGGTATACTTGAGCTACTAACAGGTTAAGACATAAACAGGGACCTAATGACAAACTACGAGAGCACAACCAAGTACAATTGCAGCAGAAGTATTTTCTGGCACGCCAGCCAGAACTTGAAACCCTGGTAGCTAAACGAGGAATAAAAATATTCCTGTATATACTAAGAACAGGATGATAAACGATGGACATGCCTTCATGTATCCCATCATCATCCCTCTGCTTTTCTTGTGAGCACCAGGACTCATGATAGTCGATTTTGCGGGTGCTATCTTTATTTTTTTTGAAAGCTCAACGGGGGAGGGGGAACCCCTCCACCTAAAGTGGATATTATTGAATCATATCGAGGTTTTACAGAGTTGCTCGCAAAGCAGCAAAGGGCTTACAGACGGAGACCAAACACTACAAAGTCACACAAAATAGGCTCTAAGAGCGGACAACCATGCGTCTACAGGTTGCCGACTGTGGCGACGGGGAAGCCGGTGAAGCCAGAGGTCACAGTGCGTCGCGAGGAGGGAGAACATATGCCTGGGGTGCAAGCGCTGGGCGTCGAAGACCATGCGGTTCCGGCTCTTCCAGATGATCCAGAGGGTCAGCAGCACCAAGGTGTGTCGCACCGGCGGGACGAGGCCACAGTGGGCAGCGGCGAGCGACGCCCAACCCTCAGCCAGGTCGGTCGCCGAGGCCGCAGCATGCGCCCCAAGGCCGGCGAACCAGGGCCCCAACCGAGGGCACCTGAAGAAGAGGTGCAGCATGTCCTCATCGCTGCTGCAGAAAGGGCAGCAGGCAGTCGACAGGATCCCGTGCCTATGGAGCAACACACGCGTCCTGGTGTTCCCGTGACGTGCGATCCAGAAGAACACTTTGACCTTGAGTGGCGCGAAGTTCGTCCAGTTGTAGTCGGAGAGCGGTAGCGCGATGCCAGACGTTTTCATGACACGGTAAGCCCCAGCCGTGGGGAAGGCGGCGGCCCCCGGTAGCAGGCGAGTGTCAGGCTCATCTGAGAGAGACGCCAGCTGGAGCGACGTCATCAGCGCGGCAAGCTGGGACTGAGCGACAGCCGTGACGCGGGGGTGTAGCGGGATATCCAATGGTGATCGCGCAAGAGCCGCGGCCACCGTGATCGACGGATCAGTGCAGTGAGTCAACAGCTCGGGGACGCGTGCGAAGAGGGGCCCGGCGGCGTGCCAATTATCAAACCAGAACGAGGTAGTCGCACCATCGCCAACCCGCACGTTGGTGAGCCCGCGGTAGATCGCGAAAACACGCTTGAAGGATCGCCACGAGGGGGTGTCGAGGGGCGACGGAGGCTCGGCGATCCCATTGGCGCCATACCAGCGGCGAACCCACCTGGCCCAAGGCGTGTCGTCCCCACGGAGTAGCTTGTGGACGAACTTGAGAAGCAGGCACGTATTTTGGCACTGAAGATCACGCACGCCGAGGCCACCCTCTGCACGCGATCGACAAACATCCTCCCAAGCAACCTGGCAGTCACCGCCAGAGCACGCGGCCTTCCCCTTCCAGAGCATGCCGCGGCGATATCTTTATCCTATTCTGAACTTCAACCAAGAGATGCGGAAAGCTCTGCATCAAGCAGATATACTCACCTGATGTTCCAACTATCTTGAAATTGTCAGCATCGGCAAGAAAATCAAGGCACCTAGCTTTGAGTTTGGAGCAGACATGGTCTTCCGCCAGCTCCAACATTGAAACCACGCTATCTACCGTGACACCATCCACACTTAGCTTGTCCTCACAATTTTTCTTTAGTCTCTCTATCCCGTACCTGTCAGCAGCTATAAGTAGATGCTGGTATTCTGCCACAGTGAACGAAGCATCTGTCTTGCCAGCATTGGGCAATGAACCATGGTACATGTAATGGAGCATAGCTCTGAAGGTTGATGCCTCCATGTCTTGAATGGGTATCGATGTCATCTTGCTTTCAGCCATCGGACCATAGAGCTCCGCTCTAAAGACAGGCGATCGTGCGGCCAGCACCAAGCGATGTGCACTGAAGCTCTCCCCTCCGACGTTGAAGGAAACATCAGTCAATTCTTGTTTACCCGACATAATGGCCAGATGATGACCCAAGTCAGGGAGCTCATTCTCCATTGATGAATCTGGAGCTGCACACGGAGGGATCAAGCCGGACACTGAACGGCAGCCGATGTCTACGGAGCACAGCGCCACGAAATAGTTGTCCACCACACAGTTGCGACGAACCCACCGTTTGCGACGTTGGAGGATTTCCCTATCCCGATGGAAGGCGCCGGTGTGCCGGTCTTGTCGAGCAAAACCATGTGTGCGGACACCTTGGCAGCGGCGCAATTCGAGACACAGAGAGCGAGCGCGACAATGCCCGTGCGTGTAGGCCAGTAAAACGCATGGCATCTGCATCCAGCAATGACCGTCCTCGCGCTTAGACACCGGGAAGGGTCATCCTTGGGTGGCGAGAGCCTTACCCGGAGACGGAAGATGTTATTGTCTCCTGTAGGGACGATGTGGCAATCGGATGACTCGCCACCAGCCATGATTGAACGGAGGTTTTGAAGGGAGTGCCGCGGCGGAACTGAGGCGGCGGAGGGCGGACGGAGGTGGAAGAGGCGGCGTGGGACAGGGACTAGGGAGAAAGTTGGGACCGGAGTGCGTGTAGGCTGGGACTCGGGGAGTAAAAACAGGCCTTGTCACTTGCAAGTGGGCCGTAAAAACATGCCCTGTCACTTGCAGCGTCCTGAGGTCTGGGCTGGAGTTCATTTCCAAGCGGGCCGTAAAAACAGGCCTTGTCATTTGCCGCAGGATTTGTAGCATGCAATTTCATTTTTCTCAAAAGAAAATGTAGCATGGAATTTCATCAGAAATTCAATTCTGTACATGGAGCATATGCTCCTGCCACCGAAAAAACATTTTAAAATTTAAAAAAATTCAAACGATATTTCACGCTTACACATCAACGGTCTATGTGTGCACATCATGTTTTGTGAAAAAACGATATTTTTTGTGACTTGTGCGAAAAAGAAAAAGCGCCACGTAGACAACTTATTTTACACCCAAATTTGTATTTTACGCATGACACTAAAAATTTCCGTTTTCCGTGGAACAAATTTGTGAGCGTGTAGAATTTCGAGATGTACCCATTAAACTTTGTGTCAGAATTTTTTAATATTTTAAAAGTGTATTTAAAACGAAATTGAAAAATCAGAAGCATATGCTTCCAGGTGCCAAAACATCACTTCCTAATTCGATAATAAATTATTTAAAAAGTCATCATTCGAACAAACAGAGTAAAGTAAGATTAAGTAGACACAAGCTGGTTGTCAAAAAAGTAGACACTAGCTGGGATGTCATTGCACATACCAATAACCTGACAACAAATTAGAGAAAAAAAGCATCAAATTTATTCACACACAAAAAATGGACTGATAATAGGGAACGGTGGCCGCGAATGTCATATCATGTATAGTTATGTTACTATATTTTCCTTTTGAAATATATTGACCCATTAAACTGAAATATGCATTTGCGTAATACTCCCTCCATTTCTAGATATAAGGTTTATAGTTTTTGGCACGAAAATTAAAGAAACACATATGGAGCAAAAATTACACTAGGTTTAGGTGGGATCATCCTCAAACCAAACAATTGATGTGAGAAAATAGAGGAGTTTTCAAAATATAAGGGAACACAATAAAATCTTAAAAAAAAAAACTGGGTAGATAAGTTGTGCGACGCAAATGACCTTCTGATTTTTTCTCAAAAAATATACTCATTATATATAGAAACGAAAGGAGTGGTGTCCTCAGCCATGAGCCCTTTAAGAAGTGATGGAGGCAAAGCGTTTCAATTTTATTTTGCTTGATTCACCGGCTCTTGGTTTCACCTGCAAAATATAATTGTTGAAAAATAAGGAAGAAGACTGTACCATACAAAAGTAATATTTCTTGATTAATATGTTACATATTAGCCTTGAATGACACTAGTTGGCCATGCAGCATGAATCTGAAATAGCCGGGGGAGCCCCTCCTCTCGCCTCCCCGCGTGCCTTCTCTCCCTGCCGCCGCCGCCGGAGGCGCTGCCGGGCAAAGCCTCGGTGGCGTGGCGGCGGCGGCGGAGGTTCTCGTCCGCGACTCGGCGGGGGCGCATCTTGCGCTGGCGGCGGCGACCGCACCGGCCAGGTCAACGGGGCGTCGCGGCATGGCGGCGGCCGGAGGACATCGGCGACTCTGCTGTCGACGGCAACGGGTGGCGGCGGTGGTCTGGGCCCCGATCTGGGCCCAGATGGGCCTGGACGGGACTGGGGCATGGCTCTGCTCCGCGAGGTCCCCGACGGCGGTTCGCGGAGGAAATCTTGGGCTATTCCTGCGACGCGAGAAATCCAGCGTATCTACCCTGGGCATGGCGGTGGTGTCCATCTTCTCCGTCGGAGGTGGTCGGCCAGGCTGGTAGTCCTGTGTGGGGATCATGGGATCTCACACAGGTCTCCGGCAATGGTGATCTAGTCCGGGGTGTCATGGCGGCCGGTGGCAGCCTCGACCTCGGTCTTGGCGGATGATGGCGGCGTCGGTCGACGTCGTTACCTTGTCGAGGCGTCATCTTTGCCCGTCTTGGCACTACACTCGGCGAGTTGGGGATGCGTAGCTGCCGGTGAAAACCGTGCTCCGACTTCGGTTGGCGGACGATGGCGACGTGTCGCGCCGCTACCTTCTTGAAGGCATCGTCGTCGCGTCTGCGGTCTCTCACTTGTCCTGGGAAACCCTAGGTCCGGGTCTCCCGGATCGGACGATGGCGGCGCGCCCTGCGTCGTTCTACCTCCTGGGGCATCGGTTTTGGAGCAGCTGCTGGATGTTGTCGGTTCTCGGTGGAGTGGTGTTCATCTACCACTTTGTTGGCGCTGTGTCTCAGCGGCATGGTGCTGCAGGGTATCAACGACAGATGCGGGATGATGTATAGGTGCAGGATGGTGGAGCCGTCTGGCATCATGGTGGCATCGACGGTAGGTCTTGCAAGGTTAATGCGATGATCTCTTGAAGATGGAGTCGAGGAAGACGGCGGGAGCAACTCCTGTGGCGTGGGCGTTGGCGTGCGCTGAGAGTGCTTGACTGGATGTGCTTCTTACCTGCTATTGGGCGGTTTGGGAAGGCATTTAGTTTTGGTTGATGTGAGTTGGTGTATTGTCACCCTCTTCATTCCACTGTAGGTATAGTTAGGTTGCTTCGAGATTGGTCTTTTGTATTGTTTCTTGTAAGGTTCGTGAATAATCTAATAAAAAAAACCGTGTGCATCCTTTGGATGCAGAAGCTGGGGGGCGATATTTCCCCCATTTCGAAAAAAAAGTGATGGTATATCATTTTATACTACATATTTGAGTTAATGTTGATGGAAAATGTCACACTTCTACCATTCAATCCATGATTTTGATATGAAGTTCACATATGTGTTAGTTGGATGGGAAGAATCAACCCATGATGTAACCATTCTTGCTTACATATTGGTTACACCTGATGGCCTCAAAATCGTTGAAGGTAAGTTCTACCTAGTCAATGCTAGATATGCTTGCCGTCCTAATATTCTTCCACCCGTCGGGTCAACAAGGTACCATCTCAATGAGTTTTCTGCAAAGCACTACCCATAGAGGATACCAAATGACTCTTCAGTCTCAGACATTCAAGCCTTAGAGTCACGATCGAGAGGATATTTGATGCTCGAAAAATAGGTTTAATATCTTTGCCCAAAAGGCATTCCATCCATTCCCACCCAAGTTAGGATAATTCTTTCATGTTGCATTATGCACAACTGGATCTTAGGTGGGGTATTGATGAGTTATTCATGGATGAGAATAACATGATTTCAAATGAGGTTGATGTTTTCCATGGTGTCTCTTCGAATGACAGTTAGGTTTGGAAGAACAAAACGCAACAATGCGTTGTTGAGATGTGGGCTAACACAGACCAGACCAGGATCTGAAGATGAAGAAGTGAAGAAAGTGAAGAAGAAGAAGAAGAAGAAGAACATCGTCATGTCGTCCTGTTCTAGGAACTATCCCTATTTTGTGTATCACTGCTACTTGTTTGAACCTAGGTTATGTCGTGGTGAACTTCAATTTAAGAGTAGCTAGGTAACATGTTGACAAAATTCTATTTGGTAGTCGCTAAGGCTGAACGACATTAACTTACTATTGCATGTTAGTTCAATATGTTGCTCGTTAGTTAGAGTTGTGTGTGATAAGGTCACAAATTGTGAGAAGTGGTTATCACAACACCAAAATCCTATAACCAAACAAGCTGAATTTGCATCCCCCGGTTATAATACAACTCTGCTGAGAGCGAAACGAAGTGCACAAATGAGCGAAAAATAAAATGCTGGTAACCGAACTAGATGCAGAACATGATTTTTGATTTGGCCCAGTAAAACATGGCTTCGTGGAGCAGAACTCCCCATATACGGACACAGGCAACCAAACTTACCCTGTATATTGAATTCATGGGTTCAAATCTACCATACCATGCACCCTTTGTCTAGCAAGTCTGCACGTTGTTTGGTAGGGTTATCTTGCACCAAACTCACAATCATGTCGACGTTCTTGTAGCTCTGGGTGATACCCTGGAAGCATGCATCACATGATATGGGTACTATATCACTAGTGAAACTGAGAATCTATCTGGGGCGAGTTTGGTTGCTCGTAGATTTTCGCTGCATCTAGGGAACTTTGCTCCATAAAAGCTGTAGGAGATCATGCAACATAAAAGTCACATTGGGCAAGTAGATTGGTTGCCAAAAAGTCATTTTGAGCATCGTAACAGAAGCCCAGGCCCCATCGTTTGGTTCGGCTCTTTTCCGTTTCACGTTTTCTGGCTGCGTTTGGTTACGCATCGTTTCCCGCATACGGTTGCCACGCACGCTTTGTTGGGAGCTTACCAAAGCGTCAGTACTGCACAGAAGGTGTTCGACATAATAACACTTCAGGTAGGGCTAATACATAGCTCATAAACAGTAACACAAACATAGTTCTCGCGGTGGATTAGATTGTTGCACCACAAGTCCACGAACAACTCCTCGTGATGCAACACAAATTCATCAACTGAGGGGTTAGTATACACCTCCTCGTCATACCTAGCTACCACCAAAAATATACAGACTAGGCATCAGTGTTCATTAAACCTAGCTACTTCCAAAATATATATCATCTTCATGATATTAATTACCGTCATCAACACAAGAACGAGCACCACAGCAAGAACCCAATACTCGGGCTCCTCAAAGGTAATACTTCTTCAAGAAGGCAATAAACCAGGACATCCTACACTTGGGGCCATCACAAGGTACCTGGTGGTCTGTGCCTTGTGCTCCATGAGGTGGTTAAGAGCACGGTGGATCGCATGGGGAGAGATGGGTGCTTGTGGAACACACCCGGCGTAGATCATCTTCATCTGAACATAGTTCGCTATGGGCTTGTTGAGGAGATAATTAGTTAGTCATCTTGTCACACCTTACTATTGAGTGCACACAAGAAAAAAATAGGTGCATTGATCAAACCATGATGTGTGCAAAGTATACATCATCTTCCATCATGGTTTTGTTGTCTCTTTTGTAGGGATTCGTAGCATAGAAAACAAAAATTTCCTACCGCAAGAACGAATAACAAGCCAAGATCTAATCTAGTAGATGGTAGCAACGAGGTGAAGATCATCATACCCTTGAAGATTGCTAAGCGTTAACGAGATTAGATCTCGTGGTTGATGTAGTCGATCACTTGTCGCTAGAACAAGCCCATAGAATATCTTGACGGTGCCACAGTCGGGCAGCACCTCCGTACTCGGTCACACATTCGGTGTTGATGACGACGTCCTTCTCCCTGTTCCAGCGGGCAGCGGATGTAGTAGATCCTCCTCGAAATCCCGCCAGCACGATGGCGTGGTGGCGGTGGTGGTGGAGATCTCCGGTAGGGCTTCGCCTAAGCACCACGGGAGTAACGAGAGGAGGGGTGGCTAGGGTTTGGGGAGAGGGGGCACTTGGGGCGCCAGCCTTGGGTGCCCTTGGGTGGTTCGGCTCAAGTGGTGGTCGCCCTCCTCCCTCTCTCCCTCATTATATAGGTGGAACCCCAAGGGTTTGCCCAAAGATTCGAATAAGAGTCCAACTCAAAACTTACCATATGGGTGAAACCTAGGGGAACTGGGACTCCTCCCTTTCCTTCCCCTATGGCCGACCATGGTGGTGGAGTCCACCATGGACTCCACCTTCCCATTTGGTCGGCCAGCCAGGGTTGGTGGAGTCCATCTGAGACTCCACCTTCCATGGTGATTTCTTCCGGAAGGTTCTAGAACAATCTAGCGCCTTCCATAAATGCACCGGATCATTTCCAAACTTGGAAAGTGACTTCCTATATATGAATCTTATTCTCCGGACCATTCCGGAACTCCTCGTGATGTCCTGGATCCCATCCGAGACTCCGAAAAACATTTGAACTCCATTCCATATTCCACACTTAAAATGACATCAAACCTTAAGTGTGTCACCCTACGGTTCGAGAACTATGCGGACATGATCGAGACTCCTCTCCGATCAATAACTAATAGCAGGACCTAGAGATCCATAATAGCTCCCAAATATTCAATGACGACTTCATGATCGAAAGAACCATTTACATAAAATAACAATTCCCTTTGTCTCGCGATATTTTACTTATCTGAAGTTTGATCGTCGGTATCTCCATACCTAGTTCAACATCGTTACTGATAAGTACTCTTTACTCATACCATGATATGATATCTCTTGTGAACCAGTCGCATGCTTGCAAGCTAATCAGATATCATTCCACCGAGAGAGAGTATATCTATCCGTCATTAGGTTGGACAAATCCCACTATTGATACAAGGGCCTTAACCCTATACTTTCCGAACACTTAATGCCACCTTTATAACAACCCATTTACGCAGTAGTGTTTGGTATCATCAAAGAATCCATCCGGTGTAGGTGATTAACACGATCTCACAGTCGAAGGATTAAGTTACTATGCATATTAAAGCTTGAAGCATAAAGAACTAAATGACTTGATCATATGCTATGCTTACTAGGGGTGTATGTCCGTCACATCGTTCACCTAATGATATGACCTTGTTATTAATAACATACAATATTCATGATCATGAAACTATGATCATCTATTAATCAACAAGCTAGTTTAATAAGAGGCTTACTAGGGACTCTTTTATGTTTACATAACACACATGTATTAATGTTTCCGGTTAATACAATTATAGCATGAGATGCATACTATTATCATAAACACAAAGATATAGTAATAACCACTTTATTATTGCCTCTTGGGCATATCTCCAACAGTCTCTCACTTGCACTAGAGTCAATAATCTAGATTACATAGTAATGTACCTGACGTGGGCATTACCCTTCGGGTAACCAATGTTGCTCTACCCTACGTGGTCCAACAGGAGGCCCATGAAGGAACCCGACGGCAAGATGGGCCACTAGGGCGGTGCGACGGAAGATTACTTGGAGTACAAGACACGGAGGAAGCCGAACAAGGAAAGATTGGAGATAGATCTACTGTAAACCTACTCGTACTCGATTAGATCTCTCGGGACCTGGCCACCTATATAAAGGCCAGGAGAGGGGCTATCGAGGGACACAACCAATCTTAGTAATACTAGCCAGCAGAAGCTTAGAACTAGGTTACCCTAGCAACCAACATCTCGACGAGATCACAGCCGAACTATTCGGCACCCCATTGTAACCTGTTTTCATCATAATCAAAGAACAGACAGGCAGGACGTAAGGGTTTTACCTCATCGAGGGCCCCGAACCTGGGTAAATCGCTCTCCCGCTTGTCGTGAACCGATGTCTCGTGTCGGCTTGCGATTCCATCAACCCTAAGCCCCTATCGGAGGGCATTGCCGAGGAGCACCCTCGACAATTGGCGCCGTCGTGGGAACCCTGTCGGCACGGGGGCATCGGCAGATCCGATCATGACACCGCGGCTTCGCCGCCTTCATCGCAACTTCATCGACACCATCGTCACCAACCCGGGAAGCCCGATTCGATTCGGCTCCTACGAGTTTACTCCACACAGCGATTCCTCCCGCTCGAACTTTTCAGATCTACAAGGGAACATGGAGATGACCTTCGGCAATGCCACGGGAACCGCCGGATCTGACCAAATCCTTTATGACTATGGATACCGCCGGCATGCCACGGTCGAAAACCGTTGCAGGAGCAACGGCCAACCTCGCCGCATACCTCATCAACCAGCGCCCGAAGGATCCATGGCTCAAGCTCATCGAGGTGCCCTGGAGAGTCTCGCAATATTGGGGAACAACCTAGTCCCGCCAAAAGAAAGGACCATCGTCCAAGGCAGTGGGTCGAAACATCATGCGAGAGATGCTCGACAATCACCCGAGCGGGATCGAGCAAGCAGGCGATGATGCGCTAGGAAGGACGACGACGCGATTCTTCGGATGAAGACCGGGAGTACGACAGCGAGCTCGGGGAGCCGTCTAAGTTACAAGATCCGCGAACGATGCCGCCCAAAAAGTTCAAGCCTACCCCTACCGATGCCGCCAAGTATGATGGGCAGCAAGAACCAAGGTCTGGATAGACGACTACGCAGATTGTGATCTGCACAAAGGAAACAGATAGCAGCAATGCAATGCTTACGACTTTACTTGAAGGATTCAGCACGGGCCAGCTAAGGGGCCGAAAGGTTCGTAAATCATGGGATGACCTAGTAGATGCCTTCGTCGCCAACTTCCAAGCAACATACAAGAGGCCCGTCGAATCGAAGCACTGCCGCCGAAGCGAAGGAGTCGATGCGTTCATACATCGGGAGATTCAAAAAACTCCTGAACGCCGCGGGACGTATCGTCGACGAGCAATCGACGCCTTCAGCGACGGCGTTCAGTGGGAAAAGCTACATAGAGGAACTTGGGCGCAAAAAGCCGAAAACCATAACCAAGTTAATGGAAATCGCCAACAGAGGGCCGATGGCGAAGACAACGTTCGAAAACCACGGCAATGCAGCGGCAATGAAGAAGATGACCAGCGAAACATGACTCGGGTGGTCGAAGGGATCGCAACAAGAGAAGGAAGAACCAGATTACGATGACAACAACTGGTGGCACGAGCTACTCGATCGGCGGTGATCGGTATGATGACGGCGAGATGATCGACGGACGATGTCGGACAACTCGGGACCGTGGCAACTATAAACCACGACAACAGAGAACACCGAACTACCTACGCTGAGCGGATCAACGCCCATGCTACCTGCATTCATATACCGATTCAAGGATGGTAAAATAAAGTCTAGCCACCTTTCAGGGGTGTCGGCAGTTCATCGATATGCATAAACTCATCCGGCAGGCAGGCAGCAACGCTACCGCCACCACCACCACCCCCACCGCAACATCAGGTCCAGCAAGCTCAACCTCATCAACCCAACGAGGCATTTCCACCACCACGTGGGCAGATGAGCATGATCCATAGGACAGGTGTCGAGAAGAGAGATGAAGAAGCTCACCCGAGAGATCAACTTGGCAGAGAGCATCATGGCAAACATCCCTGAGTACGTCGAATGGTCCTCTCAGAACATTACGTTCAAGCAGATCACCCGATTCCATACCAAAACCAGGTCACGCTGCCTTGGTAGTCGAAGCACAAATTGGGGAGTTCAAGATGAGCAAAGTCTTCATGGATGGTGGAAGCGGGCTAAACCTGATATTTGTCGACACAATTAGAAGTATGGGGATCACCATGAACATGTTGGAAGAAACATACACCTGCTTCCATGGGATCCTTCCAACCGCACCGGGCTACTCTCTTGGCAAAGTCTACCTGAATGTCATCTTCGGCAGGGCCGACAATTTCAGGAAGGAAAAGATCGAGTTTGAAGTGAACTGGGAGTCACAGTATCACGCTATACTCGGGAGACCAGCGTATGCCAAGTTCATGGCTGTGCCTGTGCATTATGCATACCTCAAGCTGAAAATGCCTGGGAACAAACATCACACAGTCTATGGAAGTTTCTCACGCTCGGACAATTGTGATCGCGACTTTCGGAGGATTGTTGCGAAGTACGGGTCACGCAAGAAATCGTCGACCCTCCGCCCAAGCTGTCTATACGAGAAATTAAGGAAGAAAAAGATGACGGGGACGCCAAGAAGAAGCCAGCCGCTCTCACCCTTAAAGCTTCGACAGCGAAGCTTCGAGCGCGAGCGGCGAAGCCTCGGCGGCAAAGGGTTCGGCAGGTGATGGCACAGAAGGCTTAGGAGATAGCAAGACGATGGCAACCACCGCTCAAACCCCTGACGAAACCAGCAATGCAGTAGCAATCACTAACGCGGTGAAGAAGCCAGAAGAAGAGAAGAACCCCTTCCGTGCCTAAGCAGTTTACTAGCCTTTATTCTCTTTTCTCCTTTATTTTAAACAGGGCTTTCCCTTTTTCTGCCCTCTAGCATCATGCTTACCTTATTAATAAAAGCTTAAGCCTTAACTCCTTGTTAAGCATTGCAGTAACGACAAACTTTTAAGCCCCATCACTATGCAAACATAGTACAAGGCAGAAGATCGCGCTCCAAAAAAGCCTCCACGAGTGCTAAAGGACGTTCACCTTTCCCTCCGCTATAGATGCCTCTACGAGTGCCGTAAATAGCAAGAGTTTGGAAATACATATAAACAACAACCCACGTTCGATATTTTACTTATGGAAATATCAAAGGAACAACGGGATCATCGGCAGAACCACTACACCCGAAATATTCGGGAGTGCCTGTCAAAATTTAAAACGGTTGAAAGCAAAGTTGCGCATACAACAGGTTTAGCAAAACCTGCAACACGAGCTGATCACTCAAATGATTTGCTAACCAACCAATATACATACATCTAAACGAGCAACTAAGATTCGCTCAAGACAAAACTTGCCAACGGCAATAACATGGTAAAAGTACATATGCATGTATCTACCGAATAAAAAGGCGTCATTACATAAATCCAAACACTTGGATAAAATAGCCAAATTGTCTATTTACAAAACGGACATTTAAACCCTGAAATCACCCTTGCGGAGTTTCTCCTTCTTCAGGTACCCTTGAGTTCTCCTCGAGTCTATCGACAATTATGTTGGCAGGCAACAATACCTTCGGATACAGTGCCCCCAAATCTCCAGTCGCGTTGGCAATCGACAGCAAACCTGCCGAAGGATAACGGGCAAGCACAAGGGCAAGTGTAAACCTGGCCCCTGCAAAAACCTGCGCACGTACCAAGTCTCGAATCTTCTTGGCATTACCAAATTCAGACATCAAAGTAAGGAGCGTCGGGGGAACTGCGTTCAAAGGGAACATTGTCTTCCAAACAACCCTCATAGCTTTGTAACACTTGTCAAAGAAGTTGTGGACCTGCTGAACCCGATCCTGAAATTGCGCGACAGCCGAAGCCTTCGAGTGCTCCCGCCAGAAGATCTCTTCGGCTGAGGATAGCTGAGTTAATGCATTCACACGCTCGTGAATTCGTTTGTTCTCTTCTGCGCGGTTCAAAGCTATGACTGCTATGGAAATAGACAAGGGATCAGATAAGACATTATCGACAAAAAGGTGCAAAGATCAAGGAACTCACAGTTCAGGCTTTCGGTAGCTTTATGTAGCTCAGTAAGAGCGTACCGCTCCACGACGGCTGCAATCTCGCTCTTTTTGTTGACAATCGCAGCCAAGGCATAAGTGCTGCGCAGGTCCTTTTCCATCTGGGTGATCCGATCCTTCATCCGTTGGATCCGATCACCTTCAGGAAGAACGCCCGAAGAGTCATCAGCAAACGAGGGCACCGGGAAAACCTGCAAGCAACAACGGAAAAAAGATGATGGATATGGACAAACTAAGCATCCAACGGAACTCCCATCGGGAGAAGTACAAGAAATTCCTATCAGGAGCAGTACAAATGAAGATATTATGGCAAAAGCATGCTGGCAACAATGCCAGCACAGTGTTCATTACAAAACTTAAGTTCTCGCGACAGAATAATATTTTGTACTAGCCCAAGGATAAAATCGTTACAACAGTCAAGGAGCTTGAGTTTGAGTCGACAAGCTGGGGCCAGCCGATGTCTTTCCTGACGAAACTAGTTCAAGGAGCTGGCGAGCACAAGTACGGGCAGACACTGTAAAGGTGCTCAAATCAACAAATCGCCCATCTTTGTTCGGCAGCTCCTTAGTCATTTCTTCGATGTCAGCCTTAAAGCCGTAACCCATCATAAGTTGGAAGGCAAGGAGGGCACCATAGGTACGCGAGGTACGCTTGAATACCTCAATAACTTCCTTGGTGTCGATGGCAAAGGCATCAATCAGCTGCCCCAGAGTCTTCTCCTGCTTGATCTTCGGAAATATCATTGAATGCATCCGCGCCAGAGCACCCTTTCCTTTGTCAAGAAGCTCCCGGGTAAGCTGGTGGGTGGCAAGAACCATCGACACACCATTTGCCGGGGAGTTACTCGGAACTTTGTCCAAAGCAGTAGCAGGGATGCTGGCGGCTTCTGCAAGAAATACAATTGGAGGAAATCATTGATGAGGAAACGGATCCATAAAAAGTAATAATTTACAAGAGAAGTATGAAAAAGCTTACTAAGCAGAGCCAAGGCAGATTGACGAAGAAGTTCGTCCTTCTCTGCTGCTCGAGCTTCCTCCTCCTTCAGCCTCTCTTTCAGCTTGCTCAGCTCATCTTTCAGGGAGTCGACCTCCTGGCGAGCTATGGCAGCCTTTTTGATGGCACCATCTAACTTTGAAGAGGAAGACTTAGCCTCTTCCTGCAATCGAGCCCTGTCTGCCTCCAGAGAGGTAAATTGAGAGGCGAAGGCTTCTAAAGAGGATATCACACCTCGTAGATCCTTGAAGAAAAGGAATGTTTTGCAAAGTTCATTAGGCAAGACACATTCCAAAAGTACCTGTTAGACTCAAGAAAGACTTACAGAAGGAGGAGCTGTGGAAGCAGCAGGAGCATCTTTCCCTTTGGAAAGGGAGGAGGCAGTCGATGCTTGCGCCGCAGGAGGAGCCGAAGCTTCGGAAGCTGCGGCGGCTGGCGAAACATCATCAGATCTGACCCTCTTAGGTGGAGGCTCAGTGAAAGCATCGTCGCTACAAAAGGATTTGATCGACCAAGTTATGAGAAAAATGTGAGAAGAACAAGAAGCTGAAAGTAGTAAGGAAGGGAAACACTTACATATCAAGAAGATCATCTTCATCGGCAAAGCCGCCAATCGATCTCTTCGTAGGCGGAACCCTAGTCTCCTCCGCAGCTGCATTAACAAAGGCATCGTGATCAGCGTCATCATCGCGCACTGATCCCTCTTTGTTGCAAGTGTCATCGGCTGATGGAGGGAGATGGGTATGAGCGGTTTCAGAATCTATCGGATCATCGTGATGGCTTGTTGGGTTCGTATGCTCGACAGTATGAAAGTCAACAGGTTCTGAAGAGCCTCTTCCTTCGGAAATATCATTTGGCAAGTTATGTAAGTCCCCGGAGGCTGCGAAGAAAAGACAGATGAGAACAACAGTAATTATATCGATTAAGTAAATAGTAGCATAACAAGAATTTGAAGAGGGAAGTTACCTCTGGAGGCGGATGATCGGCGTCAAAAGGAGTATACGGAGAAATCAATGGGATCGAGTCTTCTTGGCTGAAGAAAGTGAGACGACGGACTTCATCGAGCAGTTCTTTTTCCGACAGTTCGGCAGCGTTAATTCTGGTTTCATCCTTCGGACCCGAATACAACCACATTGGTCGAATTCTAGCCATAACTGGCTGGACTCGACGTTTCAGAAATACTGCCGCTACCTCAGTACCAATCATGGTTTGGCCATCAGCCTCTTTGATCCGAAGAAATCTGGCAAATAATTCGTCGGCTGCTACCTTTTCATCGGGAGAGAGAATATTTTTCCAGGAATTCTTAGGCTCGGCTTCAAGGACATCGAAAAAGCGAGGAAGTTGAGATTCGGGTGACAAGGAATCCTTGGTGTAAAACCACTTCAATCTGCACCCTTGTACAGACTCTCTCATTGGGAAATTGAAGTAGTTGACATCCGAACGAGCTACAAATCCCACTCCTCCAGTGACAAAAGGCCCGTTACTACTGATGTATCTCTTCACATAGAAAATCTTTTTCCACAACCCAAAATGAGGCTCAACGCCCAAGTATGCTTCGCAGAGGGTAATAAACACAGCAACGTGAAGGATTGAGTTGGGAGTGAGTTGCCATAGTTGGATTTCGTAAGTTCGCAAGAGATGAAGGAGGAATTCGTGAACGGGAAGCGAAAGACCTCGATATAAGAACGACAAGAACATCACGGTAAAACCGGCGGGAGGTTAGGTCGGGAAATCGCACTGGAAAGATCACATTCCCCTCATCGAGAGGAGGGTAATCCCGAGGCTTCGGGATCTCTTCTCGTCACGCCCGGTGACGGTCGAAGCTATCCAATCTCCGGGCACAGCTGCGAGCCAGCGGCGCCGGCGGCGCCGGAGTTGGGGAGGGCGCTTGGAGCGCCCCCTTCGGAGGAATCAAGGAAGATTTGGCGACGGTGCCTCCGCTCGTAGAGCTGGTGGCGGCGCTAGGGTTCTTCTTCTTCACCATCGCGAGATCCGGGAAAAGTTAGGAAGCACTGGTGGCGGCGCGGCAGTTGTGAACGGAGAAGATGAAGAACCAGCGAAGGGATGAATGAAGGAAAAGAGGGATTTCTATCTCTTGGGAAACTTAAGGAAGGCCTCGTATTGTCAGTGGGCCTTTTCTCAGTTAATGGTTGCGGAAATCGAGGAGGTGCTTCGCTAACCGTGTAAGAAGAGCATGAATTGCTCGAAAACTGGGCTGGCAGGTCACGCCTTATCAGTCAAAATCAAGGGGACAGAAAAACGTCATCAATGACGTCATGATTGCAAACGAGGAGATAAGAAAGTATCGGGTGATCAACTTGAGCCTACGCGCGGGTTGCGAGCATCCGCGCCTAGGCTCGGGGGCTACTCCCATCGGGAGCGCTGGCGCGCACCCGATAGAATAAAGACTTGAAGGAAAGACGTGACTCGAGTCTGCACCTGGACGTAAGCACCCGTGCTAAGACTCGGGGGCTACTCCCATCGGGAGCACTGAACGCGCACCCGATAAAACTTTTTCGCACTCCAGGATCATGCCCGTGTTATCACCAGAATTTGACCGAGTCAGAGGTGGGCCGTGATCAAGATGGACTTGAGGAATATACATGGAAGAGATACGTGAATCGGCCTTTTATACCAAGTTGGGTTTAATTGCCCGTGTATCTGTAACATATTAGATCGCATCTTAATTTAGAAGTTAGAATCTTACTCGTGCACGGTTTGGTGCACGCCCACATTAGAAAGTCAGCTGGACTATAAATATGTATCTAGGGTTTATGGAATAAACAACAACCAACGTTCAACCACCAACAAATCTCGGCGCATCGCCAACTCCTTCGTCTCGAGGGTTTCTCCGGTAAGCACCATGCTGCCTAGATCGCATCTTGCGATCTAGGCGGCATAAGCTTATTTCGTTGTTCATGCGTTGCTCGTACTGAAGCCTTTTGATGGCGAGCAACGTAGTTATCTTAGATGTGTTAGGGTTAGCATTGTTCTTCGAATTACATGCTTTCGTTATGCGACCCTTGCACATCTAGCCGCCCTTACACCTATCTTAGGTGTAGGGGCGGCACCCCGCTTGATCATAGTTTAGTAGATCTGATCCGTTACGGTTGCTCCTTGTTTCATCAAGGATTAGTTTAACATCTGCAATAGTTAGGCCTTACAAAGGGTTGGAGCGGCGTGTAGGGTGGCGTTTGCTAGCCCTAGAAAGGATGTTCGGATCAACCTCGTGTTGGTTTTAGGCCTGTCTAGGATGGCTTACGGTCACGTGCGCGGCGCAGGTAATCGTGAGTAGGATGATCGATTATGCGGTGAAAACCCTAAATCGTCGTAGATCTCATTAGCTTTACCTTGATCAAGCAGGACCACCATATATTCGGACACCTCGTGCGGATCATGGGTGGATCGGCTCTTTGAGCGATTCTGCAGGATAACACGAGCCGATCGGGCTCGTATTCAATGTTTACGTGTATGCCATGCGGGAAACTAGCGAGGGCATCATCCACACCTTACGACGGTATAGGTCGGGTGTACGCATCCTTGCGATTGGCATCGCGCGTGCGACCCCGGGAGACTGCGGGCCCGTCGCTGCGAGGGCCAGGGCCAGCGCGGCCCTAGTTGTTCCCGGCTCTACGTGTTGACCGTCGCTGCTCGCCGGTGGGTTTCGACGTCAGCACGTGCAGCCGCCGGTGGACAACCTTCGACATCCACTTCATCGATGCCTAATCTGAACGCAAGTGCGGATGCTGATGAGCTCAGAAGAAACATGGCGAGATCAAGGCAACCCTCGAAGCCGAACTCATCGGCTCTTTCCACGAACCCGCTCCCATGGCGTCGGGTGGAAGGGTTTCACACTGAGCGCACTCGATGGAGGTGGACTGTCAGCCCCTTCGAAGACGGACCGAGCTACTGCTTGTAGGAAGTTAACCATGGTAGCTCAATCTGTTTACCGCCGTGGCAAGACAAAGAAGGCCGGTTGACGATCGGCTTCGATAAAGGTACAACGTGAAGACGGTATGAGAGTCTTATAATGCTTTCAATATGTCTTTTATGTGAGTTTTTGCTGTACATAGGTTCATACTTGTGTTTGCCTTAAAACACCTTGCTAGCTAAACCTTGTATCGAGAGGGAATACTTCTCATGCATCCAAAATCCTTGAGCCAGCTACTATGCCATTTGTGTCCACCATACCTACCTACTACATGGTATTGCCATTCCAAAGTAAATTGCTTGAGTGCTACCTTTAAAATTCCATCATCACCTTTGCAATATATAGCTCATGGGACAAATAGCTTAAAAACTATTGTGGTATTGAATATGTACTTATGCACTTTATCTCTTATTAAGTTGCTTGTTGTGCGATAACCATGTTTACGGGACGCCATCAACTATTCCTTGTTGAATATCATGTGAGTTGCTATGCATGTCAGTCTTGAAGTAAAAGAGATCTACCACCTTAATGAGCTTGGAGCATGCATATTGTTAGAGAAAAGGACATTGGGCCGCTAACTAAAGCCATGAATCATGGTGGAAGTTTGATTTTGGACATATATCCTCAATCTCGTATGAGAATAATTGTTGCCACATGCTTATGCATTAAAAGAGAAGTCCATTATCTATTGTCCATGTTGTCCCGGTATGGATGTCTAAGTTGAGAATAATCAAAGGCGAGATCCAAAATACGAGCTTTCTCCTTAGACCTTTGTACGAGCGGCATGGATACCGCATTGTGACACTTGGTTAAAACATGTGTGCATTGCAAAGATCAGGTAGTCAAGCTAATTAGGACAAGGTGCGGGCACTATTAGTATATATATGAGGCTTGCAACTTGTAAGATATAACTTTCATAACTCATATGCTTTATTACTAGCGTTGACAAAAAATTGTTTCATGTTTTCAAAATAAAAGCTCTAGCACAAATATAGCAATCCATGCTTCCCTCTGCAAGGCCTTTCTTCTACTTTTATTATTGAGTCAGTTTACCTATCTCCTTCCACCTTAAGAAGCAAACACTTGTATGAACCGTACATTGATTCCTACATACTTGCATATTGCACTTGTTATATTACTTTATGTTGACAATATCCGGAAGATATACACAAGGCTGCATTCAGAGTACCAGGTTCAATGGGCTTGTTTGAATATGTAGTCATGACATTTGGACTGAAGAAACTCGGGGAGCAGCTCACCCTGAAGGTCCTCTCCTCTGGAGAGCCGATTTCGTTCAAATCGGCTGGCTCTGCATGATAGTGCCCTCAGACATGATCAAGCCCAGGTCCATTCGGCTAATTTGCGTATCCTCGTCTCTGTTTTGCCTTGGCTGAGACTCGGGGGGCAATAGGCCTGGTAGATGCTCTATTGAGGAACCGATTGGGGTACCATCGGCTGATCTTCGTTGCAACCTTCTTCACAAAATAATGAGCGCTCGCTAAAAAGGATCGCTGAAACCGGTGGAAGAAATTTAAGGGCTCTCTTGGAAATCCCACAGTATCCACCGGAAAGAGAATCATCAGTTGAAGAATGGAAGGGTAAATGTCGAGGGACCGATGCGTTGCTATCGGCTCGTTACGCATTGGCAAAGGGGACGAATCGGCAAGATCAGTATGAGAGGAAATCGGCTAAGATAAGCTAAAAGGAATCGGCAAAATCAGATTGGGGAAAGTTCTTCATTGATAGATTTCTTACATAAGGAGCTGATTGCTCTCAAAAGGAAGTAATAGGGGATACATGGCCCCATCTACTGCTGCTACTGGTCCTATGCTAGATGTCCTATCTACGGGCCGTCGCTGCCCTCGCGAGTGGCAAGTCGTCGCCCGGCGTCGAGGCGCTACTCGCCGAGCTCGTCGTCGCTCGATCGCGCAAGGCCAGGCCCTCGTGTCCTCGTCTTCCGCCCATTCGAGCGTCGCCGTCGTCGCATCGAAGTCGGCTGAGGGGTTTCCGGCCAAGGAAGAACACCGCAGCCGAGGGAGGGCTCGTCGGAGGAGGTGTCGTCCTCCACTTCCTGTCCATCGCCATCGCCGCCATCGGGATTTCACGGGGAGAAGCGATCGTCGTCGCTCTCCTCCTCGGTTGTCCCATCGGCGAGGAAGCGGAGGTCGCTCCCCCGTCGGTCAAGGACTTGTCGTCCTCGACCAAAGGGAGAAGTCATGGCTAGACTCCTCCCCGGCCTTGATGGCGCGGCGGGTGTTGGCTGCGTGGACCTCCCGCCGGGTTAGAAGCTCCCGGCGTCGGCTCGCGAGGCAGAGGGCTAGGTGGGAAAGATCGGAGTGGGCGGAGAGGAGGAAAGAGGACATGGTGGCGCAGAGGCTTTTGGAGTGCTAATGCGAAGAAGATGCGGGAATGCTCGGAGCGGTTAAATAAAAAGGGGATATAGTGGAAATTCAATGCCACGAGCGGTTTAGGAAGTGGTGCCTAAAAGAAAAAAAAACTGCCAGGTCACGCGGAGAAGTTGAGAAGGCAAGGCATCATGATGACGGATACTGCAACGGTTCTGCCACGACATGACCCGACGAAAGAAAGGCGTAATGATTTTGGAAATGTCATTTCCAAAACCAGGGGGGCATGTGTTATCACCAGAATTTGACCGAGTCAGAGGTAGGCCGTGATCAAAATGGACTTGAGGAATATACATGGAAGAGATACGTGAATCGGCCTTTTATACCAAGTTGGGTTTAATTGCCCGTGTATCTGTAACATATTAGATCGCATCACTAATTTAGAAGTTAGAGATTTACCCGTGCACGGTTTGGTGCCCGCCCACATTAGAAAGTCCGCTGGACTATAAATATGTATCTGAGGTTTATGGAATAAACAACAACCAACGTTCAACCACGAGCCGTCTCAGCGCATCGCCAACTCCTTCGTCTCGAGGGTTTCTCGGGTAAGCACCATGTTGCCTAGATCGCATCTTGCGATCTGGGTAGCACAAGCCTGCCCCGTTGTTCATGCGTTGCTCGTCTTGAAGCCTTTTTATGGCGAGCAACGTAGTTATCTTAGATGTGTTAGGGTTAGCATTGTTCTTGAATTACATGCTTTCGTTATGCGAAACCCTTGCACATCTAGCCGCCCTTACACCTATCTTAGGTGTAGGGGCGGCACCCCGCTTGATCATAGTTTAGTAGATCTGATCCGTTACAGTTGCTCCTTGTTTCATCAAGGATTAGTTTAACATCTGCAATAGTTAGGCCTTACAAGGGTTGGAGGATCCCGACGGCGTGTAGGGTGGGCGTTTGCTAGCCACAGAAGGATGTTCGGGGATCCAACCTCGTGTTGGTTTTTAGGCCATATCTAGGATCGGCTTACGTCACCGTGCGCGAGCGGGAGGCCCAATCGTGAGTAGGATGATCCCATTATGCCGGTGAAATCCCTAAATCGTCGTAGATCTCATTAGCTTTACCTTGATCAAGCGGGACCACCATATATTCGGACACCTCGTCGGATCATGAGTGGATCGGCTCTTTGAGCCGATCACAGGATAACCCGAGAGCCGATCGAGGCTCGTATTTAATGTTTACGTGTATGCCATACGAGGAAACTAAGCGAGCATCATCCACACCTTCGACGGTATAGGTGGGGTGGCATACTGCCGATTGGCATCGGCGCGTGCGACCAGGAGGCTTTGCGGGCCGCGTGTACGAGGGTGGGACGGCGCAGCCCTAGTTGTTCCGGCTCTCTAGTGTTGACCATCTGCCGCGAGGCGTTTTACGACGTCAACAGCCGGGGACTGATTACATGTAGGGCAACGTTGTTTTGCCATCGGTACCAACAGAAGTTGGGCACGTTATTCGTTATCCCTTGCATAAAGAAAATGTATCGGATGGACTACAAAGACTTGCAGGAAAAAGCTTCGGCAGAAGAAAATGTTCGAGTGGTACAACTTGAGTCTACGCACGGATTGCAAGCGTCCGTGCCTAGACTCGGGGGCTACTCCCATCGGGAGCGCTGACGCGCACCCGATAGAAAATAGAAGATAGAAGAAACGCAAGAATGATCGAGGAGAAGGACTTCGGAAGAAGACATGCTCTAGTCTCTACCCGAACTATGTTCGGCTAGACACTCGGGGGCTACTGACGTGGGCATTACCCTTCGGGTAACCAATGTTGCTCTACCCTACGTGGTCCAACAGGAGGCCCATGAAGGAACCCGACGGCAAGATGGGCCACTAGGGCGGTGCGACGGAAGATTACTTGGAGTACAAGACACGGAGAGCGAGACAGGAAAGATTGGAGATGTATGTTATTTGTAAACCTACTCGTACTGATTAGATCTCTCGGGACACAGCCACCTATATAAAGGCCGGGAGAGGGGCCTATCAGGGACACAACAATCTTAGCCACAATAGCCAGCGGAAGCTTAGAACTAGGTTACCCTAGCAACCAACATCTCGACGAGATCACAGCGGAACTATTCGGCACCCCATTGCAACCTATTATCATCATAATCAATCAAGATCAGACAAGCAGGAATTAGGGGTTTACCTCATCGAGGGCCCCGAACTGGGTAAATCGCTCTCCCCGGCTTGTCCGTGAACCGATGTCTCGTGTCAGCTTGCAGGATTCCATCAACCCTAAGCCCCTATCGGACGGCGTTGCCGAGGAGCACCCTCGACAGTACCTAACACCCATGGCGTTCTGGTGCAGGTCATGTTTCGCTCTAGGGAGAGCTTTAGTCAACGGATATGCCACTTTCAGATCAGTGTGTACTTTGCAAATCTTTAAGTCACCATCTTCGATGTACTCGCGAATAGAATGAAAACGTAGCTTTATATGCTTCAGCTTCTGTGACCTTGGCTCCTGTGCATTGGCTATGGCACCCATGTTGTCACAATAGATGGTCATCGGGTCCAACGCACTAGGAACCACACCAAGCTCGGTAATGAAACACTTCATCCATATCGCCTCTGATGAAGCCTCCGAAGCAGCTATGTATTCCGATTCAGTTGAAGATTTTGCCACAGCACTTTGCTTAGCACTCTTCCGGCTTACTCACCGCACCATTAAATAAGTATCCAGATTGTGACTTTGAGTCATCCAGATTGGTGTTCCAACTAGCATCAGTGTAACTGGTTACAACAAGCTCTTGGTCACCTCCATAACAAGGAAACATATCCTTAGTTCTTTTCAAGTACTTCAGGATATTCTTGACCGCCGTCCAATGTTCCATTCCTAGATCACTTTGATATCAGCTGGTCAAACTAACAATGTGCGATATCCGGTCTAGTACACGGCATGGCATACATGATAGAGCCTATGGTGATGCATAGGGGATTTTGTTCATCCTTTCTCTCTCTTACGTGTTTGGACTTTGAGTTTTACTCAAGGTCTTACCTAGTAACATGGGCAAGAACCCTTTCTTATTTTCATCCATCTAAACTTCTTTAGAATCTTATCTAGGTATGTACTCTGTGAAAGCCCTATTAGGCGTCTTGATCTATCTCTATAAATCTTGATGCCTAAAATGTATGCTGCTTCTCCAAGGTCCTTCATTGAAAACACTTATTCAAATAACCTTTAACACTACTCAGAAGTTCTACATCATTTCCAATCAATAATATGTCATCTACATATAATATCAGGAATGCTATAGAGCTCCCACTCACTTTCTTGTAAATACAAGCCTCTCCATGGGTTTGTATAAATTCAAAGTATTTCATCACCTTATCAAAGCGTCGGTTCCAACTTCGGGATGCTTGCTTCAGTACATAGATTGAATGCTAAAGTTTGCATACCTAGTCGGCATTTTTATGATCGACAAAACCATTGGGTTGTACCATATACAACTCTTCCTCAATGTCGCCATTAAGGAACGCCGTTTTGACATCCATCTACCAAATTTCATAATCGAAAAATGCAGCTATTGCTAACAATATCCTCACAGACTTTAGCTTCGCTACTGGTGAGAAAAGTCTCATCGTAGTCAACTCCTTGAATTTGTGGGAAACCCTTTGCGACAAGTCGGAGCTTTATAAAACCCGATAATATTACCATCGGCATCTATTTTTCTCTTGAAAGATCCATTATTCTCAACAGCCTTAGCGCTATCCAGGTAGTCTACCAAAGTCCATACTTGATTATCATACATGGATCCCATTTCAGATTTCATGGCCTCTTGCCATTTGTTGGAATCTAGGATCATCGCTTCTTCATACGTCGCGGGGTCTTCATCATTGTTGTCCACAATCATGATATTTAGACAGGGGTCATCAGGAGTGGTGTGAACCCTCGTCGACCTGCGCGAGTTCATTAGTAACTTCGTTCGAAATTTCATGATCATTATCATTAGCTTCCTCACTAATGTTTGTGTGGCGGCACAAGAACATTTTACGGTGTTGCGCTGCGCGATTTTCAAGAGAAAGGTTCGGTAACCTCGTCGATTTCTACTTCTTCTAGTCACTTCTTCCGGAAGAAACTCCTTCTCAGGGATGGTTCTTGGCAACAAAGATTACACCTTGGATGTGATGAAAGTATACCCAGTGTTGTTTCTTTAGGGTATCCTATGAAGACGCATTTCTCGCTTTGGGTTCGGAGCTTGTCGAGGTGTAACTTTTTTACATAGGCTTCGCAGCCCCAAACTTTAAGGAACGACAACAGGTTTGTTTCCAAACCACAATTCATACGATGTCGTTTCAACGGGTTTAGATGGTGCCCTATTTAAAGTGGATGTTGTTGTCTCTAATGCATAACTCCAAAAGGATAACGGCAAATCAGTAAGAGACATTATAGATCAGACCATATCCAATATAGTTCGATTATGACGTTCGGACACACCATTGCGTTGTGGTGTTCCGGCGGTGTCCAGCTGTGAAAGTATTCAGCATTTCTTTAAATGCATGCCAAACTCATAGCAGATATTTACCTCCACGATCAGATCGTGAGAATTTAATCTTCTTGTTACGCTAATTTTCTACTTCACACTATGGAATTCCTTAAACTTCTCGAAAGTTTCGGATTTATGTTCATCAAATAGATATACCCATATCTATCTGCAGAAAGTAAGAACATAACGATAACCACAGCGCGATGCTACACTCATTGGTCCACATACATCAGTACGTATGATTTCCAACAAGTCTGTAGCTCGCTCCATAATACCAGAGAATGGAGTCTTAGTCATTTTTGCCATCAGACATGCCTCACATCTATCAAGTGATTCAAAATCAAGTGATTCAAATAGTCCATCAGAATGGAGTTTCTTCATGCGTTTCACTCCAAGAGAGTGGATTTGGTGTTCAGGGGGGTACGTGAGCACGGTCTAGCCATCGTTGGATCAGCGTTGCGATTCGTTTTCTGCCTCACGGCGATCAAACAGCGTGAATCCAGGCTGCTACCTGTCGTTTTGTGGGGCGAATCTGCTTTTTCTGTGAATCCAGGTCCGACGAGCGCCTGTACTCCACACATACACATCACTTCATCCTCTACCTTCTCTCTAGTTCTATCCCCTCCATGACCCCACTCCATCTCCCCACATCGCCTACTCTCCCTGCACCACCATTCTACCAGATGTACCATACAACATGGCGGCGAGGTGTGCTTCAGATGGCCATGGTGGCCGGCTCGTCTAGGAGTCCAGATCACGCGGCAAGAAGGTGGCCCATCCCTCACTTCGCCCGGGTGGTGCGATCTTGTCTACTGGAGACGTCCGCCGGTGGGGGCACAGATCAAGCTGGCCGCTGCTGCTCTGCGCCATGAAGGGCAGAGGCCAGGCGTGACGCGGCGACAAAATACGAGCAGCAGGGGTCAAGCAGGCGGGTGGGTGGGCGGGGAAGGTCCGATCCGGTGGCTGGAGGAGAGCCGGTGTGGCGACGGACCTCTGCCATGGTCGGCGGAGCAAGATCGGTCAGTCTCGGTGGAGTGAGGTCGACGAAGAACGGACACGCTAGATTCAAGAGCTAAAATTCTGGCCGCGCCGGCCGCAATCTCTGCCAGCCGCGATCCCATTGAGAGGATGGGATTTACCGAGCGGCGATCCAATTCAGCGATTTCTCTCCCTCAATTCCGCTCATGCTAGAGCTACTTGATAGCGTCCATGTGCTGACTCGATTCGTCGAAGCATCCCAAGCAGCTTTGCACCACGTCGCTCTTCACTAGTAGCCTGCAGCACGACTGACCTGGGGGCGCTAGGAAAGAGCAGCACCACCAGAGCGAGGCTAGCGGGGATCTCTGGCTGGTCGTCGTCGAGATCCTGGTGGAGAAGTACCGCGGCGGCTCGCCTTGGATTGTTGTGGCGGCTGTAATCAAACAAATCAGACTGAAGATGGTTGGGGTTGTTGCGCGACTGAAGACGAGGATGAGGCCACCGCGCGTGACGCCCACGTTCGGTGGCTGAGCTGGTTTGAGGTAAGGCCGGGATGGGCACCGGCGGCGCGGATGGTCGCGTGGGCGGCGGCCACTAAATCTGGTGAGATGGGGGATAAGAAGCGAGCCACTTTATTTTAGGACCACAAGCTTCATCTGGTGGAAGAGGAAAGGAGATAAGAAGTGAATCGCTTAATTAAGGCCATACGCTCCCATTCCCACCTCGTGACAGATTTACAGGCTAACGGCAGAATAAACGGTGTTAGACACGTGTCGCATAGCAAGCGCGTGCTCACCTACCCATGTGAACACCAACGTTCATCCGTTCACTCCAATATGACCAAGACGACAGTGCCACATATATGTAGAATTATCATTTAATTTCTTTCGTTTAACATCAATGTTATGTATATGTGTATCACTACTATCGAGATTTAACAGAAATAAACCATTCATCTCAGGTGCATGAACATAAAAGATATTATTCATATAAATCGAACAACCATTATTCTCAGACTTGAATGAATAACCGCTTTGCAATAAACAAGATCCAGATATAATGTTCATGCTCAACGCAGGCACCAAATAAAAATTATTTAGATTTGAAACTAATCCCGATGGTATATGTAAGAGGGAAGTGTGCCGACACCGATCACATCGACCTTGGATCCATTTCCAACGCGCATGGTCACGTCCCTCGCTAGTCTTCGTTTATTATGTAGCTCCTGTTCCGAGTTATAAATATGAGCAAGGAACCGTATCAAATACCCAGGGGCACTACTACGATTACTAGTAAGATAGACATCAATAACATGTATATCGAGATATGCCTTTCTTTTTGATGTTAAGCTCTTCGAGATGCGGGTACTTTGAGCAGTTAAAACTTCGGTGTCCCTCTTGTTTTGCGGTAATAGCACACAATATCAGGTTTAGGGCTAGCCTTGGGTTTCTTAGGAGGCGCATCAGCTTGCTTGCCGCCCTTCTTGAATTCTGCCTTTTCCTTGGCTTGCCATGCTTCTTGAACTTGGTGGTCTTATTGACCATCAACACTTAGTGCTCTTTCTTTATCTCCACTTCAGCAGTTTTCAACATTGAGAAGAGTTCGGGTAACGTCTTGTTCATACATTGCATGTTGTAGTTCATCATGAAGTTCTTGTAGCTAGGTGGCGGTGATTGAAGAACACGATGAATCCCAAGGCATTAGGAATCGTTATTCCCAAATCTTGGAGTTCTTAAAATGCCCGGACATCCTTTACAAGAAAAGTTATAAATGACGAAGTTGAAGTCGGCAGTGATTTCAGCTGGTGTACCATGAAAGTAGTGATTTTGGTCCCTCGTGGTGCATGTCAAAAACTTTTTTTTTCGTTTTTGAGGCCACCTGGCCCGACGAAAGCGAAAAATGTCGCGTATGGTGGCCGGGACGTGGTGCATCAATTCTCGGGTTCACGCCGTAGAGTCCAACGCAAATCCCGCGCCAGGGATGTAGGGCCCCGAGATGGCAGCCTCTGCGGCATTGTTTTTCTCGATCGCCATCTCGTTCAACGTTCTCCGATCGAGCCGTTTACGATGCGGGATCATGGGTCCCGCATGTCATCCTCTATGAACCAAAATTCTTTCTATTCTTGGATTTTTTTTTTTGACCCCCTGATTTCTGGCTACTTCCTTTCTTTTGATCCCTTGCCGCCTTGGAAACGTTGAGACCGGTTGTGCTAAATGGGACCCGCATGTCATCCTCTATGTCTGATCAACTTTCTTTTCTTGGAGTTTTTTAGCACCTCAAATTTGGTCACTTGCCTTTTTCTTTGATCTCCTGCCGCCTTTAACAGGTGATCTGTGCTTTGCTAAATGGGACCCCGCATGTCATCCTCTATGCACTATAAAACTTTCTTTTCTTGAATTATTTTTGGCACCTCATATTTGGTCACTTGCCTTTTTCTTCCGATCCCCTGCCGCCTCTCAAACGGTGATACAGCTGCTAACTGGGACCAGCATGTCATCCTCTATGTATTATAAAACTTTCTTTTCTTGAATTATTTTTGGCACCTCATATTTGGTCACTTGCCTTTTTCTTTAGATCCCCTGCCGCCTCTCAAACGGTGATACCGCTGCTGCTAAATGGGCTTGTCATCCTCTATGTGCAATCAACTTTCTTTTCTTGGAGTTTTTTTTTGGCACCTCAAATTTGGTCACTTGCCTTTTTTCTTTCGATCCCCTGCCGCCTCTCAAACGGTGATAAAGCTTTTGCTAAATGGGACCCGCATGTCATCCTCTATGTGCAATCAACTTTCTTTTCTTGGAGTTTTTGGCACCTCAAATTTGGTCACTTGCCTTTTTCTTTCGATCCCTAACAGCCTCTCAAAACGGTGATACCATTACTTCCCTTCCGCGGGACCGCATGTCATCCTCTATGCTATAAAACTTTTTCTTTTCTTGAATTATTTTTGGCTGCTCATATTTTTTCACTTGCCTTTTTCTTTCGATCCCCTGCCGCCTCTCAAACGGTGATACCGCTGCTGACAAATGGGACCCGCATGTCATCCTCTATGTACTATAAAACTTTCTTTTCTTGAATTATTTTGGCTCATGATATTTTTTCACTTGCCTTTTTCTTTCGATCTCATGCCACGTTTGAAACGTTGGGGCACCTGCTGTCATGGGTGACGCATGTCATCCTCTATGTGCTATAAAAGTTTCCTTTGTTGGATTTTTTTCACCCTACGATTTTTGGCTTGCCTTTTTCTTTTGATCCCACTGCCCCTTTGAAACGTTAGGGTAAAGTACATTTGGCTCAAGGGACATATGTCATCCTCTGTGTCATGTCAACTTTCTTTTCTTGGATTTTCACCCCTAATTACTAGCTACTTTCTTTTCTTTTGATCTCAAGCCGCATTACAAACATTGAGACAGCTAGCATAAAATGGGACCCACCTCATCATCCTCTATGTCTGATAAATCTTGGATTAGTTTTGGCTCCTTTTGGTCTTGCCTTTTTCTTTCGATCTCATGCCACCTTTGAAACGTTGAGTAAGCTCTTGGCTCATGGGTCCCGCATGTCGGCCTCTCTGAACAATAAAAGTTTCCTTTCTTGGAGTTATTTTTGACCCTAATTTCTGGCTATTTGCCTTTTTATTTCGATCCCCTGCTTGCCCCAAGAAACGATGTGCTACAACATGGGTCCCTATGTCATCCTCTATGAACAATAAAAGTTTCGTTGGTGGATTTATTTTTATTACTGATTTACGGCTATTTCCTTTTTCTTTCTTTTGATCCCACGCCGCCTTGGAAACGTTGAGGATCCTGCTGCCTCATCGGTCCGCATGTCATCCTCTCGGAGACGATAAATGTTTTCTTTTCTTGGATTTTTACCAACTGATTTTTTGTTTTTTTTATTTTTCGGCTTGCCTTTGAAACGTTGGCAACATTTGGCTCATGGGTCCACTGATGTCGACCTTCGTACAAGAAACATGTGATATCTTGGTTATTTTGCAGACAATAACAGTGTATTTCGCTCCGAGCTATTGCAAACGGATAAATTAAATCTTTATTTTTACAACTCATATCTTGAATCTCCTTGTTTTTTTGTTTTCTGCAGGAATGAATAGGTACTTTCTTGTTTTTTTGAGAAAATCCGAACTTCCATGTTCACGGAGTGGGGGTGAAGTGTACGAATCAAAAGGCGGAAGGATAGTTGAGACGGATGTCGGTCTGTTGAGTGAAATCTATCTTTTCTTGGATTTTTTCACCCCCAGTTTCTGGCTACTTCATTTTTTCTTTTGGTCCTGTGCCCACCTTGGAAACGTTGAGACCGTTGCTGCAAATGGGACATGTCATCCTCTATGTACAATAAAGTTTCCTTTCTTGGATTATTTTGGCACATGATATTTGGTCACTTGCCTTTTTCTTCCGATCTCATGCCACGTTTGAAACGTTGAGGAATCCCTAGCTCATGGGACCCCCATGTCATCCTCTATATACAATAAAAGTTTGATTCTTGGATTTTCACCCTCTAATTTTGGCTATTTCCTTTTTCTTTGATCCTGCATGCTTTAAACGATTAAATATCTGGCTCATAGGTCCCACATGTCAGACTGTATGAACGATAAAGCTTTCCTTTCTTGGAGTTTTTTTGACCCCTAATTTCCGCTACTTTCTTTTCTTTTGATCTCAGCTAGCATTTGAAACGTTGGAATGACTGTTGCCAAATGGACTCGCATGCTCATCCCTCTATGTACAATCAGTTTCTTTCTTGAATTATTTTGGCTCTGATATTTGGTCACTTGCATTTTTCTTTCGATCCCATGCCACGTTTGAAACGTTGAGGAACTGTTGACGTGGGTGACGCATGTCATCCTCTATGTACTACAAAAATTTATTTTGGTTTTTTTTCTCTCTTTGATTTTTGGCTATTTCCTTTTTCTTTTGATCCCACGCCGCCTTGGAAACGTTGAGTAGGCTGCTTACTTCCGTGGGACCCGCATGTCATCCTCTATGTACAATAAAGCTTTCTTTTCTTCTAGTTTTTTTTACCCCCTAATTTCTTGGCTACTTTCTTTTCTTTTGATCTCAAACCGCATTTGAGAAACGTTGGGACCTCTGCTGCAAAATGGGACAACATGTCATCCTCTATGTACAATAAAAGTTCGTCTTTAAATCTTTATTTTTACAACATATCTTGAATCTCCTTGTTTTTTGTTTTTGCGAAGCATAAGGACATTCCTGTTTTTTTTTGAGAAAAATCTTAACTTTCCCTGTTTGGAGTGGGCTGAAATTGTGCGAATCAAAAGGCCCAGAAGGATAGTTCGAAGGCGGATGTCCAGATGCAGCCCAACTGAAATCTTTCTTTTCTTGGATTTTTTTCACCCCATGATTTCTGGCTACTTCATTTTCTTTTGATTACCCCATCCCTTGCCACCTTGGAAACGTTGAGACCGGTGCTGCATCGGTCCGACATGTCATCCTCTATGTACAATAAGTTTCCTTTCTTGGATTATTTTTGGCTCTGATATTTGGTCACTTGCCTTTTCTTTCGATCTCATGCCACGTTTGAAACGTTGAGGAACCTGCTGGCTCATGGGACTGTCATCCTCTATGTACGATAAAAGTTTGATTTCTTGGATTTTTTTCACCCTCTGATTTTTGGCTATTTCCTTTTTCTTTTGATCCCTAACGCCTTTGAAACGTTTAGTAAGGTTGTGGCTACTTTCTTTTTCTTTTGATCTCAAGCCGCATTTGAAAGATTGAGACCGCCGCTCTGAAAATGGGGCACATGTCATCCTCTATGTACAATAAGTTTAATTTCTTGGATTTTTTTCTCCCTCCGATTTTTGGTCCCTTGCCTTTTTCTTTCGATCTCATACAGCCTCTGAAACGTTGAGCAACACCAAATCCATGGACCATGTCATCCTCTATGTGTTATAAAGTTTCTTTTCTTGGATTTTTTTCACCTATGATCTTTAGCTATTTCCATTTTCTTTTGATCCCTAGTTGGCAGAACGTTGGGCGGAGGCTGGCGAGTGAGTGGGATACCATGTCATCCTCTATGTACAATCAAATCTCTTTTCTTGGATTTTTTTTACCCTCTTATTTTTTGTCACTTGCCTTTTTCTTTCGATCTCATGCAGCCTCTGAAACGTTGAGGAAGCTGCTGGCTCATGGGACCCACATATCATCCTCTATACTATAAAAGTTTCTTTTCTTGGATTTTTTTCACCCTCTTATTTTTGGCTATTTCCTTTTTCGTTTGATCCACTGCCGCCTTGGAAACGTTGATTAGGCTGTGACACAAGGGCCCATGTCATCCTCTGTATACAATCTGACTTGCAAGATCTTGGGCGAAAGAGCTTGTATAAATGGACCTGTCATCCTCTATGTACAATAAATTTCTTTTCTTGGATTATTTTTGCTCCTTATTTTTGTCTATTTCCTTTTTCTTTTGATCTCATGCCGCCTCACGAACGTTGGTGGTCGGTCCGACATGTCATCCTCTATGTACGATAAAGTTTCTTTTCTTAGATTTTTTTTACCCCGATTTTTGCTAACTTGCCTTTTTCTTTTCGATGATATGCCGCCTTGTTGAGTAAGCTATTGGCTCATGGGTCCCACATGTCAGCCTCTATGAACAACAAACCTTTCCTTTGTTGGATTTATTTTTGCACCCTAATTTTATGGCTATTTGCCTTTTTTTCTTTTGATCCCCTGCCGGCCTTTGAAACGATGGGGACGCTGGCAGATCGGTCCCACATGTCATCCTATATGAAGAATAAAAGTTTCCTTTTTTGGATTTATTTTTGACCCTAATTTACGGCTATTTGCCTTTTTCTTCGATCCTGAGCTTGAAATGATGAGGATGCGGTGGCGAGATCGGTCCCATGTCAGCCTACATGAACTATAAATGTTTCCTTTGCAGGATTTATTTTTACCCCTTTATTTCGGGCTACTTGCCTTTTTCTTTGAAACGTTGAGGGCAGCCTCTCTTGTCTCATGGGTCCCCTTGGCATCCTCTCCAGAGCATCCATGCTATTTCTTGTTAGCAGCGGGTTTATCGGTATTATTTTTCGAGACCTTCATCTTGACTCTTTTGCTCCAAGATCTTGCAGAGTTAATAGAATAAATCATGGAATTATTAGGATATGTTTTAAATTTCAAATCCACTTTATGAATTTTTGAAAATACTGTGATCTATGTGGGTATGGAGCGATCAAGGATTTTCATATTGGCCATGAGCAATTTCAAAAATTGCAACCCAATAATTCAAAATAAATACAAACAACTTTTATGTAGAATCTCAGTGTTTTTGTTTTTTTGCCAATCATAGGATCTGTGGTTCTTTAGAAAACGCCAACATTGCATGAGCCGAAACGCCCATTTGTAGTTATTGGGCTTCGACAACCGGAGCAAGTAGGCCTATAGCAAATACCTTGTAGATAGCCGTTGGAACCCAAAGTATTTGTTGCCTAGACTTAGATGCCAAACTCAGGCCTTATTGACATGAACCTTGCTATGCACGACAATTTCACTCGATCGGTATACGAAACACAGATCAACCCTTCGTGTGTGAGACGAGGTGGCGGCACACCCCCTCCGGATGCTCAATCGTACATACGCATATCATATAGGAGTTGTCGTATGTACATCAATTCATATTGACATGTTTTTTTCTTTGGTTCACATGTGGGGTCCGCACAGTCACCTAGGTCGCACATCTACTTCCTTGCTCGTAGTTGATGCATGTTCGGTTTTTTTTTTTGCGAGAAATCCACCGATCTATTAATAATCATCAACAGTAGTACAAATAGCCCAAAAAGTAAAAGAAATTACAAATTGGTACTCGGACCACCTAGCGACGACTACAGACACTAGCACGAGCCGAAGGCGCGCGCTGTCTCGCTCATCCGTGATGGAAGCCCGAGCAAGCTTGTCGTAGTAGAGCTTGTTGTAGTAGACGAACGGGAAATTGCCGTGCTAAGCCCCCAAAGGACCAGCACACCAGAGCAGTAACCATCGCCAATGATGACAACCATAGATCGGAAGAGGCCGACATGAAATCACACCAGCTAACACGAAACCGGCCAAGATCGGAGATCCAGCGGGCACACAACTCCACGCGCCCTCCGTCAGCGCTAGCACCACCGGAGCGAGGATAGGGCGGGGAGGACCTTATTCTGACTTCAGGATGTGGTAGCCACCTCACCATCCCGAAAAAGACACTGAAAAACAAACTAAAATGAAAACTCCCCGCCGGCGAGGGACCGTGATCCGCCACACCTCCAAGGCCACAAGGCCCCAGTGGAGCGGACCAGCCCGGTATCGCCGGCGGGGAGGACGGAACCCTAGATGGGTTTTGTAGCTTCTTGCGCCGGGGATGGGGTGGGCAAAGACACCGTGCCGAGTGGATGTACTTTACCCTTTAGCGGCGAAAAAAATAGGAATGGTCCTCTCATGGGGAAACTCTCATTTGCAACTAGTTGCGCCTGCACCTCATTTTTGTTGTGACACTTCTAAGTTTCCAAAAAATGCAAACTAAAATTCTAGACATACATTTTGACATATTTTTTTGGATGAAACTTCACAGATGCATAAGACACAACACAATGTATGTCTAGAATTTTAGTTTGCATTTTTTGGAAACTTGAAAGTGTCACAACAAAAATGGGGTGCGGGCGCAACTAGTTGCGGAATATCCCCTCTCCCTCTCATGAGTATGATCAACAAGAGGTGGCTATATTATAAAGGACGTACACACATTGTAATTATAGTGCTGAAATAAAGTCAATCCTAAAACAGCCATGCATGGGTTATAATATGAAGGCAACACGAAATACAAAAGCAGAGCAGTGTTCAAATAAACTGATTCAAACTAGTACATACTAAAAACAGTGTACTACTTCTCAACACTTCAATCATAATAAAAAAAAGTGTCACTGTTTTTTTAAAGGTAACACCGAACGGGCAATGTTTAAAGCAGGCTTAAACCACATAGCCGCTTATCGGACACTATCCCAACCATCATGGGAGAGGGTGATAACTCCACGGTCTCACCTTCACATGCAGAATTTGGAGGTTGCCGGCGCAAAATTTTAGGGTATTGATTATAACGAATATTCCGATATATGCTGTGTAGACGCAGATTTTCCTCATGAATGGAACCAATGTGCCATCGGGAGCTTTGGATTCCACGCTTCTTCGGGTTGGCAATGATTGGGTAATTGGAGTCGAGACGAGAGAGTGAGTCGTGAGGGTTAACCTGCCTCCAAAGAGAGTCTCCTGCACGTGCGGTAGATAAGGGATCCTGCTCAAAGACGTAGGTGGCAGGAGGATACTGCCGTAGCTGAAGCCCATTAGCGGCATAGGGAATGTCAGGAGGTACTTCGGCATTGGCAATCCCAATCTTGTTTACACTGTGAGGATGATCATCAATCGCTTGCCATCGCGAGGATGGAGAGCGGAACCACGTGTACTGCTGATCATCCACCACTGGTGGCGGGATTACAAACGGGAGCATCGGGTTTCTGCAATATTAGAAATGGAGACGAATAGGGTGTTCCGGCAACCATATTCAAACAACAACATTGTTCATCGTTCATGCTCACGGTATAATACGGCTATGTAAGCTAAGGACATTGGTCATTCATGTGTTCAAATCGAGTGTCCAATATATCAGTTATATTGCATCCATCCCACGAAACTAGTCTAAACTTCGCCAAACCTAGACACTAGTTAGTGTATACACATATAATACCTCTGTCCCACCGAAAGTGTCCGAGATTTGTCCAAATTCAGATGTATCTAGACAGTGAAAGCATATAGATACATTCAAATTTTGACAAATATATATCATCTTTAAGTTTAAGTCTTGTGCTGTAGTTAATTCCCTTTGTCTTAAGTGATCTATTAGAGGGTGCCCACCCGAAGGGTAAGAAATGTTTAGCTGTATAAGTGGATTGCCTAAACCTTTCATCAATTCGGACTTTTGGTTGCGTTGGCTAATCCATGAAGCTTGACATGGTGTCAGAGCCGGGGTCTCGAGTTCGAGTCTGGCTACTTGGTATCTAAAATTGTTGTTGCCCCTCGAGTCCACGTATATGCCTCTTGGAAGGCTATATACCTCCGAGTCTTTCCACATGTTGACTTGTCTCCCATCACACGTGAGGGGGTGTGTAGTGTATAAGTGGATTGCCGCCCTTACGATCAGTTCGGACTTTTGGTTGTGTTGGTAGTGCATGAAGCTTGACAAAAAAGAAATGCTCTTTGTAGCTAACCCCACAAGTCTGGTAACATTTGCAAAATAGGTATCAGATGCAGCTATCCATTCAGTTGAAGAATTTGCATTTTAGAGTTGAAGGTTCATAATCTCTTCTCTACTATTGATAGTAAAGGGTACACATGGTATTTGTTTACCTCATTTTCGCGTTCTAAAAGAGGTACGCTATATGGTTGTGTTAAACTGATTTAAGTCTGTTCAAGATTATCGAAAATTATACTACCAACATCTAAAACATCAATATAGGTTCATATATTACAAAAGATATTTAGATTTTCTTTTCTCGAACACATGCCTAGTCGTGCATCATTATATATTAGAGCATACGGGGTTGTAGCAAGGCTACGAAAAACTGAGAAAGCAAAAAGAAAGAACTATACAGGGGGGCTAGAGGCAGCTAACTTTGTTAGGCCTCCAGGTGCTAAATCTTATATATATATATATATATGAGGTTGTAGATATTAATCGTAAACTTACTCAAACTTAAATATCATTGAATTAGGAAAAAGATAACTTGAGTTATTTTGAATGAGGGGACGTCACAATCACTAATGAAAGATAATTGTGGGAAACTGAAATCTATTCAATAAAATGGGAGAAAAAATGTATCAAAAACAAAATTAATTATACCATTATGCAGATTGTTCACCGATATAAACTGTTTGATCTGCATGTAGGTACATCCAATCAAGGCTTTTTCTCTGATCTCTAGAAAATATAAGCTACGCATGTAATTACAAACGATTTTCTTCTATTTTTCTGTTTCTACGTTAACATTTGAGATACTTGTTAATTACATCCATATTCTGCAGTTGCATAGAGTTACTAATTCAGGAATGCATTCACATACGGAGTATACTATGTTTGCTGATGACTGATTAGTACTAATTCATTGCAAGCAACGGTTCATTCATATTGAGATAAAGGATGTGATCGTTAAGTCATATACTTATGAAAGTCCTTATGCATCTGTTATCACCAGATTTTGGCTAAATCAGGAGGTGGGCCGCGATCAAGATGGGCTTGGAAGATTACATATGAGAGATCTATGAAGCGGCCTCGCACGGAGAATTTGGGCTAGTTAGCCCGTGTATCTTAGTTTAATAGATTGTGTATCGATTTAGAAGTTAGAGTTTATCTCGTGCACGGTTTAGTGCACGTCCACATTAGAAAGTCCCCTGGACTATAAATATGTACCTAGGGTTTATGGAATAAATAACAACTCACGTTCAACCCCAAAACAAACCAATCTCGGCGCATCGCCAACTCCTTCGTCTCGAGGGTTTCTATCCGGTAAGTGACGACATGTTGCCTAGATCGCATCTTGCGATCTAGGCAGCACAAACTCCACGTTGTTCATGCGTTGCTCATCGTTCTGAAGCGTTTTTGATGGCGAGCAACGTAGTTATCATTAGATGTGTTAGGGTTAGCATTGTTCTTCGTTTAACCATGCTTACGTAGTGCAACCCTTGCATATCTAGCCGTCCTCACGCCTATCCCAGGTGTGGGGGCGGCACCCCGATCATTATTTAGTAGATCTGATCAGTTTATGATTGCTCCTTGTTCTACAAGGATTAGTTTAATACGCAATAGTTAGGCCTTACAAAGGGGGGGAGGATCCAGTGGCACGTAGGGTGGCGTTCGCAAGTCCTAAACGGGATGTTCCGAGGATCAACTTCATGTTGGTTTTTTTGGCCTTGTTTAGGATCGGCTTACGAGCACCGTGCGTGGCCGCGAGGCCAATAGAGTAGGATGATCGATTATGCGGTGAAAACCCTAAATAAGTCGTAGATCTCATCGGCTTCATCTTGATCAAGGCAGGACCTGAAGTATCCAAGTGCCTGCAAGTACGGATCATGGGTGAATCGGCTCTTTGAGCGCGATTCACAGGATAACCCGAGAGCCGATCGAGGCTCGTATTTGATGTTTACGCCTGCGAGGGGGAAACTAAGCGAGGCATCCTCATCACCTACGACCGGGTATAGGTCGGGTGGCACGCCCTTGCGCCCGAGCGCCGCGTGTGACCAGAAGAGCATTGCGGGCCGTCGCTCGGAGGGTCTCGGCCAGCCGCGGCTCCTAGGCTCTTCCGTACGGTGTTGACAAGGTCGTTGCCGCCGGTGGGTTTTAGCGATCAACACATTCGCGCGCCGGAGTGGGACAAGCGTCACCATCAACCACATCGCCATCTACATATGAGATGGCGGACGGCACTCCAGTCACCTACGGGGATCTGCCTGACGACCTCAAGAAACAATACAACGAGATCAAGGCTACCCTCGAAGCCGACCTCATCGGCTCTTTCAGAGAACCCGTTCCCATGGCATCGGATGGAAGGGGTTCTCACCAAGGAAACATGACGGGATCAAGGCAGCCCTCGGAGCAGACTTCATCGACTCCGCTGAGAAGACCGACCGCACGATACTCCCGGGCTCGCGAAACCACGTGCGGGTCCGGTGTCGATCTCAGCCACCCCATAGATCAGCTAAAGTTTCCCTTTGGCGACAATATGGCAGGATCTGCAAGCCGCCATGACAAAGAGGAAACAGAAAGCAGCCACTCCCGTGGCAAGGATGAAGAGGGAGCCGATCCGCGCGACCAACCCCGAGGTGAGGACAGGCGGTACCTGGCAGGAGAGGGAATAAGAAGCATGCGGTATCAACGCCCACACTCCAAGCACCCTCTCAACAAATACGAGCAACACCACGGCCAGACGTCGAGGCGCTATGACCCACGGATAAACCCACTATTTGGGATTGCCGTTCTTCAAACATTCTTTGGAACTCGGGGATGAGCCGATTGCCAACAATCGGCAATGCCCAGAATGCAAACAAAGGAAGAAGGGTGCCGCTAACGTGTACGTGTTCGGCCGGCCCGGGGGCCTTTCCTTGGAGTCTGGACGTCTTGAGTCTGGAGATGGAAGATCTCGAGGCTAGAGAGGACGGTGGTGAAGAATCTGAATATCATCAGCCCGAGATGGTGCCACAGTCGATCAGCGTTCCCGAAACGAAGAGTCAGCGTCTGCGTGGGTTAGGAGAAACTGAAAGTTATACCTGCACACGTTAAGGAAGGCACGGCTTTGATCGCGCCAAGTTACTGCGAACCACAGACGAGGAAGCACGGCCACAAAGAAAGAGTGGGCAAAGCGAAAGCGATGATGAGCATCGGCTGGCTGCGCCTCTATGGTGTTTATCCTCCCTTCGAGTTCGGTGCTCCCGAGTTAGATGAGACATCGAGTGGCTACAACTTGATTGCGGCCCATGGCGTAGAGTTATCTTTGAGAAGCCACGAGGCAGGGCTACGAGGAGCATACGAAGGCCTTGTACTACGGTATATAGTGGGGCTTTGTAACGGGATGCTAGTGGACACGGAGCGGCGGTTAACATCATACGCGTACTCTATGCTACGTCGGCTGGGCTCGAGTTCGGATCTAATCAAGACCAACGTAACGTTGAGCGACTTCAACGGCCAAGCATCTGAGGCGCAAGGAGTTCTGAACGTGGATCTGACCGTAGGAAGAAAAACCATCCCTACGGCGTTCTTTATCGTTGATAGCACGAGCAGTTATGCTCTGTTCTTCTAGGAAGAGATTGGATCCACGCCAGCTATGCATTCCCTCCACGATGCACCGATGCATAATACAGTGGGATGGTGATGAGGTAGAGGTCGTCAAGCTAGCGGCTTCATTTGAAGTTTCCAGCAATTTGGTATGAGCATGGGAAGCAGCGAGGAGCCAAGAACCCCTCTCGAGGGTATCAGACCCCGACTGGGCGCATCGATGTGACAAAGGGAAGGGTTAAGCTAGTTTTATCCACGCCTGACCATGTAGTTGAAGCCAAGCGATGTGCAAGTTGCCTAGGCTGATCCTTGTGATCGGCCCCAAGGGTCTATGAAGGAGCATTACAAAACCTTCGAGCAAATAACGTGCCGATTCCAGTAATCGGCCGTGGATATCCTCACCCACCATTCCTTGGGTTCAACATGTTATCCAACAGAGAGCAGATACCATCAATTCTCTTGACGTAATCGGCTGGGGCACCCAGGTAGATAAAATACGAGGATATGCAACGAAGCATTTCTTTTGTTGATGGGTATTGGAATATGGGGGCCGATACACAGGTCGGCCGTAAAAAATTGAAAATCCACAAAGCATCATGATGCAGGACATCGACTTAGGAAAGAGGCTAGTTCCCTCCAAGAGATATTGCGCCAGTCTGGAGGGCATCGGGAAATGTAAAAGAGCGTTCTCACGGAAGTTGTGACTGCCAGATGATGGTGATCTGATCGGCAAGGCGCGAGGTTTAATTTGGAAAAGCTCGGGAGGGTGGCTCTGCAAAATTTCCTCACTTTAAAGAAATGATTTTGTTGAAATGGCTGATACGGTGTTGCGAGTTGGAAACCAGGAGGATCGACGTGATCGGTTCGGCACTATTCTCACCCGACTAGGGCCCGGGGGGCAGCTCACCTTGAAGATTCTCTGCTCCGGGGAACCGATTTCGTTAGAATCGGTTAAACTCTGCACCACAAGTTGCCTGAAGAATAGTGCTTATGTTGCAAAATTATCATAGCTTGCTGGATCGGCTGTATGGACCCTCAACGGAAGAGAGGTGATCGGCTGGTAGCCCTGCAGGATAGCTCTCTTGGACAAGGTTGAGCCTGCCCCGAAATCTCAATGGTGATTTGTCTTTTATCCTCGCCTTGGCTGAGGCTCGGGGGCAGCTGCGCCCTCGGGGATTTAACCAACCTGCAATCGCCGGTGGGCTCTCTTCGTGACGGCTCTTTCGGGAAGCGGTGATTATTGTAGAAAGGAAGCTGAAGACTGAGTGACGGACCCGAGGAGGGGATAATGTAAAGGGACGACATTATTTCGGGATTACGCCGCTAGGTTCAACATGCATCTTGAGAGATGCAACGGATGTGCGCGGCGGTGTTTGGCCTTGTTGGCAAGGAGTTTGGATGGAGGAATCTGTCTCGAAATTTAGTGTGGGAGGACGATGCGATGCCATCGGCTTGTTGGGCATTGTCCAGTTTGGCAATCGGCAGAATCGGAGGAAATCGGCTAAATTATCATAAAGGAAATCGGCAAGATCAAATTGGGGAAATTCTTCATTGATAATCAGATTTCTTACATAGAAGAAGCTGATTGCTCTCAAAAGGAAATACAGGATACATTGCCTGATCACTCTTGCTAGCCCTATGCTAAGACCCTATCTAGGGGCCGCTATGCCCTGTCGTCGTCGGCGGCCCATCGCCAGCGGCGGGGCCTCCCTGTGGCTCGTCATGCCGCTCAGCGGCCGCCGATGGGACCCCGTCGTCCTCATCCTCTTCGTCGGCGTCGTCGTCGCTGTCGGCGTCGGCCACGAGTTCCGGGCCAGGCACGGCGTTTCGCTCGGCGGCTCGTCGGAGGAGCTATCTTCATCCTCCTCCTTCCTCTCCTCCTTCACCTCCTCGGAGGTGGTGAAGTCCGCCGGGGAGGCGGTCGTGTCGCTCGCTCACCGCCTCGTCGGCAAGGAAGCGAAGGTCGCTCTCCCGTCGGTTTGGGATTTGTCATCCTCGGACCAGACGAGGAGTCATGGTCCTCTTTGTCCCACTTTGTCGGGGCAAGGATGTCGTACGCCGCTGCGACGAGGGCGCCGACTCTGATGGGAGAGGACACGTGGGAAAGATCCGACGAAGAAGAAGAGGAAGAGGAAGAGGACATGGTTGCAGGGGAGGGTTTTTGAGTGCTACCAAAGGGGTGAAGAAGAGAACTGTTCGATGGCTAAATAAAAGGAGGGGGTTTGCTTCCAGTCCGAGGACGTGGCCAAAACTGTCAAATCGTGCAGAGAAGTTGAGAAGGCAAGTCGTCATGATGAGGAATACTGCGACGGTTCTGCTCTGCCACGACATGACCCTTCGAAGGAAAAACAGAGTGGTTTTGAAATTATCATTACCAAAACCAGGGGGCATGTGTTATCACCAGATTTTGGCTAAATCAGGAGGTGGGCCGCGATCAAGATGGGCTTGGAAGATTACATATGAGAGATCTATGAAGCGGCCTCGCACGGAGAATTTGGGCTAGTTAGCCCGTGTATCTTAGTTTAATAGATTGTGTATCGATTTAGAAGTTAGAGTTTATCTCGTGCACGGTTTGGTGCACGTCCACATTAGAAAGTCCCCTGGACTATAAATATGTACCTAGGGTTTATGAAATAAACAACAACTCACGTTCAACCCCAAAACAAACCAATCTCGGCGCATCGCCAACTCCTTCGTCTCGAGGGTTTCTATCGGGTAAGCGACATGCTGCCTAGATCGCATCTTGCGATCTAGGCAGCACAAGCCCCACGTTGTTCATGCGTTGCTCGTACTGAAGCGTTTTTGATGGCGAGCAACGTAGTTATCATTAGATGTGTTAGGGTTAGCATTGTTCTTCGTTTAAGCATGCTTACGTAGTGCAACCCTTGCATATCTAGCCGCCCTCACGCCTATCTCAGGTGTGGGGGCGGCACCCCGCTTGATCATTATTTAGTAGATCTGATCCGTTACGATTGCTCCTTGTTCTACAAGGATTAGTTTAATATCTGCAATAGTTAGGCCTTACAAAGGGGGGGAGGATCCAGTGGCACGTAGGGTGGCGTTCGCAAGTCCTAAACGGGATGTTCCTAGGATCAACTTCATGTTGGTTTTTTGGCCTTGTTTAGGATCGGCTTACGAGCACCGTGCGTGGCCGCAAGGGCCCAAACTAGAGTAGGATGATCCGATTATGCGGGAAAACCCTAAATCGTCGTAGATCTCATCAGCTTCATCTTGATCAAGCAGGACCACCAAGTATCCGTGCACCCCGTACGGATCATGGGTGGATCGGCTCTTTGAGCCGATTCACAGGATAACCTGAGAGCCGATCGAGGCTCGTATTTAACGTTTACATGTATGCCCTGCAGGAAACTAAGCGAGGCATCCTCATCACCTTCCTGACCAGGTATAGGTCAGGTGGCACGCCCTTGCACTTCGCAACGCCGCGTGTGACCGAAGAGCATTGCGGGCCGTCGCTCGGAGGGGTCTCAGCCAGCCGCAGCTCTAGGCTCTTCCCGGCCTACGGTGTTGACAAGGCCGCTGCCCGCCGGTGGGTTTTGGCAGTCAACAGCATCTCTCTGATGCAGATGGCGGGGGTCTCTCGTCCTCCTTTTGGAGGCAAAATCAATTAGTTATATATGAAACAATGGGTGTAAAAGGTTATCAAAAAGGGTGCCTTCATAGTGCCACGTTATCTTTTGAGATACTGGTTAATTACACCCATATTCTGCAGTGGCGTAGAGTTACTAATTCAGGAATGCAATCACATACTGAGCATACTATGTTTGTTGGTGACTAATTAGTACTACTAATTCATTGCAAGCAACGGTTCATTCATATTCAGCAAAAGGGGGTGTGATCATTAAGTCATATAAGAAAGGTAAAATATAAACAAGGTAGTTCATGAATAACTTCATTGGTTAAGGCAGTGTATCATGCAATGCAACATAAGGACTGAAAAAATACCATTTGCGGTGTCCCAGAAGTACGTGGAGCCGTCAGTTTCGTCCACCGCAAAAACGTGGCCACGGAGTTCAATGGCATCACAGTAATTTGGATAATCAGGTGCAGGTGTAAGGGCCTCCAGCATTCTCCAGTCGCCACCCCCTTCAAGGTAGAAAATCGTTTTGTCGAACAAGGCGATGAGCTTGTAATCTGCGTACCTCCCACCTTTTGTGGGCACTTGGCAGATTACAATCTTCAACAAATAAATTGCTGGACCCCAGTTAAAAGAGTATGCAGGTCGATATGAAACAATACTATGATGAATCTTCGAAGCAGGTAGGGATGGAAGGGGGATATGTCGCTCGGTGTAGACGTTCACGAGGCACCACTGGTACCCATGATGATCGGCGGCGGCGATCCAGTCGCCGTTCGCGCCAAGCCATTTTCTGTCGTGCATGAACGGCAGGGCGACAGAACGGCGAGGATGGTCGAGGGGCACCAGGTCGTACACGGTATCATGCAGACGAGATGCTGTCGCCAGGTCCCAGTGTTCACCGAACCAATAAGCAGGCGGAGGCATCAGCAGGCAGGGTTCATCCCAATGGTGCATCTTACCTTCATCCTTGCTGATCATGTCGTAGAGCTCCCTGGAACATGCAGCAAGTCGGACGGTGTAGGTAACGTCCAGATGCGCAGCGATGAGGTCGATGTTGTCGCCGGTGAGAGCCTCCAAGTGGCCGTCCCCGCCGCCCCGGCAAAGCCTAGAATAATCCATCACGTGAAGATGGATTTAGGTGGATGGCGGATGCAACTGCGCTTGGGGTTTTCGGAGGAGAGGGCGAGCGCTATGGAAGGAACGATGCGGCGCGCGGCCGGCCGGGGTAAGGAGAGAAAGGTATACGGAGTAGTACTAGTGATGCGGCGTGGTGGGGATCGAGATCCCTGCGCGTGATTCTGGGAGGGTGAAGAAGAAGATTTTTTATTTTTTTGTAACGGGGTGAAGAAGAAGATGATAGACATGCAAGGGGCAAAAACTAGGTAGTACTCTAGGCTGCTGCTGCGACTGGGCGCCGATTTGACTGTTGGTAGACTAGCACGCCACCCATCTATAAATTTGCGACGACGTTTGGTGCAGTGATGTCTCGTCACATCAGGTTGACCAGAGAGGGCTTTTTTTTACAGTTTCCATTTCGATATATTTTTCGCCAATAATCGTAGTTCTCTACATGCCAGAGACACGTACCTTAACACGTGGGCAGCATGCAACCGCGCGAGCACCAAAATGGAATGAGAAATGTTTTAGAGCAGAACTTCATTTTCAATGCCTTTCCTAGCTTGGTTTGGAAACCGGACAGAGCTTCAGTGACTTGATGCTTCCAAGATACATTGTGACTGTGTCCCACCATCTACCATCCATTTGAGATCCAACGTTCCAAACTATCTCTTATTTCGAAGCTAAAAAAGAAAAACTATTCAGAAAATTTTGAAAAAAAATCCAGTAATATGTAGATTCCTTGTTTTAAAATCTATGAATATTTCATCCCATTCGGATGACTAGCTTGTGATTAAATAGATTCTTACGTACTCGAGCACTAGTTTAAACTAAATATATATTTGCTCACAAACCTATGATTCAAATCGAATGAAACTTCACCAAAATATAAATCGAAATATGCATGATTTACTGGAAGTTTTTCAAAATTTTCATGGTCCATGGGGTCCTCCAAAGTGCAAGCTTTTTTTTTCTTGGTTGGTACTTCAAAACCGAGTTTGGATGGTGGCAAGACTTGCACAAAGAGGATGTCAAAATTTTGGCCTTTGTGAACTTTGCAATCAACATCAAGTGTCGGACTCTCGAGAAAAAAATATGAGTTGGCGCCCACCTTTCTTTCAACCGTTGGTTCTCAATCCGAGGGTGGTCCAACTAGCTAACAAAATTGGCTTGGTATTCATGGTCTTGAACCAACGATTTGGCATGGCTTTCAATCGGTATGAGAGGTGATGTATGGAGGTGATTCATACGAGAGGGCAATAAAGAAATGTTTTGTCATCCTCGCAAAGCTAGTCTATTTGGAAAGAAATGAATAATTGGTTTTTCGCAACATTGCATGATACTAATTCATGATACTATGCATTGAAGGTGTTGTATCATAGACTAGTATCAGTCTACGATACTTCCCATTGTGACTAGTCTAGGGCTCCTTTGATTTGAAGGATAGGAAAAACATAGGAATAGGAAAGGTATAGGATTGGAATGACATGTCTACTTGAATCCTATAGGAAGATGAAGTTTGTTTGATTGTAGCAAAGGAATTTTTCCATGAGGTATGAGCTAATGCTTTTTTCCTATAGGAATTACACTACAAGATTCCTATAGGAATTTTTCCTATAGGATATGTTCCTATGAATCAAACAACATGTATAGGAAATTTTCCCATAGGAACCAAATCCTACACAATTCCTATGCAAATCTTTGAATCTTTTGCACCATGAACACTAGCTATGCACAGACCTCAAAAAACACTTCTCCATCATTCTACTATTCACACTTTCTTTTTCTAATAGAACTATGTACCATTGTTTTTAATATAATCTTGTGTCGAGAGTATATATTTCTAAAATAGTCATTTATGTTTCGCATAAGCTCAAAGAGGGGTACTTACTTATGAGAGATATCTTTCAACTAATACGTTGTAGGAGTACTTTAATTATGTGAGCTATAGTGTGAAATGCTTACTAGAACGAGTACAAAAGGTGTTTGATAACATTACAGGCCACACGCCCAGTGTAGCCTGCATTGTAGGAGCATTACATCAATTTAACAACTACGGAGGAGTAGCCTAGGTAGAGATAACATGCAAAGGAAATAGTTCAACAGATAGTACAACACAACTACGGAAAGGGAGTAGCCTAGGTAGAGATAAACATGCAAATGAAATAGTTCAACAGATACAAATCTTGCATTACAACACGAGTATTACATAAAGTACATCAGCCCTTCTTTCTGGACCTGTGACGCGAAGGCAGGTTCCATTGCCGGGCGTTGGCGAAGCTTGGGATGAGCCACAACGGAACCTGCCGCCATGTCCATCTAATGTTGGTTTGGAAACCAACAGTACAGTCTTCAGAATTCAAACTGAAGCGGCAAATTTCTGGAGAAGGAGGATATGCAAGGCCTACTGCATGGTGCGATGTGTAAACAGAGTTGCTTCTCGCCATATTTGGACGGTCATGTTCTGCCCCGTCTTCTACTGGAATGATAATCGGATAGTTCACTCCAAGGAAGAGAGAATATGATCCAAGGGAAATAATCCTCCTCCATGGCCTCGGTGGCATCAACTGACTGGTGTCCATGCTGTACACCTCGCAGCCAAGTAAACCCTTACCATACCCGCGAATAGTGCGACCATGACGACCCTCAGAGGTAGCAGCAGCAGGTAAAATCCGAACCAGTCCAGTATAATCCCGCCCGTCAGTAACGCCCCAGGTATGGACCAGAAAAAGTCTAGAACCATCAGGAGATCGTGCTAACCACCAGGAGCCAAGATTGTACCGACCTTGTTCATCAAGTTCTGGCGGAATAGGTGCCGTGCTGATCAACAAAGGACCTTGCAAAGGAAAGCACAGCTTGAAGTCAGTTCAGCAAAACTTGATTAGTTCATTACATACATGAATAATGATGTAGCTAAAATACTGCCTCCGATCCAAATTAATTGACTCAACTGGATGTGTCTAGCTAGATATGCACAAATTAATTGACTCAAGTTTGTCTAGCTAGATGCACTGGCTAGACAAAGCTGAGTCAATTTGATTTGGATCGGAGGGAGTACTTTATTTTGACTCAAAGGCATATCGCTGCTGATTTTGATTGAATATAGAGGGGGAAAGGTACAGGCATGACACGAAAACTGCACAACAAAAAGAAAAAGGCTAAAGCTAAATCTGAAACTAGCAGGTAATAGCGAAAACACATCATATGAGATGAGAAAAATTACCCCAAGAAAGTTGATTCCATGCATAAACTTCGCCTGTCTGAGTTACAGCAAATACAATACCCTTGTGGATGATTGCATCGGAGTAGCCGTACGCTAAGAACTGGTTGTCAAGAACTGTCCATCTGCTAGAAGCACAGTGAAGGACTGCAATTGCCGCGTTGAAGATGGCAAGAACAGAGAAACTAGTATAATTTGAAGCAGCTGTTGGAACTCGGCAAATAGCTATCTTCAGCAGTTGAAGATGTTGATCATTAGACTCGAACACAAGTTTATCCGGGGTGGATTTAAACTCACTTATTGGTGGTAGAGGAATCCGGCGACCAGTGTACACATTGACAAGCTCCCAATTCCAGGGGAAGCCAAGAAGGGCGATCCAATCTCCATTCGCGCCTGCCCACATGCCCGTACCACCATCTGGAATCACGGCATCGGAAGAGATCCTGTCCAGCGGCGTCAGTTGGCACAAGGTACCCTTGCGATCTTTTGCATCATGCTGCTTGTCCTTCTGCGCACCCTCCTGCTTGAACTTGTGGACGCGGGAGAAGGGATTGTGCGCGGGCGGTACCTCAGTTTGGTGAGTATGAAGAACACAGGGCATGCCAAACGGCTGAGATGCAGGCAGAGCTACACTTTGTGTTGCTGAATCATGATAAAACTTGCATGAACCGACGAGGCTCGCGGCGGTGATGACATCGCATCGGGATGCGATTTCTTCAAGGGGGCCATCAGGAAACACCCAAGAACTGCCACTCTCATTGATCGATCTCGCCATTGGAAGGATGCGGTCAAGTGGGTGTGGGGGTGTGGGAGTGGGACGCTGGCGTTTGGGTATGAGGTATTGGAGGACAGTGCGAGCGGCAGCTGGTAGAGCGATATGGATAAAAGTCCACAACTCCTACTAGTACCATCAAACAGGTGGCTCGAGATGATCCGAAAAAGGCATGGCGGCGGTGGTGCAGGGGCTGCTGGTGTAGGCGGGGTCGCCAGAGAAGATGGAGATGAAGAAGACGGAGAAGCAGGCAAAAAAAACAATTTGAATTGAAATCAATAATACGAGTACTACGGGCGTGCCTTCTCTCTCTGGTCTCTGCTGCACTACTGCACCTGTCGTGAAGGCGTGTGACCCGAGAAGAAGCTAATGTACTGTATACTGTCCTTGCACGCCGTGGAGCTGTATTTTGTCTCATCAAATCAGCTCTGGACAGTTTCAGCAGAGAAAAGATCCTTTGCCATCATCATGATATATTACCACGGGCCCACGGCAGTGCACATTCATCTTGTACTACCATATACTGTACTGCTCTATATGTTGCACAAACCACCACTTGGACATTTTTTTTGCAGTTTCCACCATGTGGTGGTCTAATATGTTGCAAATTTCACCACTTGGTTATCTAATCAGCTAGTTAGTCATGTTGATAGCAAAATCGACAAGTGGGTTCAACATGTCAATGCTCCAATTAATGTTTTAGAAAAAATAAATTTTTCAAAATTCATACTTCTTTTATTTAGCTATTTAAAAATGCTTATTCATTTATTTCAACAAATATTGTGCGGTCTTGAATTTTTTTCAAACAAATATTATGGCATCGGGTTCGGGACTCCTGAAAAGGACTGGTCGTGGTACGGGAACCCGAAATGATGCCCACAACATGGTCGAAAGTGGCAAGGAACCCGTCGAGGTGGATGAACTCGGGAAACCTTGGTAGAGGTAGGGATCTTGAGGAGGCCATTAGGGTTAGCCTACCCCCCAATAAGCGTATGAACGAAAAAAATTCACATAAGTAGTAGCTATTATTAAAATTTCACAAATATTACGCGCTTTTGACCAAGATTTAAACAAGTTTAAAACATGAAAATGAAAAGGTAAGCCTGGATCCTTCTTAACTAGTCACTCTAAAATGAAGCTTTAATTTTGGGAGGTTTTTGAAATTTCCATGTTTGAAACCAAAAACCACTTCTCTTCATGCTTGACTTCATAAGACAGAGTTTATGGTTTTAGAGGGGTAGATACATGATTTGTCTTATTTGAATATGTCTAGCTAGACCTTGTTTATCAACTTTTGAATGCTTACTATATATATGTATGTGACATAAGAAAACTATGTGCTTTGGTTTTTCATTTTTCTGATTTTTTTTGGAATTTTGATGCACATTTGAATCTTGGTCAAATCCTAGGTTTGACCAAGATTTAAACAAGTATAGAACATGAAAATGAAAAGGGAAGCCTGTATCCTTCTTAGTCACCCTAAAATGAAGTTTTTGGGAGGTTTTTGAAATTTCCATGTTTGAAACCCAAAACCACTTATCTTCATGCTTGACTTCGTCATAAGACAGAGTTTAGGGGTTAGGGGGTAGATACATGATTTGTCTAGCTAGTTTGAATATGTCCAGACCTTGTTTATCAACTTTAATGCTTACTATATGACATATAAGAAGACTATGTGCGCTTTGGTTTTTCATTTTTCTGTTTTTTTATTTTATGCCCATTTGAATCTTGGTCAAATCCTAGATTGACTTCATAAGACAGAGTTTAGGGTTAGGGGTAGATATACACATGATTTTTCTGGTTTGAATATGTCTAGACCTTGTTTATCAACTTGAGTGTTTACTATATGACATAATTAAGAAGGCTATGTGCTTTGGTTTTTCATTCTTTAGATTTTTTGTCTGAATTTTTATGCCCATTTGAATCTTGGTCAAATCCTAGGTTTGACCAAGATTTAAATAAGTTTAAAACATGGAAATTAAAAGGTAAGCATCGATCCTTCTTAGTCGCTCTAAAATGAAGCTGAATTTTGGGAGGTTTTTGAAATTTCCATGTTTGAAACCCAAAACCACTTCTCTTCATGCTTGACTTCATAAGACGAAGTTTAGGGTCGATAGGGGGTAGATACATGATTTGTCTTGTTTGAATATGTCTAGACCTTGTTTATCAACTTGAATGCTTACTATATGACATAAGAGGACTATGTGCATTGGTATTTCATTTTTTGATTTTTATGCCCATTTGAGAATCTTGGTAAAATCCTAGGTTTGTTGAGCAAGATTTAAACAAGTTTAACATGTGAAAATGATAAGGTAATTAAGTCTGGATCTTTCTCTTAGTAACTCTAAAATGAAGCTTTTGGGAGGTTCTTGAATTTGCCATGTTTGAAACCCAAAACCACCGTACTTCTGTTCATGCTTGACTTCATAAGACAGAGTTTAGGGTTAGGGGTAGATACATGATTTTTCTGGTTTGAATATGTCTAGACCATGTTTATCAATTTGAATGCTTACTATATGACATAACAAGGCTATGTGCTTTGGTTTTTCATTCTTTCGATTTTTTTCTGAATTTTTATGCCCATTTGAATCTTGGTCAAATCCTAGGTTCGACCAAGATTTAAACAAGTTTAAAACATGAAATGAAAAGGTAATTAATCATGGATCCTTCTTAATTAACCAGCCAGTCTAATTAAAATGAAGCTTTTTGGGAGGTTTTTGAAATTTCCATGTTTGAAACCCAAAACCACACACTTCTCTGCTTCATGCTTGACTTCATATATAATTAAGACAAAGTTTAGGGTTAGGGGGAACATGATTTGTCTGGTTTGAATATGTCTAGACCTTGTTTATGAACTTTTGAATGCTTACTATATATGACATAAGAAGACTATGTGCTTTGGTTTTTTTTATTTTTTTATTTTATGCCCATTTGAATATTGGTCAAATCCTAGGTTTGACCAAGATTTAAACAAGTTCAAAACATGAAAATGAAAAGGTATATAAGCCTGGATCCTTCTTAACTAGTCACTCTAAAATGAAGCTTTAATTTTGGGAGGTTTTTGAAATTTCCATGTTTGAAACCAAAAACCACTTCTCTTCATGCTTGACTTCATAAGACAGAGTTTATGGTTTTAGAGGGGTAGATACATGATTTGTCTTATTTGAATATGTCTAGCTAGACCTTGTTTATCAACTTTTGAATGCTTACTATATATATGTATGTGACATAAGAAAACTACAGTATGTGCTTTGGTTTTTCATTTTTCTGATTTTTTTTGGAATTTTGATGCACATTTGAATCTTAGTCAAATCCTAGGTTTGACCAAGATTTAAACAAGTATAGAACATGAAAATGAAAAGGGAAGCCTGTATCCTTCTTAGTCACCCTAAAATGAAGTTTTTGGGAGGTTTTTGAAATTTCCATGTTTGAAACCCAAAACCACTTATCTTCATGCTTGACTTCGTCATAAGACAGAGTTTAGGGGTTAGGGGGTAGATACATGATTTGTCTAGCTAGTTTGAATATGTCCAGACCTTGTTTATCAACTTTAATGCTTACTATATGACATATAAGAAGACTATGTGCGCTTTGGTTTTTCATTTTTCTGTTTTTTTATTTTATGCCCATTTGAATCTTGGTCAAATCCTAGATTGACTTCATAAGACAGAGTTTAGGGTTAGGGGTAGATATACACATAATTTTTCTGGTTTGAATATGTATAGACCTTGTTTATCAACTTGAGTGTTTACTATATGACATAATTAAGAAGGCTATGTGTGCTTTGGTTTTTCATTCTTTAGATTTTTTGTCTGAATTTTTATGCCCATTTGAATCTTGGTCAAATCCTAGGTTTGACCAAGATTTAAATAAGTTTAAAACATGGAAATGAAAAGGTAAGCATCGATCCTTCTTAGTCGCTCTAAAATGAAGCTGAATTTTGGGAGGTTTTTGAAATTTCCATGTTTGAAACCCAAAACCACTTCTCTTCATGCTTGACTTCATAAGACGAAGTTTAGGGTCGATAGGGGGTAGATACATGATTTGTCTGGTTTGGATATATCCACTTGTTTATCAACTTGAATGCTTATAAGACATAGTTTAGGGGTTAGCGGGTAGATACATGATTTGTATGGTTTGAATATGTCTAGACCTTGTTTATCAACTTTAATGCTTACTATATGACATAAGAAGACTATGTGCTTTGGTTTTTCATTTTTCTTTTTTTTTTTGAATTTTCTGCCAATTTTGTTTGACCAAGATTTAGACAAGTTTTACACGTGAAAACGAATAAGTAAGCCTGGATCCTTCTTAGTCACTCCAAAATGTACCAATTGATAGGTGCGTTAACTTTGCTTCATGGAAAAAATAATGTCATGTAAATGAGTTAACTTGGATTTCCTACCCTTGAATCCATAGGAAACTTTGTTCTAATGCACTATAATAATCAACCGAGTTTTTACACCAACAGGTCTGTCACTTACGTGTGGTGCCCACGCGTGAGGTCCCACACTTCAGTGAGCACAAGTCACGTGCAATAGGTACGCAAACTCCCAGCCATCTTCTTTGTCAAGAGAAGACGATCACGCATCGGGATGCGTATTGGAAGCTGTGGGTCCTTCTGGATCCTTCGGTTGTCCCTCTCACAAAAAAAAAACAATATCTCTCATTCTCGGCCTCGCTCGCTCGCTCGCTCGCACCTCCTGCTCACTGACAAACCCTGCACAAAAGTCAACATCATCACCCGAAAAAGGGGAGACACCATAATTCTCTTCCTTCTTCTCTCCTTCCGAGTGATCCCTCTTCCTCCGAGTTTCACTCGACGGGCAAACACACATGTGCTGCATAGTAATAATAAAAAGGTAGAAAAATCGACCTACGAATCTATAATTAAATAGGTTAAACTAGGGTTTTGCCCAGTACTACAGATCAAGGTTCAAAAAATCCAACTACGGGGTTCGAACAACCCCATTTCTAATCCAAGATTTTTTTCGACCTCATCCAATGGCCTCAAACTATAGGCCGGGTTAGCATCTAGTGCAGTATGTGTGAGAATGTATGCACTATGTGTGCTATAACTTGTGTGTCTTTCAAATTTGAACCAAATTTGAATAAGTTTGAAATATTTGAAATGGGGCTTTTGGCTTAAACGTTTGAAACCCAAAACGACTTCTCCTCATGCTAGACTTCATAAGACCGAGTTTAGGGTTAGGGGTAGATACATGATTTGTCTGGTTTGAATATGTCTAAACCTTGTTTATCAACTTGAATGCTTACTATATGACATAAGAAGACCATGTGCTTTTGTTTTTCATTTTTCTATTTTTTTAAGAATTTTATGCACATTTGATTCTGGTCAAATCCTAGGTTCAACCAAGATTTAAACAAGTTTCAAGCATGAAAATGAAAACGTAAGCCAAGATCCTTCTTAATTAGTCACTCTAAAATATATGAAGCTTTTGGGACGTACTTTAAATTTCCATGTTTGAAACCCAAAACCAATTCTCTTCATGATTGACTTCATAAGACAAAGTTTAGGGTTAGGGGTAGATATACACATGATTTTTCTGGTTTGAATATGTCTAGACCTTGTTTATCAACTTGAGTGTTTACTATATGACATAATTAAGAAGGCTATGTGCTTTGGTTTTTCATTCTTTAGATTTTTTGTCTGAATTTTTATGCCCATTTGAATCTTGGTCAAATCCTAGGTTTGACCAAGATTTAAATAAGTTTAAAACATGGAAATTAAAAGGTAAGCATCGATCCTTCTTAGTCGCTCTAAAATGAAGCTGAATTTTGGGAGGTTTTTGAAATTTCCATGTTTGAAACCCAAAACCACTTCTCTTCATGCTTGACTTCATAAGAGAAGTTTAGGGTCGATAGGGGTAGATACATGATTTGTCTTGTTTGAATATGTCTAGACCTTGTTTATCAACTTGAATGCTTACTATATGACATAAGAGGACTATGTGCATTGGTATTTCATTTTTTGATTTTTATGCCCATTTGAGAATCTTGGTAAAATCCTAGGTTTGTTGAGCAAGATTTAAACAAGTTTAACATGTGAAAATGATAAGGTAATTAAGTCTGGATCTTTCTCTTAGTAACTCTAAAATGAAGCTTTTGGGAGGTTCTTGAATTTGCCATGTTTGAAACCCAAAACCACCGTACTTCTGTTCATGCTTGACTTCATAAGACAGAGTTTAGGGTTAGGGGTAGATACATGATTTTTCTGGTTTGAATATGTCTAGACCATGTTTATCAATTTGAATGCTTACTATATGACATAACAAGGCTATGTGCTTTGGTTTTTCATTCTTTCGATTTTTTTCTGAATTTTTATGCCCATTTGAATCTTGGTCAAATCCTAGGTTCGACCAAGATTTAAACAAGTTTAAAACATGACAATGAAAAGGTAATTAATCATGGATCCTTCTTAATTAACCAGCCAGTCTAATTAAAATGAAGCTTTTTGGGAGGTTTTTGAAATTTCCATGTTTGAAACCCAAAACCACACTTCTCTGCTTCATGCTTGACTTCATATATAATTAAGACAAAGTTTAGGGTTAGGGGGAACATGATTTGTCTGGTTTGAATATGTCTAGACCTTGTTTATGAACTTTTGAATGCTTACTATATATGACATAAGAAGAATATGTGCTTTGGTTTTTTTTATTTTTTATTTTATGCCCATTTGAATATTGGTCAAATCCTAGGTTTGACCAAGATTTAAACAAGTTCAAAACATGAAAATGAAAAGGTATATAAGCCTGGATCCTTCTTAACTAGTCACTCTAAAATGAAGCTTTAATTTTGGGAGGTTTTTGAAATTTCCATGTTTGAAACCAAAAACCACTTCTCTTCATGCTTGACTTCATAAGACAGAGTTTATGGTTTTAGAGGGGTAGATACATGATTTGTCTTATTTGAATATGTCTAGCTAGACCTTGTTTATCAACTTTTGAATGCTTACTATATATATGTATGTGACATAAGAGAACTATGTGCTTTGGTTTTTCATTTTTCTGATTTTTTTTGGAATTTTGATGCACATTTGAATCTTAGTCAAATCCTAGGTTTGACCAAGATTTAAACAAGTATAGAACATGAAAATGAAAAGGGAAGCCTGTATCCTTCTTAGTCACCCTAAAATGAAGTTTTTGGGAGGTTTTTGAAATTTCCATGTTTGAAACCCAAAACCACTTATCTTCATGCTTGACTTCGTCATAAGACAGAGTTTAGGGGTTAGGGGGTAGATACATGATTTGTCTAGCTAGTTTGAATATGTCCAGACCTTGTTTATCAACTTTAATAATGCTTACTATATGACATATAAGAAGACTATGTGCGCTTTGGTTTTTCATTTTTCTGTTTTTTTATTTTATGCCCATTTGAATCTTGGTCAAATCCTAGATTGACTTCATAAGACAGAGTTTAGGGTTAGGGGTAGATATACACATAATTTTTCTGGTTTGAATATGTATAGACCTTGTTTATCAACTTGAGTGTTTACTATATGACATAATTAAGAAGGCTATGTGCTTTGGTTTTTCATTCTTTAGATTTTTTGTCTGAATTTTTATGCCCATTTGAATCTTGGTCAAATCCTAGGTTTGACCAAGATTTAAATAAGTTTAAAACATGGAAATGAAAAGGTAAGCATCGATCCTTCTTAGTCGCTCTAAAATGAAGCTGAATTTTGGGAGGTTTTTGAAATTTCCATGTTTGAAACCCAAAACCACTTCTCTTCATGCTTGACTTCATAAGACGAAGTTTAGGGTCGATAGGGGGTAGATACATGATTTGTCTTGTTTGAATATGTCTAGACCTTGTTTATCAACTTGAATGCTTACTATATGACATAACAAGGCTATGTGCTTTGGTTTTTCATTCTTTCGATTTTTTTCTGAATTTTTATGCCCATTTGAATCTTGGTCAAATCCTAGGTTCGACCAAGATTTAAACAAGTTTAAAACATGACAATGAAAAGGTAATTAATCATGGATCCTTCTTAATTAACCAGCCAGTCTAATTAAAATGAAGCTTTTTGGGAGGTTTTTGAAATTTCCATGTTTGAAACCCAAAACCACACTTCTCTGCTTCATGCTTGACTTCATATATAATTAAGACAAAGTTTAGGGTTAGGGGAACATGATTTGTCTGGTTTGAATATGTCTAGACCTTGTTTATGAACTTTTGAATGCTTACTATATATGACATAAGAAGACTATGTGCTTTGGTTTTTTATTTTTTCATTTTTTTATTTTATGCCCATTTGAATATTGGTCAAATCCTAGGTTTGACCAAGATTTAAACAAGTTCAAAACATGAAAATGAAAAGGTATATAAGCCTGGATCCTTCTTAACTAGTCACTCTAAAATGAAGCTTTAATTTTGGGAGGTTTTTGAAATTTCCATGTTTGAAACCAAAAACCACTTCTCTTCATGCTTGACTTCATAAGACAAAGTTTATGGTTTTAGAGGGGTAGATACATGATTTGTCTTATTTGAATATGTCTAGCTAGACCTTGTTTATCAACTTTTGAATGCTTACTATATATATGTATGTGACATAAGAAAACTATGTGCTTTGGTTTTTCATTTTTCTGATTTTTTTTGGAATTTTGATGCACATTTGAATCTTGGTCAAATCCTAGGTTTGACCAAGATTTAAACAAGTATAGAACATGAAAATGAAAAGGGAAGCCTGTATCCTTCTTAGTCACCCTAAAATGAAGTTTTTGGGAGGTTTTTGAAATTTCCATGTTTGAAACCCAAAACCACTTATCTTCATGCTTGACTTCGTCATAAGACAGAGTTTAGGGGTTAGGGGGTAGATACATGATTTGTCTAGCTAGTTTGAATATGTCCAGACCTTGTTTATCAACTTTAATGCTTACTATATGACATATAAGAAGACTATGTGCGCTATGGTTTTTCATTTTTCTGTTTTTTTATTTTATGCCCATTTGAATCTTGGGTCAAATCCTAGATTGACTTCATAAGACAGAGTTTAGGGTTAGGGGTAGATATACACATAATTTTTCTGGTTTGAATATGTCTAGACCTTGTTTATCAACTTGAGTGTTTACTATATGACATAATTAAGAAGGCTATGTGTGCTTTGGTTTTTCATTCTTTAGATTTTTTGTCTGAATTTTTATGCCCATTTGAATCTTGGTCAAATCCTAGGTTTGACCAAGATTTAAATAAGTTTAAAACATGGAAATGAAAAGGTAAGCATCGATCCTTCTTAGTCGCTCTAAAATGAAGCTGAATTTTGGGAGGTTTTTGAAATTTCCATGTTTGAAACCCAAAACCACTTCTCTTCATGCTTGACTTCATAAGACGAAGTTTAGGGTCGATAGGGGGTAGATACATGATTTGTCTGGTTTGGATATATCTAGAACTTGTTTATCAACTTGAATGCTTACGATATGACATAGTTTAGGGGTTAGCGGGTAGATACATGATTTGTATGGTTTGAATATGTCTAGACCTTGTTTATCAACTTTAATGCTTACTATATGACATAAGAAGACTATGTGCTTTGGTTTTTCATTTTTCTGTTTTTTTTTTGAATTTTCTGCCAATTTTGTTTGACCAAGATTTAGACAAGTTTTACACGTGAAAACGAATAAGTAAGCCTGGATCCTTCTTAGTCACTCCAAAATGTACCAATTGATAGGTGCGTTAACTTTGCTTCATGGAAAAAATAATGTCATGTAAATGAGTTAACTTGGATTTCCTACCCTTGAATCCATAGGAAACTTTGTTCTAATGCACTATAATAATCAACCGAGTTTTTACACCAACAGGTCTGTCACTTACGTGTGGTGCCCACGCGTGAGGTCCCACACTTCAGTGAGCACAAGTCACGTGCAATAGGTACGCAAACTCCCAGCCATCTTCTTTGTCAAGAGAAGACGCATCAGCATGCGTATTGGAAGCCTGTGGGTCCTTCTGGATCCTTCGGTTGTCCCTCTCACAAAAAAAAACAAATCTCTCTCATTTCGCTCGCTCGCTCGCTCGCTCGCTCGCTCGCACCTCCTGCTCACTGACAAACCCTGCACAAAAGTCAACATCATCACCCGAAAAGGGGAGACACCATAATTCTCTCCCTTCTTCTCTCCTTCCGAGTGATCCCTCTTCCTCCGAGTTTCACTCGACGGGCAAACACACATGTGCTGCATAGTAATAATAAAAAGGTAGAAAAATCGACCTACGAATCTATAATTAAATAGGTTAAACTAGGGTTTTGCCCAGTACTACAGATCAAGGTTCAAAAAATCCAACTACGGGGTTCGAACAACCCCATTTCTAATCCAAGATTTTTTTCGACCTCATCCAATGGCCTCAAACTATAGGCCGGGTTAGCATCTAGTGCAGTATGTGTGAGAATGTATGCACTATGTGTGCTATAACTTGTGTGTCTTTCAAATTTGAACCAAATTTGAATAAGTTTGAAATATTTGAAATGGGGCTTTTGGCTTAAACGTTTGAAACCCAAAACGACTTCTCCTCATGCTAGACTTCATAAGACCGAGTTTAGGGTTAGGGGTAGATACATGATTTGTCTGGTTTGAATATGTCTAAACCTTGTTTATCAACTTGAATGCTTACTATATGACATAAGAAGACCATGTGCTTTTGTTTTTCATTTTTCTATTTTTTTTAAGAATTTTATGCACATTTGATTCTGGTCAAATCCTAGGTTCAACCAAGATTTAAACAAGTTTCAAGCATGAAAATGAAAACGTAAGCCAAGATCCTTCTTAATTAGTCACTCTAAAATATATGAAGCTTTTGGGACGTACTTTAAATTTCCATGTTTGAAACCCAAAACCAATTCTCTTCATGATTGACTTCATAAGACAAAGTTTAGGGTTAGGGGTAGATATACACATGTTTTTTTGGTTTGAATATGTCTAGACCTTGTTTATCAACTTGAGTGTTTACTATATGACATAATTAAGAAGGCTATGTGCTTTGGTTTTTCATTCTTTAGATTTTTTGTCTGAATTTTTGCCCATTTGAATCTTGGTCAAATCCTAGGTTTGACCAAGATTTAAATAAGTTTAAAACATGGAAATTAAAAGGTAAGCATCGATCCTTCTTAGTCGCTCTAAAATGAAGCTGAATTTTGGGAGGTTTTGAAATTTCCATGTTTGAAACCCAAAACCACTTCTCTTCATGCTTGACTTCATAAGCCGAAGTTTAGGGTCGATAGGGGGTAGATACATGATTTGTCTTGTTTGAATATGTCTAGACCTTGTTTATCAACTTGTTGAATGCTTACTATATGACATAAGAGGACTATGTGCATTGGTATTTCATTTTTTGATTTTTATGCCCATTTGAGAATCTTGGTAAAATCCTAGGTTTGTTGAGCAAGATTTAAACAAGTTTAACATGTGAAAATGATAAGGTAATTAAGTCCGGATCTTTCTCTTAGTAACTCTAAAATGAAGCTTTTGGGAGGTTCTTGAATTTGCCATGTTTGAAACCCAAAACCACCTACTTCTGTTCATGCTTGACTTCATAAGACAGAGTTTAGGGTTAGGGGTAGATACATGATTTTTCTGGTTTGAATATGTCTAGACCATGTTTATCAATTTGAATGCTTACTATATGACATAACAAGGCTATGTGCTTTGGTTTTTCATTCTTTCGATTTTTTCTGAATTTTTATGCCCATTTGAATCTTGGTCAAATCCTAGGTTCGACCAAGATTTAAACAAGTTTAAAACATGACAATGAAAAGGTAATTAATCATGGATCCTTCTTAATTAACCAGCCAGTCTAATTAAAATGAAGCTTTTGGGAGGTTTTTGAAATTTCCATGTTTGAAACCCAAAAACACACTTCTCTGCTTCATGCTTGACTTCATATATAATTAAGACAAAGTTTAGGGTTAGGGGGAACATGATTTGTCTGGTTTGAATATGTCTAGACCTTGTTTATGAACTTTTGAATGCTTACTATATATGACATAAGAAGAATATGTGCTTTGGTTTTTTTTATTTTTTTTATTTTATGCCCATTTGAATATTGGTCAAATCCTAGGTTTGACCAAGATTTGTACAAGTTCAAAACATGAAAATGAAAAGGTATATAAGCCTGGATCCTTCTTAACTAGTCACTCTAAAATGAAGCTTTAATTTTGGGAGGTTTTTGAAATTTCCATGTTTGAAACCAAAAACCACTTCTCTTCATGCTTGACTTCATAAGACATAGTTTATGGTTTTAGAGGGGTAGATACATGATTTGTCTTATTTGAATATGTCTAGCTAGACCTTGTTTATCAACTTTTGAATGCTTACTATATATATGTATGTGACATAAGAAAACTACGTGCTTTGGTTTTTCATTTTTCTGATTTTTTTTGGAATTTTGATGCACATTTGAATCTTAGTCAAATCCTAGGTTTGACCAAGATTTAAACAAGTATAGAACATGAAAATGAAAAGGGAAGCCTGTATCCTTCTTAGTCACCCTAAAATGAAGTTTTTGGGAGGTTTTTGAAATTTCCATGTTTGAAACCCAAAACCACTTATCTTCATGCTTGACTTCGTCATAAGACAGAGTTTAGGGGTTAGGGGGTAGATACATGATTTGTCTAGCTAGTTTGAATATGTCCAGACCTTGTTTATCAACTTTAATGATGCTTACTATATGACATATAAGAAGACTATGTAGTTGATGACCCACAAGTATAGGGGATCGCAACAGTCTTCGAGGGAAGTATTACCCAATTTATTGATTCGACACAAGGGGAGACAAAGAATACTTGGAAGCCTTAACAACGGAGTTGTCAATTCAGTTGCACCTGGAAACAGACTTGCTCGCAAGAGTTTATCAGTAGTAACAGTTTTATAGTAGTAGCAGTAGTGAAATAACAAGCAGAGTAACAAAGACAGCAGTAGTGATTTTAGTAAACAGCAGGATTAAATACTGTAGGCACGGGGACGGATGACGGGCGTTGCATGGATGAGAGAAACTCATGTAACAATCATAGCAGGGCATTTGCAGATAATAATAAAACGGTATCCAAGTACTAATCAATCAATAGGCATGTGTTCCAATTATAGTCGTACGTGCTCGCAATGAGAAACTTGCACAACATCTTTTGTCCTACCAGCCGGTGGCAGCCGGGCCTCAAGGGAAACTACTGGATATTAAGGTACTCCTTTTAATAGAGTACCGGAGCAAAGCATTAACACTCCGTGAACACATGTGATCCTCACATCACTACCATCCCCTCCGGTTGTCCCGATTTCTGTCACTTCGGGGCCATTGGTTCCGGACAGCGACATGTGTATACAACTTGCAGGTAAGATCATAAACAACGAATATCTTCATGAATCAATAACATGTTCAGATCTGAGATCATGGCACTCGGGCCCTAGTGACAAGCATTAAGCATAACAAGTTGCAACAATATCATAAAAGTACCATCTACGGACACTAGGCACTATGCCCTAACAATCTTATGCTATTACATGACCAATCTCATCCAATCCCTACCATCCCCTTCAGCCTACAGCGGGGGAATTACTCACACATGGATGGGGGAAACATTGCTGGTTGATGGAGAGGCGTTGGCGGTGATGGAGGTGATGATCTCCTCCAATTCCCCGTCCCGGCGGAGTGCCAGAACGGAGACTTCTGGCTCCCGCGACGGAGTTTCGCGATGTGGCGTTCTGGAGGGTTTCTGGCGACTTCGACTTCTCTCCGTGCGTTTTTAGGTCGAGGCGAATAAGTAGTCCGAAGGGGGGCGTCGGAGGCCGGCCGAGGGGGCCACACCACATGGCCGCGCGGGCCCCCTGGGCCGCGCCGCCGTGGTGTGGGGCCCTCGGGCCTCCACTTCAATTGCCCTTCTGGCTCCGTTAGTTTCTGGGAAAATAGGGCCTTCGCATAAATTCCGAGGTTTTTCCCGAAAGTTGGATTTCTGCACAAAACGAGACACAGAGCAGTTCTGAAAACAGCGTTAGTCCGTGTTAGTTGCATCCAAAATACACAAATTAGAGGCCAAACAATAGCAAAAGTGTTCGGGAAAGTAGATACGTTTTGGACGTATCAACTCCCCCAAGCTTAGCTTATTGCTTGTCCTCAAGCAATTCAGTTAACAACTGAGCGATAAAAGAACTTTCACGAACACATTTGCTCATATGATGTATATATTCTCATGATATGGCTAATACTTGAGCAGTTCATAATGAGACACATGCAAATAAGATCATCTAACAGCTATGTCAATCATGGATAAGTACCAACAATTAATAATAAGCACCATGAATCATGTATATAAGCAGGATTGCAATGTTCATAAGAGAGTATGATAAAGTGGTATCTCGCTTGCCTGTATTTGATTGGCAAAACATAAATGCCCGGGCACCTTTGAAGTTCATAGAAAGACTAGAAGTAGTGATTGTCAAAGATAAAAGCATCAAAGTTATACCACAATCAATCATATTTTGAGACAAGCATATTATACTAAGAATGACAGTTGTGCTCTCAAGAAAGTGCTCAAAGAAAGGATGGAGACACAACATAAAAGTAAAAGATTGACCCTTCGCAGAGGGAAGCAGGGATTAACATGCGCTAGAGCTTTTCATTTTTATAAATCAGGAGTAAAATTATTTTGAGAGGTGTTTGTTGTTGTCAACGAATGGTAATGGGTACACTAACTACCTCGCCAACCGGACTTTCAAGAGCGGCTCCCATGAATTATTGCATATTTATGTGGCACTCCTTCCAACCTTTCTTACACAAACCATGGCTAACCGAATCCTCGGGTGCCTGCCAACAATCTCATACCATGAAGGAGTGCCCTTTTATTTTAGTTTTATTATGATGATGACACTCCCCCAACCTTTGCTTACACAAGCCATGGCTAACCGAATCCTTCGGGTGCCGTCCAACAATCACAAACCATGGAGGAGTGTCTATTTAAGTTAATTAATTCGGGACTGGGAATCCCATTGCCAGCTCTTTTTGCAAGGATAAGCGGATGTGCCACTATTCCATATGAGAGTCCGTCAAAAGTAAATGACAAGGTTGAAAGCTAAACACCACATACTTCCTCATGAGCTATGAAACATTAACACAAATTAAGAAGCATTTTGAAGGTTTTAAAGGTAGCGCATGAGAATTTACTTGGAATGGTTTGAAATGCCATGCATTGGTATTTATGGTGGACACTCTGGAATAACTTTGTTTTCATGTGTTTGGAGGCACGAGCAGCGTTCCCGCTCAGTACAAGTGAAGGCTAGCAAAATACTAGGGAGCGACAAATCAAGAGAGCAGTAACTGTCATAATCATGCTTGCGGCAAAATAAATTAACAGAGGCATAAAAGTGATACAAGAACTCTGAAGCAATATAGATCATCGAGGCTTAATTGACTTTTTGTTCAGTCATATGCATGCGTGAGCATGTGCCAAGTCGATATAAATGAATTATTCAGAGGAGGATACCACAATGCCATACTTACTTATGAATAAAACAATGCAAGCAAACATCCATGACATGCTACTCATATTAATAGATTGGAACTAAACATGAGAGATCATAAACTACTAGACATATCTCACATGAACCAACTAAGCATGCTCACATGGATGAGTATATGTACAAAAATGAAAACAAATAGAGTTCATACCAGCCTCTCACCACAATCAGATTGTCGTAGATCGTCATTATTGCCTTTTCACTTGTGTAGCTTGGATAATATGAAATGAAAACCACGCTCCAGCCACCGAAGACCATTGAACTCATGATGAACTTTACAAACCAAAGAAGAACAGCAAATATTTTTGGTGTTTTCGAATTTGAGAACAAGAACAAAAGGAAACAAGCAAACAAAGCAAAATCTTTTTGGGTTTTCTTATAGCAAACTAGCAATAGCAAATAAAGCGAAACAAATGCAAGAAACCAAGATAAACAAATGGTGAAGAGAAACAACAGAAATATTTTTGGTCTTTTTGTGTTTTGGGAAAGAAACAAAGTGGAAACAAGAAATAGCAAACTAAAAGAAACACAGAAAAGCGAGATGGCAGAAATCTGCCAAAACTTGACAGCAGTACAGAAATCGATTTTTACAAAAATCTTACGTTGCTCAGTTCAAAAAGTGTTAAACTAATGAAAGTTAGATAACAACCTGGGGAACCTGCACAAAAATTTGCAGCTCAAAATGACGCTCTGGCTATTTTTGAGAATTTTTACGGTAACATTCCAGAATCTGTTTTCAGGCAGCACTTCCCCAAATATCATCTTCCTCTCATTAGAAAACCACTCAAACGAACAAAGCAAGTATGTGCAAGGATCCAGCAATCATAATATGCAAAGAATGAGTGATGCCGGTATACCTCCCCCCAAGCTTAGGCTCTTGGCCTAAGTGGAGTTCAATCCCATCGATCCCATGAAGTAGTATCTCCGTAATATGAAGATGGGTCGTATTCCGGGTATGTGCTAGAAGAAGCACCCGGATATGTGACGGTGTGGTCGTAGGAGGTCCCGACGTCCTCGGAGTCATGTTGCTGGTGGAACTCTTGTATCTTCATATGCTCATCCACCTCCTCCTTAGTGCACGACCATGATTGCCTGTCAATACTTAACAAACCAGGTTGGGGAAGAGGGATTTCCTTCTCCTCCCCGTCAGAAAACAACATTCTATATACCATATTATCTAAAGTAGAGTCAGTTGTAACAAAATGATGACTCTTCATAGCAGTAATATCGAGTCTCCTAGGGGCCAATGGCACATCATTAGGATCAATAGGAAGATTAAGAAATGTTAAAACACGCAGTGCAATGGTTCCTCCAAAAATAGGCCCCCTGGTAGACAGGCGGCGAGCAATAAGAGCACCAAGGTGATAGGATGTTTGTCCAGTAAGTGCAATGTTCAAGAAAGCAAGATGGTAGCTAGAGATATTACTAGTGTTCTCCCTACCAAGAATGCTAGTAGCAATGTAGTATGCAAAATATTTAATGGCGGGGAGTTGAATGTTCCTTATCTTGCCCCGCTGAATGGTGCGACAATCATCATCGGTGATCCCTCGGTAGAGCTCCAGCAAGTCCCGGGGGTTGTCATCAATCCTACTTGCTGTACCTACAGGGGCAATATCCAAGGCACAACAAAAATCCTTCAATGGCATAGTCACAGTATTACCATAGATCCTGAATGCAACCGTTGGCTCATATTGTTTGTTGTTGAACTGGAAACTCTCGACGAAGTCTTGGTGAGCAAGTAGTATTGCTCCCTTTCATCGCCCATATAGGTGGTTAACCCTGCCCTGTTGACAAGGGTTAAGAAATCCTCCAATATTCCTGCATTCCTTAGAAAATCATAGCATGGAAAAGTAGAAGCATTAGGAGGCCCGTTGTCCTCTTCGGGCGCGAAGCTAGGCGCGAGGATGTCTTCATTGTATGATTGCCTAATCCGGGTGGCGGCCCTAGAAGGCCTCCCGGTGCTGGTTGTCCCCTTCTTGAACAACTCTCCAAAGCTAAACTTCTTCATAGCTTCTCTGAAATTTTCAACAAATGACATAAAAATTTGATTTGGTGACATATAATTGAGGGAAACTACCATAGGAACTTGCTAGAGTACTAATCATGCATCAAAACTAGTTTCTACCACTTAGAACAAGCATGCAAGCTCACTAAACATGTTACCTACAGCAGCAAAATATTCAAGATATACTCAACCAAACGAAATTCTACTTGGATGGGTGGAGGAGTCACATACCGAAGAGCAAATGTGCCAAATTTCAGACAGAAATCTGGGCTGAGCAAAGAGATCGAGAAATCTGGAGCTCTGGAGCAAAAACGCGAGAGAGATGAACTTGGTACGAGTTTTTTCGGGAGAGAGAAGGTGCTGGGAGGAAGAGATGACAAAGTGGGGCAGAGGGAGCCCACACCACATGGTGGCGCGCCACCTCCTTGGCGCGCCGGCTGTGGTGTGGCCCTGGTGCCCCACAGGTCATCCTCTGGTGCTCCCAGGTGCCTCGTCGAAAAATAGGACCAACGGTGTAATTTTCGCGAATTTTTGAAAACTTTGAAAAATGCACATTTTCTGGGTATTAAGTTTATTATTACTGGCCAGGAAAATTTTTGAAATCTCAAATCAACTAAGAAACTTTGCAAATTAAAAGTGCTACAGCAACTAAAGCAAGTGGAGAAAGAAAGAAATGTTGTTTACCTCCTCTATGCATATAAAAGGTATTTGTTAACAAGGTTGATCAAGTCTTGCCACCAAATAAATTTTATATAGCATATGAAGAAATAAACCTCAAATCAATCATGTTACCTTGAATTGTATTGATATGGATCCAATAACAAGAGTTTGATATTCTTCTTTGGGCTCATATATAGGACAATCGATGGTTCCCACTTTGATAGTTCTCACATGAGAAATAGTATTAACTCCGCATGCTTTTTCAATCCTCTTGGGGAAATAGACGGTGTGTTCCTTATCATCAACATTGAAAGTAACCTTTCCTTTATTGCAATCAATAACAGCCCCTGCGGTGTTAAGAAAAGGTCTCCCAAGAATAATAGACATATTATCATCTTCTGCATTTCCAACACAACAAAATCAGTTAATATCAAGCAGTTAGTAGTAACTTGAACAGGACATTCTCACATATACCAACAGGAATAGCAGTAGATTTATCAGCCATTTGCAAAGATATATCAGTAGGTATCAACTTATCTAAGTAAAGTCTCTTGTAAAGAGAAAAAGGCATAACACTAACACCGGCTCCCAAGTCACATAGAGCAGTTTTAACATAATTATTCTTAATAGAACAAGGAATAGTAGGTATACCTGGGTCGCCCAACTTCTTTGGAATTTTGCCATTGAAAGAGTAATTAGCAAGCATAGTGGAAATTTCCTCATTGGGGATTTTCCTTTTGTTAGTAACAATATCTTTCATATACTTTGAATAAGGAGGCAATTTAATAGCATCAGTCAAAGGGATTTGCAAGAATAAAGGTTTCATCCAATCACAAATTTATTATAGTGTTCCTCTTCCTTTGATTTTAGTTTCTTAGCAGGAAAAGGCATTGGCTTTTGCACCCAAGGTTCTCTTTCATTACCATGTTTCTCAGTAATAAAATCTTCTTTAGTATACTTTTTATTTTTAGCATGCTTTTCAGGTTCTTTTTCAACTTCTTCTTTATCAGGAGTATCATTCTTATCATTATCTTTATCATTATCATGTTCATTACCACTTTCAGTTTCAGCATCAGAAATAGAAATACTATTAGGATCATTAACAGGTTCAGAGGATTCTACAACATTTTTATGTTTCTTCTTCTTTTTCTTCTTAGAATGAGCACTAGGTTCAATGCGTTGAGAATCTTGTTCAATTCTTTTGGGATGCCCTTCAGGATATAGAGGATCCTGGGTAGAGACACCACCTCTAGTTGTTACTTCATAAGCATGTTTTTCTTTAGCATTATTTCCTAACAAGTCATTTTGCACTTTAGTGAGTTGATCAATTTGAGTTTGAATCATATGAAAATGTTTAACAAGCATCTTAACATCATTGGAGGTTCTCTCCACAATATCATGCAATTGACTAATAGCTTGAGAATTTTCCATTAGATGATTCTCTACTCTCATATTAAAATTTTCTTGCTTAACAATATAATTATCAAACTCATCTAAGCATTGCGCAGGAGGTTTTGAATACGGAATATCTTCCCTAGTAAAGCGTTGAAGGGAGTTTACCTCAATCATGGATGAAGGGGGAATTATCTCACATATATCTTCTATTGGAGGTAGATTCTTCACATCTTCAGATTTAATACCTTTCTCCTTGAGAGACTTCTTGGCTTCCCTCATATCTTCATCATTCAATTTAATTAAACCCCTCTTCTTCACTATTGGCGTTGGAGTTGGTTCAGGCGTATTCCAATCATCATAATTCCGGCCTATTTTAGCCAATAATTCTTCAGCGTCGTCTGGAGTTCTTTTCCTGAAAACACAACCAGCACAACTATCCAGGTATGCCCTAGACTCAATGGTTAGTCCACTATAAAATATATCAAGTAAATCATGCTTTTCTAAATCATGGTCAGGCAAAGCTCTAATAAGAGAGCAAAATCTCGCCCAAGCCTCAGGCAATTTCTCTTCATCTCCCTGATCAAAATTATAAACTCTCTGCAAAGCAGCATGTTGAGCACTAGCAGGAAAGTATTTGCGGAAGAAAACATCAAGCAATTCTTTTGGACTTTTAATAGAACCAGGTGGCAAATTATTATACCAAGTTTTAGCGTCATCCTTTAATGAGAATGGAAAGATTTTAGCAACAAAGTAAGTACGCTTCTTAACATCATCAGAAAACAAGCTACTCAAAGTAGATAACTCAGTCATGTGTTCAACAGCACTTTCTTTTTCAGTACCACAAAAAGGTGTTTTCTCAACAATAGCTATATGAGATAGATCAAGAGAAAAATCATAATCTTTATCCCTAATGTTTATAGGAGATGTGGCAAATTTAGGATCAGGAGACAGTTTATATCTAACAGCATGTTCTGCAAGCAACTTTTTAATTTTTCTTGCATCAGTAGTAGCATTGCATTTTTCAATAAAATCATCATCAAGTTCCACATAATCTTCATCAAGATCATCACTAGAGTATTCAAATTCAGGTGAATTAACAGGTGTAGTAACATCAGGAATTTCAGCATTTTTAGTTTGTCTAGACCTAGCAATGGAAGCATCTAGAAAAGTTCCCAATGAACCACTATCATCAAGCACAGCAGAAATATTATCAGTATTATGAGAGTGTTCAGATTCAGCAGATGTACCCGCATGCGAAGCATGTGGCGGTGAAACAAGTTTATCAATCACAGATGGTGAATCAAGTGTAGCGGAGGTACTCAGAGTTGTACCTTTTCTTGTAGTGGATGGTAATATGGCGATCTTAGTATCGCGAGGTTTACCCATGATGGAGAATTTGCAGCGAACAATATTAATCCAAGTGAACTTCCAAATAAAGCTATGCTCCCCGGCAACGGCGCAGAAAATAGTCTTGATGACCCACAAGTATAGGGGATCGCAATGTCTTGAGGGAAGTATTACCCAATTTATTGATTCGACACAAGGGGAGACAAAGAATACTTGGAAGCCTTAACAACGGAGTTGTCAATTCAGTTGCACTGGAAACAAACTTGCTCGCAAGAGTTTATCAAGAGCAGTTTATAGTAGTAGCAGTAGTGAAATAACGAGAGAGTAACAAAGACAAGTAGTGATTTTAGTAAACAGCAGGATTAAAATACTGTAGGCACGGGGACTGACGGGCGTTGCATGGATGAGAGAAACTCATGTAACAATCATAGCAGGGCATTTGCAGATAATAATAAAACGGTATCCAAGTACTAATCAATCAATAGGCATGTGTTCCAATTATAGTCGTACGTGCTCGCAATGAGAAACTTGCACAACATCTTTTGTCCTACCAGCCGGTGGCAGCCGGGCCTCAAGGGAAACTACTGGATATTAAGGTACTCCTTTTAATAGAGTACCGGAGCAAAGCATTAACACTCCGTGAACACATGTGATCCTCACATCACTACCATCCCTCCGGTTGTCCCGATTTCTGTCACTTCGGGGCCATTGGTTCCGGACAGCGACATGTGTATACAACTTGCAGGTAAGATCATAAACAACGAATATCTTCATGAATCAATAACATGTTCAGATCTGAGATCATGGCACTCGGGCCCTAGTGACAAGCATTAAGCATAACAAGTTGCAACAATATCATAAAAGTACCATCTACGGACACTAGGCACTATGCCCTAACAATCTTATGCTATTACATGACCAATCTCATCCAATCCCTACCATCCCCTTCCGCCTACAGCGGGGGAATTACTCACACATGGATGGGGAAACATTGCTGGTTGATGGAGAGGCGTTGGCGGTGATGGCGGTGATGATCTCCTCCAATTCCCCGTCCGGCGGAGTGCCGAACGGAGACTTCGGCTCCCGCGACGGAGTTTCGCGATGTGGCGGCGTTGGAGGGTTTCGCGACTTCGACTTCTCTCCGTGCGTTTTTAGGTCGAGGCGAATAAGTAGTCCGAAGGGGGCGTCGGAGGCCGGCCGAGGGGCCACACCAGCGCGGGCCCCCCGGGCCGCGCCGCCGGTGGTGTGGGGCCCCGGGCCTCCACTTCAATTGCCCTTCGGCTCCGTTAGTTTCCTGGGAAAATAGGGCCTTCGCATAAATTCCGAGGTTTTCCCGAAAGTTGGATTTCTGCACAAAAACGAGACACTGAGCAGTTCACTGAAAACAGCGTTAGTCCGTGTTAGTTGCATCCAAAATACACAAATTAGAGGCCAAACAATAGCAAAAGTGTTCGGGAAAGTAGATACGTTTTGGACGTATCAGTAGTGCGCTTTGGTTTTTCATTTTTCTGTTTTTTTATTTTATGCCCATTTGAATCTTGGTCAAATCCTAGATTGACTTCATAAGACAGAGTTTAGGGTTAGGGGTAGATATACACATAATTTTTCTGGTTTGAATATGTATAGACCTTGTTTATCAACTTGAGTGTTTACTATATGACATAATTAAGAAGGCTATGTGCTTTGGTTTTTCATTCTTTAGATTTTTTGTCTGAATTTTTATGCCCATTTGAATCTTGGTCAAATCCTAGGTTTGACCAAGATTTAAATAAGTTTAAAACATGGAAATGAAAAGGTAAGCATCGATCCTTCTTAGTCGCTCTAAAATGAAGCTGAATTTTGGGAGGTTTTTGAAATTTCCATGTTTGAAACCCAAAACCACTTCTCTTCATGCTTGACTTCATAAGACGAAGTTTAGGGTCGATAGGGGGTAGATACATGATTTGTCTTGTTTGAATATGTCTAGACCTTGTTTATCAACTTGAATGCTTACTATATGACATAACAAGGCTATGTGCTTTGGTTTTTCATTCTTTCGATTTTTTCTGAATTTTTATGCCCATTTGAATCTTGGTCAAATCCTAGGTTCGACCAAGATTTAAACAAGTTTAAAACATGACAATGAAAAGGTAATTAATCATGGATCCTTCTTAATTAACCAGCCAGTCTAATTAAAATGAAGCTTTTTGGGAGGTTTTTGAAATTTCCATGTTTGAAACCCAAAACCACACTTCTCTGCTTCATGCTTGACTTCATATATAATTAAGACAAAGTTTAGGGTTAGGGGGAACATGATTTGTCTGGTTTGAATATGTCTAGACCTTGTTTATGAACTTTTGAATGCTTACTATATATGACATAAGAAGACTATGTGCTTTGGTTTTTTATTTTTTCATTTTTTTATTTTATGCCCATTTGAATATTGGTCAAATCGTAGGTTTGACCAAGATTTAAACAAGTTCAAAACATGAAAATGAAAAGGTATATAAGCCTGGATCCTTCTTAACTAGTCACTCTAAAATGAAGCTTTAATTTTGGGAGGTTTTTGAAATTTCCATGTTTGAAACCAAAAACCACTTCTCTTCATGCTTGACTTCATAAGACAAAGTTTATGGTTTTAGAGGGGTAGATACATGATTTGTCTTATTTGAATATGTCTAGCTAGACCTTGTTTATCAACTTTTGAATGCTTACTATATATATGTATGTGACATAAGAAACTACTATGTGCTTTGGTTTTTCATTTTTCTGATTTTTTGGAATTTTGATGCACATTTGAATCTTGGTCAAATCCTAGGTTTGACCAAGATTTAAACAAGTATAGAACATGAAAATGAAAAGGGAAGCCTGTATCCTTCTTAGTCACCCTAAAATGAAGTTTTTGGGAGGTTTTTGAAATTTCCATGTTTGAAACCCAAAACCACTTATCTTCATGCTTGACTTCGTCATAAGACAGAGTTTAGGGGTTAGGGGGTAGATACATGATTTGTCTAGCTAGTTTGAATATGTCCAGACCTTGTTTATCAACTTTAATGCTTACTATATGACATATAAGAAGACTATGTGCGCTTTGGTTTTTCATTTTTCTGTTTTTTTATTTTATGCCCATTTGAATCTTGGGTCAAATCCTAGATTGACTTCATAAGACAGAGTTTAGGGTTAGGGGTAGATATACACATAATTTTTCTGGTTTGAATATGTCTAGACCTTGTTTATCAACTTGAGTGTTTACTATATGACATAATTAAGAAGGCTATGTGTGCTTTGGTTTTTCATTCTTTAGATTTTTTGTCTGAATTTTTATGCCCATTTGAATCTTCGTCAAATCCTAGGTTTGACCAAGATTTAAATAAGTTTAAAACATGGAAATGAAAAGGTAAGCATCGATCCTTCTTAGTCGCTCTAAAATGAAGCTGAATTTTGGGAGGTTTTTGAAATTTCCATGTTTGAAACCCAAAACCACTTCTCTTCATGCTTGACTTCATAAGACGAAGTTTAGGGTCGATAGGGGGTAGATACATGATTTGTCTGGTTTGGATATATCTAGAACTTGTTTATCAACTTGAATGCTTACGATATGACATAGTTTAGGGGTTAGCGGTAGATACATGATTTGTATGGTTTGAATATGTCTAGACCTTGTTTATCAACTTTAATGCTTACTATATGACATAAGAAGACTATGTGCTTTGGTTTTTCATTTTTCTGTTTTTTTTTTTTTTTGAATTTTCTGCCAATTTTGTTTGACCAAGATTTAGACAAGTTTTACACGTGAAAACGAATAAGTAAGCCTGGATCCTTCTTAGTCACTCCAAAATGTACCAATTGATAGGTGCGTTAACTTTGCTTCATGGAAAAAATAATGTCATGTAAATGAGTTAACTTGGATTTCCTACCCTTGAATCCATAGGAAACTTTGTTCTAATGCACTATAATAATCAACCGAGTTTTTACACCAACAGGTCTGTCACTTACGTGTGGTGCCCACGCGTGAGGTCCCACACTTCTGAGCACAAGTCACGTGCAATAGGTACGCAAACTCCCAGCCATCTTCTTTGTTAAGAGAAGACGCATCACGGCATCAGGATGCGTATTGGTGGGTCCTTCTGGATCCTTCGGTTGTCCCTCTCACAAAAAAACAAATCTCTCTCATTCTCGGCCTCGCTCGCTCGTCGCTGCCGCCGCACCTCCTGCTCACCGACAAACCCCGCACAAAAGTCAACATCATCACCCGAAAAAGGGGAGACACCATAATTCTCTCCCTTCTTCTCTCCTTCCGAGTGATCCCTCTTCCTCCGAGTTTCACTCGACGGGCAAACACACATGTGCTGCATAGTAATAATAAAAGGTAGAAAAATCAACCTACGAATCTATAATTAAATAGGTTAAACTAGGGTTTTGCCCAGTACTACAAATCAAGGTTCAAAAAATCCAACTACGGGGTTCGAACAACCCCATTTCTAATCCAAGATTTTTTTCGACCTCATCCAATGGCCTCAAACTATAGGCCGGGTTAGCATCTAGTGCAGTATGTGTGAGAATGTATGCACTATGTGTGCTATAACTTGTGTGTCTTTCAAATTTGAACCAAATTTGAATAAGTTTGAAATATTTGAAATGGGGCTTTTGGCTTAAACGTTTGAAACCCAAAACGACTTCTCCTCATGCTAGACTTCATAAGACCGAGTTTAGGGTTAGGGGGTAGATACATGATTTGTCTGGTTTGAATATGTCTAAACCTTGTTTATCAACTTGAATGCTTACTATATGACATAAGAAGACCATGTGCTTTTGTTTTTCATTTTTCTATTTTTTTAAGAATTTTATGCACATTTGATTCTGGTCAAATCCTAGGTTCAACCAAGATTTAAACAAGTTTCAAGCATGAAAATGAAAACGTAAGCCAAGATCCTTCTTAATTAGTCACTCTAAAATATATGAAGCTTTTGGGACGTACTTGAAATTTCCATGTTTGAAACCCAAAACCAATTCTCTTCATGATTGACTTCATAAGACAAAGTTTAGGGTTAGGGGTAGATATACACATGATGTTTTTTCTGGTTTGAATATGTCTAGACCTTGTTTATCAACTTGAGTGTTTACTATATTACATAATTAAGAAGGCTATGTGCTTTGGTTTTTCATTCTTTAGATTTTTTGTCTGAATTTTTATGCCCATTTGAATCTTGGTCAAATCCTAGGTTTGACCAAGATTTAAATAAGTTTAAAACATGGAAATTAAAAGGTAAGCATCGATCCTTCTTAGTCGCTCTAAAATGAAGCTGAATTTTGGGAGGTTTTTGAAATTTCCATGTTTGAAACCCAAAACCACACTTCTCTGCTTCATGCTTGACTTCATATATAATTAAGACAAAGTTTAGGGTTAGTGGGTACATGATTTGTCTGGTTTTAATATGTCTAGACCTTGTTTATGAACTTGAATGCTTACTATATGACATAAGAAGACTATGTGCTTTGGTTTTTTATTTTATTTATTTTTTATTTTATGCCCATTTGAATATTGGTCAAATCCTAGGTTTGACCAAGATTTAAACAAGTTTAAAACATGAAAATGAAAAGGTAAGCCTGGATCCTTCTTAACTAGTCACTCTAAAATGAAGCTTTAATTTTGGGAGGTTTTTGAAATTTCCATCTTTGAAACCCAAAACCACTTCTCTTCATGCTTGACTTCATAAGTTTAGGGTCGATAGGGGGTAGATACATGATTTGTATGGTTTGAATATGTCTAGACCATGTTTATCAACTTTAATGCTTACTATATGACATAAGAAGACTATATATGTGCTTTGGTTTTTCATTTTTCTGATTTTTTTAGAATTTTGATGCACATTTGAATCTTGGTCAAATCCTAGGTTTGACCAAGATTTAAACAAGTATATATAGAACATGAAAATGAAAAGGGAAGCTGTATCCTTCTTAGTCACCCTAAAATGAAGTTTTTGGGAGGTTTTTGAAATTTCCATGTTTGAAACCCAAAACCACTTATCTTCATGCTTGAGCAAGATTTGACCAAGATTTAAACAAGTTTAAATCATGAAAATGGAAAGGTAAGCCTGGATCCTTCTTAGTCGCTCTAAAATGAAGCTTTTGGGATGTTCTTGAAATTTCCATGTTTGAAACCCGGCCAAAACGACTTTTCTTCATGCTAGACTTCATAAGATCGACACGGGGTACATACATGATTTGTCTGGTTTGGATATATCTAGACCTTGTTTATCAACTTGAATGCTTACGATATGACATAAGAACACTATGTGCTTTTTGTTTTTCATTTTTTTGTGCCCATTTGTATATCTTGGTCAAATCCTAGGTTTGACCAAGATTTAAACAAGTTTAAAACATGAAAATGAAAAGGGAAACATGTATCCTTCTTAGTCACTCTAAAATGAAGTTTTTGGGAGGTTTTTGAAATTTCCATGTTTGAAACCTAAAACCACTTCTCTTCATGCTTGACTTCATAAGACGTTAGGAGGGTAGATACATGATTTGTCTTATTTGAATATGTCTAGCTAGACCTTGTTTATCAACTTTTGAATTCTTACTATATATATGTGACATAAGAAGACTATGTGCTTTTGTTTTTCATTTTTCCAATTTTTTTAATTTTATGCCCATTTAAATCTTGGTCAAATCCTAGGTTTGACAATGATTTAAACAAGTTTCAAATATGAAAATGAAAAGGTAAGCATGGATCCTTCTTAGTCACTCTAAAATGAAGCTTTTGATAGGTTTTTTAAATTTCCATATTTGAAACCCAAAACCACTTCTCTTCATGCTTGACTACATAAGACAAAGTTTAGGGTTAGGGGGTAGATACATGATTTTTCTTGTTTGAATATGTCTAGACCCTTGTTTATCAACTTTAATGCTTACTATATGACATAAGAAAACTATGTGCTTTGGTTTTTCATTTTTCTGATTTTTTTTTTGGAATTTTGATGCACATTTGAATCTTGGTCAAATCCTAGGTTTGACCAAGATTTAAACAAGTATAGAACATGAAAATGAAAAGGGAAGCATGTATCCTTCTTAGTCACCCTAAAATGAAGTTTTTGGGAGGTTTTTGAAATTTCCATGTTTGAAACCCAAAACCACTTAATCTTCATGCTTGACTTCGTCATAAGACAGAGTTTAGGGGTTAGGGGGTAGATACATGATTTGTCTAGTTTGAATATGTCTAGACCTTGTTTACCAACTTTAATGCTTACTATATGACATATAAGAAGACTATGTGCGCTTTGGTTTTTCATTTTTTCATTTTTTTATTTTATGCCCATTTGAATCGTGGTCAAATCCTAGATTTGACCAAGATTTAAACAAGTTTAAAACATGAAAATGGAAAGGTAAGCCTGGATCCTTCTTAGTCGCTCTAAAATGAAGCTTTTGGGATGATTTTGAAATTTCCATGTTTGAAACCCAAAACCAATTCTCTTCATGCATGCTTGACTTCATAAGACAGAGTTTAGGGTCAGGGGGTTAGATACATTATTTGTCTAGTTTGAATATGTCTAGACTTTGTATATCAACTTGAATATATTATTGTACCATGTCTCCACATAGCCCAAAATGCACATATTTTCAAAAGTTTTCATGCATGAGTACTTGTAACTAGTAAAAATAGAAAGTACAAATAGGAACCCCATGTATGAAGGATACTAAAAAGAACTCTTTCACATTTTTTGGTATAGATTATGAGTTTGCTTGGCTTCATACACAAGTGAGTACATGTCATGCAAAAATTAACACGAAATTTAGTTATCATGACCCATTTTTGGCAGGCATTGTGCATATCGCCTTGAGAAACATCTTTGCGAGCTAGTGTATTAAACGTTTATTCACATATAATGGATTTTTTTACTTTATTAGTGCACACAATGACAGAATCGGCCAAATGTGTATGATTTTTGTGAAGGTGCTAGAAAAACAAGATGCACTACGATGAAGCATGAAAGGAGGCAAGGGGAGGGATAGTGAAGAGGTGGGAGAGACCGAGAGATGAACCGCAAGGTAATTAAAAAATTGGGGCCAAAACGATTCCAACTTCCTAGGCATTGACCAACTTTGCCCCTCTTAACCCAACGTGGCAGTGAACCCGTATAAGCAACAATCGACATAGCTATGGCCTTCCGACTTGGCTCTGGTCGCCGCGCGCGTAGTCCTACCACCGACGAGGAAGCGGAGCATCAGCGCCGCCTTCGCTTCGTCCATCGCGCACCAAGGCATAACCCGCCCGCTCTGCACTGGCCGGTTGTTCAGCCCGCGGCGGCGGCGCTGGCCGTGGAGCCCCTCGCCAGCCGCTTCCCGTGCGGGCCGATGGATGCAGAGGCAGGGATCTCCCACGCAACCCCGCATGCGACGCCCGCTCGGCCCTGGCCGGCTTTTCCGCCCGCGCATGCCGCATGGTTTTCTTTGCCAGCAGGTGAGATCCCCTTCCCGGCCGGCGCGAACGATGCGGAGGCAGGGAGCTCCCGTGGCCAGCCGCCTAATCCGACCGCACTTCAGGCGGTGCCGGCCGTGGAGCCAGGCCGTTCTTTCGAAGCGCATCACGGCGACGCCCTTTGCAGGAGCAACACCGCCAAGGAGCTCGTATATAACGTGATGTTCCCGGCACTCTATAGATGCCGGGATGCTCTGCAAGCTTTCGTGCAGGCTAAGAATGCGGCGGCTGCAAATCCCAGGGACGCAGCATTGCAGCGGCGCGCCGATGAGGCTAAGGTGGCGCACGCTTTCCACCAGGCGTGCCTCGACAGGCTTAACATCCAGCACGGCTTCGTGCAACCGCCAAACGCCGCTCCAGCTAAGATCCAAAAATACTCCGGTGAGCATATCACTCCGGAGTAGAACAATCCAATTTCTAGTACTGTAGGAGTACTTTATTAGTGCACAAACCTGGCGAAATTAAAGGTGTGTTCTTTGTGTGTGATGTAAATCTAAAAATTTGAAGGTTCTAGCAAAAACATTTCTTCACAAATATTCGATGTGTTTGCTTGGCCTTATCTATATATCCGGTGAGCATATATGGATGCCAAATCCTTTACAAACTTAGGGCTCCTTTGATTCATAGGAATATGAAGAGTGTAGGAATAGGAAAGGTGTAGGATTGGAATGTCATGCCAAGTTGAATCCTATAGGAATATGGTGTGTCTTTGATTGTAGCAAAGGAATTTTTCCATGAGGTATGAGCTAATGCTTTTTTCCTATAGGATTTGTACTACAAGATTCCTATAGGAATAATTCCTATAGGATATGTTCCTATGAATCAAATGACTTGTATAGAAATTTTCCTATAGGATCCAATTCCTACATAATTCCTATATCAATCCTATGAATCAAAGGAGCCCTATATTTTTTAAGAGATCGATGTGCATGCATCTATCTCGCCATGGTAAATTAATGAAACAAGTTGCATATTTGCCAGAATTCCAAACTTCGTGAGCAGTATAGAGATCGAGACCTTAATTAATTATTATGGGTAGGATGCATGCATGCATGGCCATTTTCTAGGGTTTTAAAGGATACTAGAGCTTTTCTAGGTTAATTTGCAACTATATGTATATTTGTTTTCTAGTTCTGGGCTGATCATTAAACTCAACATTGAGTTGTAGATTATGTGAAATTAGTACATGCCATAAAATATAGTAATTTTTTATGTACCCTACGAGGCAGTACGTGTGGTGTACCCTTAATTATTAGGATTTGCATAGGAATTGTGTAGGATTTGGTTCCTATGGGAAAATTTCCTATACATGTTGTTTGATTCATAGGAACATAGCCTATAGGAAAAATTCCTATAGGAATCTTGTAGTGTAATTCCTATAGGAAAAAAGCATTAGCTCATACCTCATGGAAAAATTCCTTTGCTACAATCAAACAAACTTCATCTTCCTATAGGATTCAAGTAGACATGTCATTCCAATCCTATACCTTTCCTATTCCTATGTTTTTCCTATCCTTCAAATCAAAGGAGCCCTAATTGGTAGACATGTACCGTTGGCATGTTTGAAGAAAATTTGAATTTGGAAGAAGTTTTTTAAGTAAAATTAACGCAAGCACAAAATCATGTGTGATGGTGAAATTTCTAGAACAAATTAATACAAACCTAGTAATATGAGTTTGTTTGGCTTTCTGCCCACAAGTGAGTATTGTGCGCATGTACTTTGATGCAAAATCCCGCCATACAAAACTTTTTAGTTATCATATGACCTCAAGTTTGGAAGAGATCGTATTTTAAGCAACTTCACAAACAAGAGATTCTAACAATTATATGCATGCATGAAAGAATGATTTCCCTTTTTTATTACTGTACAAAAATGGCTAGATGTGTGTTATTTGTGAAGGAGGGCTACCAAATTTTAACAGTTGCACATTATTGTCATAATTCCACCTTTTGGAAGCAGTAGGGTAGACATGCTTTCCGCTTGGTAGGATGTGTTAGTGCCATCAATTTTGTAGATATAGGTTCAAGGATTTGTTCATCTTAATCTGCAACTATATATGGATTTTTAAGCTTTTGCCTAGTAATTAAACTCATAATTGAAATAATGTAGGTTATTTAACTACATACATGCCATAAATTCTGACAGGAAATACTTGGACGTGCCTTGCGAGGGTGGTAACAAACAAGAACACAATGACCAAACTTCAAATGCCAATCCACCCACCAAGCTATACGATTGGCATGTACAATCGATCGACTCCTTCTAATCAAATTTGAATACAATAGAAGAAGTTTAAATTTTTTTCAAAATGAGATCAACTTGTGCATTGAGTCATCCTTTGTTATTTATTTGCTTGTAAAAATAGAAACATAGGCATATGAATGTATTCGAAACACTTCACTTTTCAACGGGGAAGGGACCCGAAGGTCCCAGAAAAACAAAAAAAGATTACAATAGTAGTACTCCTTTGAGAAGGCAGTAGAAGAAGGATCCTCGAAGAGCCAAATGCTTTTATTATCCACAGCTGTTCGGCTCTTTTCCTTCTCGTGTAAGCTATCGCGCAATGATTATACTAATGGTCGGATGGTAGTACAACCATTTTCGCAAACAGTCTGCTCGAATGAAATACTCCTAAGTACGTACGGTATTCCCTCCAAAGACACACCACACGGTATTCCCTCCAAAGACGCACCGTCGCCCCGATCTGCTCGAATGAAATACTCCAAAATACTTCTGCGCCCTTCGTCATGTCAGCATCGTATCCCAGTGTGCAAGCAGTCTCCTATGAAATGGAGACGACATTTTGTTGAAAAGTGTCGGTGCATGCTATATACCACACTAGTATGAGAGTTTTTACAGCATTATTCCGATTTCCACAGAATGCATTAAATTTGGACGCGATGCCACACTGACAAGAGTGGTTTAAACAAGGCCATTATTTTTATTATGTTATATTACTACAATACTCCAAGGTAGCACTAGTAGCCTTCGGTTGTACTCTGCCGGTCGCGCTGCCTCATTCGACCAGACTTTATTCTTCTTCTCATATATATATACAAAATACTGTCTGCCGAGGTTCGATGACCGCACCGTCGCCCCTCTCCGCGCCGCCGTCTTGGGCCGCGCCACCATTCTCCCCGCCGAGTTCTCCCCCGTCCCCGACGCACCACCGTCAAGCACCACCGGACCGATCTTCGCAGGTATGTACATCTCCAACCTCCGGCGAGTACAGAGGTTCATCGGTCATTGTGTTCGATATAACCTTAATTTGGGGATTGCAATGTGAGTAACTTACTGGGTTTTCTAGGAAATGAAAACGGCGTCGCTCGATGCCTACACTGCGTCGGCGGATACATGGAAAGCGGAGACGGATGCTCTGCATGCATCGGCGGAGACATGTAAAGCGGATGGATGCGGAGGCAAAGGCGAAGGCGGTGGCTAGGACGGGCCCGGGCGCTGTGGCGCTGGCAAATGCTCGTATCGAAGCTGCATTTTGTTGGAAAGTCTTGGCGCGTGCTTCGAGAGTTTTGGCGGCGCAGCCGGGAGAACCGTCGGAGGCTTCGAAGCTGGCTGCTTTGAACGCGTCGAGAGCTTGGATGGTGACTTCATCTAAGGCGGCGCTTGTTGCATATGATCGTGACTCGTCAACCCCTTTGTAAGTTCTACCTTCCCCAACTGCAATGAGGTTAGATCTGGTGGATTGGGTTTTTTGCCCAAACCAGACGTGATGATGCATTGAGATGTTTTTGTATTTTTGATGATGCATTCTGCTTCTTTTGTAATTTGGGTGATTCATTATGCTTTTTAGGTAGTAATTTTTCTGATGCACTCACCTCTTCAGGAATTTTTCATGGTTTTTTTTGTTTTTTTCTTCTCAACCTAGCTAATGCTCTCTGCTGTTTAGCCAAAAGTTGGATGATGCATTGTACTGTTTACATATATTTTACTCTGATGATGCATTTTGCTCTTTTAGCCTTTTAGGTAATTTTTCTGATTCCTTGAACAGTGTGGGAAATTTCGATGAAGAATTTTGCTGTCAACTTAGATGATGTATTGTGCTGTTTACATTTTATTACCTATATCAAAGCTAACCCCATCTGATGTTACCACAGCGTTTTGGGTCCTGTAGAGGTCTCTTTTTCCTCCAATCGTGTTGACACGTTAGCAATTATTACTGTATATGCGAGATTGCCTTCCGTTGGTGCGTCCTATTTTTGTGGTGTTTTTTTGCAAATTAAGGGCTTCATTGATTATGCAACAGGATTACAATTGCATTGTCCTGTTTACAATATTTTGATTTTGCTGATGCATTGTGCTGTTCACATTATTTTGATTTTGCTGATGCATTGTCCTGTTTACATTATTTTGATTTTGCTGATGCATTGTGCTGTTTACACTATTTTGATTTTGCTGATGCACCGTGCAGTTTAGGAAACTTTGATGATGAATTAGATGATGCATTTTGCTGCTTAGTCAAATTAGATGTTGCATTTTGTTTTAAAAAATAGATGATGCAGTGTGCTGTTTACATAATTTTGACGATGCATCGTGCGATTTGCATAATCCTACCAGCTTCAGTCGAAGGACACCCACAACAATCAACGATCTGCCTGGAGATGTAGTCTCTCAGATTCTTGTCAGGCTTCCTCCCCATCCAACCTGCTTACTAGCTGCATCAGGCACCAAGAAAGCATGGAGGCAATGTATGGGAAGCAATTATTTCAGAAAGCTAACTGTGTCACACAACGGAGGAAACCCGTTGCTAGGGTTTTTCACCAACAACTCCGAGGACAATCGATTCATCACAGAGCATGATCTTCACCCGGCCATCTTGAAGATGCTGGCAATCCCGTCTCAAGTGAACGGTCCCAAAATCTATGTCCTGGGATGCCGCGATGGTATGGTGCTACTCCATTCTAATGTATCCAGTGGGTATATATCAGTCTGGGATCCAATTAGGCAAGTTCTCACAGCGATACCAGAACCACCATTGTGGCGCAATCACACAATTGAAAGCAGCGGCTCAATTCTCTGTTCGAGAAACAACTCTGAACCGTTTACACATTGTGGCAAGTTCTCGGTTGTTTGATAACAACTAAACGTTACGATGCACAGGCTCATATCTACTCACCAGATTCAAAAGAATGGGATTTTCTAGCTCGATCAACTCCGATGCTGTCAGAGATTGACCGTAGACCGGCAACTCTCATAGGGGGTATTTTGTACTGGCCAACGAAGTCTAGATATATCATTGAGCTTGACCATGCAAAGAAGGCTCTGAAATATATTCAGTGCCCTCATGAGACGCATGATATATTCATGCTTAACATTCACATCTTCAAGGGACATAATGGAGATGTTGCCCTTGCTGTTATAAGAGACTTCACCCTACAAACATGGGCCAGTACAAGATCATCAACAGGCGATCACGAGTCATGGACATGTCATATAAATTTTGAATTGGATACTTTTTTTGGCCTTGACACATCATTTCCATACAATTGGAAACATGCAGTAAGGTTACTCTGCGTATTTGAGGACAAAAATGAGCTGGTTGTACGGGCAAAGGAGGGAGTATTCCAATTAGATATGAGCAACTGGCAGTGGAGAAAGTACAATTCTGCTAGACGTTGGTGCACTTTACATCCCTACTCAGTTAGACCGGGTTAGTCATTCATATGTAACCTTTGCATTCATTTACATATGACTTTTGCTGATCAATTTGTTCATTTCCTGACAGTAACCGACCTGATCCAGAGTGCAACATCAAGGACACGAAAAAGAACGCGCTGTCAGGAACCCATCTAATTCAAAGTTCAACATCCATAAGAGAAAAGGAAGTCGCATATGAAGGAGCAAGGCTTGTTTGGGCAAGAAGTGATAGCCCAGCTTTTGTTTGGTCTGATGTCTTTTAGTTTTCGTTCTGGTGGAAATGTCGCTGCACCATTTGTTTGTACTGCAGCTCCATAGTGCTAGCTGCTAGTACGTTGGCGCTGTCCTACGTCTGCTTGTTTTGGGGGCATAAATATGCCACGAAACCTTTGTTTTATGTGATCAAACGGTCATCTCTGCATGTATATGTTCGGGTTCTGATGAAACCTTTTTTGTGATCTGTACATATATTTGAGTCAGTCTGTGTTTTGTTTTATGATGGGCAGGAGTATTTGTTTTACTACACCATTGCTTATCCGAATTGTATTACTCACTCTATTCAAAAAGTTAGCGGCTCACCTTTTTCCTTCAAGATACGGATGTATCTACACACTAAAAACATATATAGATGAAACCATCTTCAGACAAAGTTTAGTCACTTATGTATGGACGGGGGTAGTATTATTTATGTTGTGCTCCCAAACAAGCAGACATCGGACAGCGCCTGTTTAAAGTTCATATGTGTAATCTTATTCCCTTTGGAAGTTAAGCATTAAACTCTACTAGTACAACCGTGGTGGTCTTGTGATGTAGTACTCTTTTGATGCATTTGTGATGTAGTAGTACAGTACTTTTTTTTGAACTGGTATAGTACTATCTAAGAAGAGTACTCCCTCCGATTCACATTCATTTTACACAAGAAATATGGATCGGAGCGAGGGAGTAAATTAAACATGGCATCTCGTGCATGAAGCTTCGATCAGTTGGCTAGAATCATGAAGCTTGACAGATCGATCAGAATGGCAATACAATGCTCCTCATTAGGCAAATGCATGCCATGTACGATAGTATACATCCAGTAAAGAAGTCTATACTGACATAAAAAAGACTACATTGGGGATGAGAGTCAATTGGGGAATCTACAATACATAAAATCTTGCTCGTAGCTGATTTTGGCTAAGAGGGTTTTACTCACATTACACGTGCCACTTTCCTTGTCTGCAAAACAAGTTCCAATAAAGGAAGAGGAAAGAAGAGGACATTGTGGGCGAGATTGAACACCTTTTTATGTGTTAAGCTGAGGCCTTGTTTAGCTGAGGATTTCGACTTAGGCCTAACAGCTCAGCACACCCAGAAATAAATTTCCTTGCGCGCACCACTGTCAGCAAAAATAACAAAATTAGCACGCAAGATTAAGAACGAAGTGAATTTAAGTAACTTGGTTAGCTTTTCAAGCAATATATTCAGAGAAAGAGCACACATGTCCGGCTAGAAATAATCGTAAGAGAAGAACAATAAATCTAAGGCATCCCACTTCATATGCAGAAGGGACGCGACAGCGCATGGATTCATACCTTGAGTCGACTCTGGCTCGTAGAAGGGCGGTCGCGCCTCGAGGATGCCGGCGACGTCTCCACCTCGATCTGACTGCTTCTCGGTGGGCGGTGCGCCACGCCATGTAGAAGATCTATCAAAAGAGGAGAGCCCGATGACGCTACCGACGCCTCACCTTGATAGCACCGGCTTGTTGCTTCGCACCGAGATGCGCCACGTGCAAGATTTAGCGGATGCGCCAATTTTAGAGATATGTCATGATCGTTGTAACAAATTTCAACATGATGATGATTTGATCCTTCACTCGGCCTTGAACATAAGTACTAGTACAGTCTCACAAATTTTTTTTTTATCATTATACTTTGCGAGATTTAGCGGATCATGGTAACACAATTTTCAATGTAATGATGATTTGATGTTGCACTAGACCTTGAACATAAGTACTAGTACGGTCTCACAATTTTGTATCATTATACTTTGCAAGTTTTAGCGGATGCGCCCATTTTCAGAGGATCATGGTAACAAATTTTCAACGTGATGATGATTTGATGTTGCACTCGACCTTGAACAGAAGTACTACTACTGTCTTACAACTTCTTTATCATTATACTTTGCAAGATTTAGCAGATGCGCCAAATTCAGAGATAGATCATGATCATGGTAGCAAATTTTCAACGTGATGATGATTTGATGTTGCACTCGAACTTGAACAGAAGTACTAGTACGTCTCACAATTTTTTTATCATTATACTTTGCGAGATTTAGCGGATGCGCCAAATTCAGAGATAGATCGTGATCATGGTAACACACTTTTCAATGTAATGGTGATTTGATGTTGCACTCGACCTTGAACATAAGTACTAGTACGGTCTCACAATTTTGTATCATTATACTTTGCAAGTTTTAGCGGATGCGCCCATTTTCAGAGGTAGATCATGATCATGGTAACAAATTTTCAACGTGATGATGATTTGATGTTGCACTCGAACTTGAGAAGTACTAGTATGGTCTCACAATTTTTATTATCATTATACTTTGAAAGATATAGCGGATGCGCCAATTTCAGAGATAGATCATGATCATGGTAACAAATTTTCAACGTGATGATTTGATGTTGCACTCGGCCTAGAATAGAAGTACTAGTACGGTCTCACAATTTTTTTTATCATTATACTTTGCAAGATATAGCGGATACGCTAATTTCAGAGATAGATCATGGCCATGGTAGTGACCAATATTCAAGGTGACGATGATTTGATTTTGCACTCGGCCTTGAACAGAGGTACTAGTACGGTCTCACAATTTTTTATCATTATACTTGGACCTTAGCAAATTCAAAATCTCATAGCGGCAAAACTTCCCGCCTACAAAATACAAAAATTCCACACGCTTCCAAATTCCCATTCTACCTGTGGAGATGGCAGCAAAGTCGGTTGGTGGGGGTCTGCCCGTCATTTTTTGGATCACCACCTCCCTAGCCCGAAACCCTCCCAAAAAATACATTTCCTTCGACCACCCACCGGAACTTCCCAAGTCCCTCTCTCCCACCTCCACGACCACCGCACGGAACATCCCCGCCGGACTTCCCTGGCCTACCCGAGCCCTCGCGATCCTCGTCATCCGGCTGCCGCCGGAGCCGCTTCATCGACGCCGTCATCAACCGGACCGGATCATCCCCGCCGAACCTCGAAACCATATGCTCATCTAGCAGCCTACCGTAGTCGCTTCAGCTGCGGTATCGTCCACCCCACCGGAGCCGCCGCCGGATCCGTCGTCCACCGCATCGGATCTTGCTCACCGACACCGCGTGCACGAACCGGATCTGCTTCACCGGCGCCGTGCATGATCTAAACTCTTCTACTGTGCTTTTCTATTGCTTGCCTGCAAGTTCTTGTTTAATCTTGGGGGAACCTGTTTGTGCTAACGACGCCGTTACGTTTTTGCAGATGAGATGAGTAATCATGAAGTGTAATGGCCGTCTCTCCAACCCCAAGTAGCACATGTAGCGTACTTCATCACCGGATCTATCAACCCCAGGAAGATCTGCTGTGACTCCCACAGAGTGCTTCTCCTAATGTAAGTCCCTTGTTTTAGCGCCATGTTCGGGTTCAGATGCTTGTTTGTCTGAAGCTCTTTTAGTTCATTCCTAGCTATGACCGTAACATGTTGCTATTTTCTACTTCATTGCTAACTTTAAGCGATTGAACATTTTGGTTTGCATTCCCTGCTCTGTAGATGTAGCCATCATAACTTCTATCTTGCTCAGTCGTTGTTACAAAAATTATAGGTATTATAGTAACATCTGCTATTATTTAGTTCATGGCCAATTTTAAGTAATTGCACATGTTGGTTCGCATTCCCTGCTCTATAGCTTTTGGCATCGTAACTTCTATATTTGGTTTACATTCCCTGCTCTCTAGATCTAGCCATCATAACTTTATCTTGCTCAGTCGTTGTTACAAAAATTATGGCCTGCTACTATGTTGTTTGTGCCAATTTTTTACTCCATGAACATGTTGGCTTGCATTCCCTGTACTAAAGGTGATGCCATTGTTTTGTATCTAGTTCATTGTAAGCTAACAAAGTAAGGACTTAGTTTGGCATGCTATCACTCTGCTATCTAGCCTGTAGTACAAATAAACTTGTCATACTACTAGATAATAATTTTGCGTGCCATCTTGTTCTTCAAAAGCTGCATTATTGACTTGTTTCTCTGACTTGGCATGACGCTCACATATGGAAAGCTGAACATATTGGTTTGCATTCCCTCTTATACAAGTTCACAGGTGATCCCACTATATTCTGTATCTGGTCCATCCTAAGCTCCAGCATTAACTATCCTCTATGTGTTGCTCATTACAAGTTTATATCCCGAAACATCTTGATTTGCATCCCCTTCACTATAAGTTCAGGAGTATTATTTAGTTCACGGCCAAAATTAAGTAATTGCACTTGGCACATGTTGGTTCACATTCCCTCCTCTTTAGCTTTTGCCATCGTAACTTCTATTTTTGGTTTACATTCCCTGCTCTGTAGATGTAGCCATCATAACTTCATCTTGCTCTCGTTGTTACAAAATTTATAGCTTGCTACTATGTTGTTCATGCCAATTTTCTACTCCCTGAACATGTTGGTTTGCATGGGACTCGACAGTAGTAAGTCTGCTGTTTCATTTTACATGCTCTGTTATATTGGCTGTTGGTATGCGGCATGCACTCTTTGTTTGCTTATTGTGCGCATTACAATGATCTTGTTATAACGACGAAATGATGAGTTCCAAATTCTTTGGCAAACAATATTGTAGTGTCTTTGCCTTTCCATTGTTGCTGTCTTAACTTGTAATGTCTTTGTTTCAGATATAGGTGCTGCATGGACAACTTAAAAGATTGCCGGATCCCTTCATTGTATTGCTAGGTTTAATTACCATTCAATTTATCTGGGTTCTGTAATATTTTTTCAATGCCTTGCAGCTGATGTAATATTTAGTTAGTTTTTATAGTTCTTTCGCGCATTTTTTCTTTGGTGCTTGTGGTAAGTGAGGCTATCCGACAGAAATCAATGCTGCGTAAATATTCTCAGTATCTAAATCACGAATTCCCATCCCTTAAACGGCCCAATTAAGCGAAATCACATATGTAAGCCCGCAAAATCCTAAAGCGCCTATGCCGGCATATAAACAGCAACTAAACGGGCTGGCCCACTTACTTATTGGGCCAGCCCACTTGATTTAATGTGGACCCCACACTTTTATTGGGCCCCACTTTCTTTAAGGTGGACCCCACCACCTACCGGGCCGCCCACTTGCTTTTGTGGTGGACCCCACATACAAAATGGGTCGGCCCTTTAAGACGAAAGTGGGTCCACTCGTGTTTTGCCCGGCCCACTAGCGTGTTGGGCCCACCACTATATGGTGGACCCCGCATACTAAATGGGCCCCTTTAACAAAGTGGGACCCACCCGTGTTTTTGGCCCGGTCCACTACCTGTTGGGCCGGCCCACTTGCTATAAGGTGGACCCCACATACTAAATGGCCGGCCCTTTAACAGAAAGTGGGACCCACAAGTGTTTTGGCCCGCCCACTCATCTTGTTGGGCCGCCCACTTGCTATATGGTGGACCCTCATACTAAATGGGCTAGCCCTTTAACCGGAAAGTGGGACCCACCTGTGTTTTTGGCCCGCCACTATTGTTGGGCCGACCACTCCTATATGGTGGACCCCACATACTAAATGGTGGCCTTTAACAGAAAGTGGGTCCCACCGGTGCTTTGGCCGCCCACCGGCTTGTTGGGCGCCATTTGATCTAATGTGGACCCCACGTACTAAATGGGCGGCCCGATAGCAGGAAAGTGGGACCCACATGCTAATTGGGCGGCCCACTATCTTCGGCCCAGTTGCTTTAATGTGGACCCCACTTTGTAAATGGGGCCGATACCAGGAAAGTGGGTCCCACATGTCTTGTGGGCCGGCCCTTTGCTGTTGACCCAAACGAGTGACGGCCCGCCCACATGCTTAGTGGGCGGCCCATTAAAGTTTTGACCGGTCAACCTTAGAGGTTAGGGGCCCACGTAACTAATGGACCCCCAACTATATAGTTGACCGGTCAAACTAAGTCGTGCCCGCAAACTTAATGGGCGCCGTTAAGACGTGGCGGGCCTCGTGGGCCTACCATATACCACGGGAGCCAGGTTAACGCCGTTAATGCACTGCCCGCGTCGGTTGTGACGTCGCAGGTAACGGGCTCCGGAAACACTTGGGCAACGGTCCGATTTTCCGTGGCGGAAAGCGCGACGGACCGAAAAATCGTCGTAGGACTTTGCCACGTTTCCACAACAACCCATATCGTCGGGTTAGGCCCATAGGCGACGAAAAATACCCCTTAGCGGACGATTTTGAGACGTTGTCTATCAGAACTTTTCTTGTAGTGCATCTTGAGCACGTGCTCGCTAACGGAGATGCCTTCTTCCATCTTACAGTTAAAGAACTTTTTAGAAGCATCATAGCTTTCCACGGCCACATGAGTTTCAAATATCATTTTGAGCTCACTGATTATATCATGAGGGTCGTGGGTCTCAAAGCATTCTGAAGCTCCGATTCTAAACCGTAGAGGATGGCACACTGCGGAGTATTGTGTCTTCCGAGTGAGGTAAAATTTAGCCTCATCGGTAGCTGTTTCGTAGGTGGGTCACCCGGTGTATCAAGCACATTGAGCATTGTCCATGTGAGGACAATCCTCAAGTTACGGAACCAATCCGCAAAGTTGCTTCCATTGTTTTTCAGCTTTTCTTTCTCTAGGAACGAATTAAAGTTGATGGTAGGGGTCACCATAATCTACAAGATATTTGCAAAAGTTTAGACTAAGTTTATGACAAATTGAGTTTACTATTAATTTAAAATTAACTAGGTGAACTCCCACTCAAAACAATATCCCTCTAATTGTCTTAGTGATTACATGAACCAAATCAACTACACCAAGTCCGATCATCACGTGAGATGATGTAGTTTCAATGGCGAACATCAACATATTCATCATATCATTTATATGATTCATGCTTAACCTTTCGGTCTTCCGTGTTCCAAGGCCATGTCTGTACATGCTAGGCTTGTCAAGTCAAACCCTAGTTTCCGCATGTGCAAAACTGGCCCGCACCCGTTGTATGCACACGTTGAGTTTATCACACCCAATCATCACGTGATGCTTCAAAACAACGAGTCTTAGCAACAGTGCTAACTAAGGACGAACACTTTATTATCTTGATTTTTAGTGAGAGAGATCATCTTATAATGCTACCGTCGTGATCTAAGAAATATAAGATGCATAAAAGGATTAACATCACATGCAATTCATATGTGATATGATATGGCCCTTTAGTATTTGCGCCTTTGATCTTCATCTCCAAAGCACGGACATGATCTCCATCATCAACGGGCATGATCTCCATCATCGTCGGCGTAGCGTCAAGGTCAATGGCACCGTCTTCATGGTTGTTCACCGCGTGTAGCAACTATTATAACTACTTTGAAATAATACTACAACATGTAAAGACAACCATAAGGCTCCTGCCGGTTGCCACAATACAATAATGATCATCTCATACATATTCATCATCACATCATGGCCATATCACATCACCAAACCCTGCAAAAACAAGTTAGACGCCTCTAATTTGGTTTGCATATTTTACGTGGTTTAGGGTTTTCGAGTAAGATCCAATCTACCTACGAACATGAACCACAACGCTGACACTAGTGTTGTCAATTGAAATAGTAAATTGAATCTTAACTATGGTGAGAGAGACAGACACTCGCAAAGCCACTTATGCAATACAAGTTGCATGTCAAGCGTGGAGCAAGTCTCATGAACGCGGTCATGTAAAGTTAGCCCGGGCCGCTTCATCACACCATACCGCAAGATGAAAAGTACACATGTCAAGAGACAACAAAAGCATCAACTCCCACAAAACCATTGTGTTCTACTCGTGCAACCAATCTATGCATAGACACGGCTCTGATACCACTGTAGGGATTCGTAGCATAGAAAACAAAAAATTTCCTACCGCAAGAACGAATAACAAGCCAAGATCTAATCTATTAGATGGTAGCAACGAGGTGAAGATCATCATACCCTTGAAGTTCGCTAAGCGTTAACGAGATTAGATCTTGTGGTTGATGTAGTCGATCACGCTTGCAAAGCGCGTAGAAGATCTTGACGGTGCCAAATCGGGTAGCACCTCCGTACTCGGTCACACGTTCGGTGTTGATGACGACGTCCTTCTCCCCGTTCCAGCGGGCGGTGGATGTAGTAGATCCTCCTCAGAATCCCGCCAACACGACGGCGTGGTGGCGGTGGTGGTGGAGATCTCCGGTTTGGCTTCGCCTAAGCATCGCAGGATTAACGAGAGGAGGGGGTGGCTAGGGTTTGGGGAGAGGGGGCACTTGGGGCGCCGGCCTTGGGTGCTCTTGGGTGCCCTTGGGTGGTGCGGCTCAAGTGGTGGCCGGCCCCCTCCCTCTCTCCCTCATTATATATGTGGAACCCCAAGGGTTTGCCCAAAGATTCGAATAAGAGTCCAACTCAAAACTTACCATATGGGTGAAACCTAGGGGAAGTGGGACTCCTCCCTTTCCTTCCCCTATGGCCGGCCATGGTGGTGGAGTCCACCATGGACTCCACCTTCCCCTTTGGTCGGCCGGCTAGGGTTGGTGGAGTCCATCTAGGACTCCACCTTCCATGGTGATTTCTTCCGAAAGGTTTTAGAACATTCTAGCGCCTTCCATAAATGCACCAGATCATTTCCAAACTAGGAAAGTGACTTCCTATATATGAATCTTATTCTCCGGACCATTCCGGAACTCCTCGTGATGTCCTGGATCCCATCCGAGACTCCGAACAATATTCGAACTCTATTCCATATTCCATATCTACTTAAAACGACATCAAACCCTAAGTGTGTCACCCTACGGTTCGAGAACTATGTGGACATGATCGAGACTCCTCTCCGATCAATAACTAATAGCGGGACCTGGAGATCCATAATAGATCCCACATATTCAATGATGACTTCGTGATCGAGAGAACCATTCACATAAAATAACATCCCTTTGTCTCGCGATATTTTACTTATCCGAAGTTTGATCATCGGTATCTCCATACCTAGTTCAACCTCGTTACTGATAAGTACTCTTCACTCGTATCGTGATATGATATCTCTTGTGAACCAGTCACATGCTTGCAAGCTAATCAGGTACAATTCCACCGAGAGGGCCCCGAGTATATCTATCCGTCATTAGGATGGATAAATCCCACTATTGATACAAGTGCCTCAACCCTATACTTTACGAACACTTAATGCCACCTTTATAACAACCCATTTACGCAGTAGTGTTTGGTGTCATCAAAGCATCCATCCGGTGTAGGTAATTAACAAGATCTCATGGTCGAAGAATTAAGTTACTATGCATATTAAAGCTTGAAGTATAAAGAACTAAATGACTTGATCATATGTTACGCTTACTAGGGGTGTATGTCCATCACATCATTCACCTAATGATATGACCTTGTTATTAATAACATCCAATGTTTATGATCATGAAACTATGATCATCTATTAATCAACAAGCTAGTTTAACAAGAGGCTTACTAGGGACTCTTTTATGTTTACATAACACACATGTATTAATGTTTTCGGTTAATACAATTATATCATGAGATGCAAACTATTATCATAAACACAAAGATATAATAATAACCAATTTATTATTGCCTCTTGGGCATATCTCCAACAAAAATATCATATTTGTTCATAAATTCTTCTAAAAGTTTGGTCAAACTTTACTTTATTTGACTTTCTGAAAAAATATAGGCCTTAAGCCTTGGGATGGAGGTAGTACTTCATTCTTATAGCCAACTATTGTATATATTAGCTATATGGTGACTATAAATGACATGCCATCTTATTATAGCCAGCAGTTGGCTATATTTAACTATATTATTGGAATTACTCTTAAGGCTGGTCATAGTGGGAAGTATCATATAGTAGTATCATGTTTATGATACTATCTCTATAGTGGGTAGTATCATGGAGTAGTATCATAGTCATGCTATATTTATTGTTTTTTAGAATCTCAATGCAAACTTTACCGGTCGGTGCTCTTCATCTCTACGACTGAGCAACCTCTCCTCTCTGACCATGAGCAAACCCTCTTTGCCATCGTACTCCGATAGCGAGGGGAAGCCGCCGGGATGTCACCATTGGTGGGAAAGAACTTCCACGCCTAGCAGCTCTAGCTCCCCGCCGACGGACGACCAGGAGGAGGAGGGGGAGGCCATCGCCGACGACGTCCAGGAGGAGGAAGAGGAAGAGGAGGAAGATGTCAGGTGGAGACGGCTGGAGGCGGCTGAGGAGGCGGTGGCGGCAAAGGAGGCAAGGGCCCAGGCGAAGACGAAGGCGGAGCCAGCGTGCACCGACGACGACGAGGACACCAAGGACTACTCGTCGGAGGGAGGCACAAGCTCCTCGGACGCGTCGAACGCTACTACCTCTTCAGAAGAGGTAACGAGAAGGAAGCGCCTCCGTGAGAATGACGAGGCGGAGCCAGCAAAGAAGAAGTAGCTTACTTTTAAAATTAGTTTGAACAAAAATTTCCTGTTTTTATGTTGTTTTGATGTTTAATTCATTTGAACATGTTGCACTACTTTTAAAATCTCAATTCTACCTACAAATTGTTCTCTCTATTGAAATGAAAATGCAAAAAAAGAAAAGAAATAAGAGTTATTTTAATGTTTGGGGGCCGCGGCTGGGAGCGACACGCCCCAAACGCAACACGAAGCGGAGACATCCCCAAACGCTCGATCCGGCGCGATTTGTGGGACATTTTGGGGGACACAACTGGAGATGCTCTTAACCTCTAGTAGGCAACATACCCGACACAATGTGGCACTCTGAGAACATATCTAGTGATACCGTACTCTGAGTACCATGATACCACTCTTCAAAATTTAAGTTTTAAATGTCAAAAAAATTAAAACCAAAATTTTGCGCGTTTGCAAGACGCGTGTCTATGTGCCCTGTTACTTCCATAACCAAATTCAAGATACCTAAGAGAAACAAAAATGAGAAATCAAACATGAATAGTGTCACATATACAAAATGGCACTATTCACATAGTATCTGTCTTTTTTTGTTTCTCTTGGTGTATTTTAAATTTGGCTGTTAAAAATCTAGAGAATGTTAACACACATCTTGTCAACCGTCACAAATTTATTTCAAATTTTTTGATACATAAAATTCAAATTTTATGAAATGGTATCATGATATCATGTAAGGTGTGGTATCACTAGATATATTCCCGTGGCACTCTGGCCACCCCACATCTATGGACCATTTATCCGGAGAAAGCAACATGATTTAACATGTGGCTAAATTAGAAAATGGGCGCTGGACAGTACATAGATTACGGAAAAATGGAATCCCGCTTCCAGCCGAATGCCCGCTTTTTTTGAACATCACATATATTACTTAACTGAGCCAGCAGGACGCCTCATTAAAAACCTTCCAGTCCCCTTAGGTACCCTGGAAGGAAAAGAGTGCGTCTGGTACGTGCTGCTCCTGATCAGTACAAAGTTACATCTTTCAGAATAAAAGGCAGAATAAAACTAGGAGGGGACTCATCCCATCTAACTACAGAATTAGAGGTGAAAGCATATCTAGCTAACTCATGGGCCAGAATGTTTGCCTTTCTATTACAATGATTAAAATCAATAAAATCAAATTCTTGCGCCTTAGAGAAGCAATCATAAAGAATGGCCGAATTTGGACTCCGTACTTCCACCTCCGAATCGCAAGCTTGGATCACCTCCAGTGAATCAGACTCAATTGTCACTCTTGTCACTCCAATTTCAAGAAGGAAAATCAATCCTTTGTGTAGAGCTAGGGCCTCCGTTGCCGTTGCATCATGAACATGTGATAACGGGCAAGCTAGGCCGGCAATTGCATCCCCTCGATCATCTCTCAAGACCGCCCCAGCTGCACCTGTACCATTTGAGTGAAAAGCAGCGTCGACATTCAATTTATAGGTTCCACGCGAGGGTTTTACCCATGTAGTATCACGCACCACACTGGATACAGAAGCTGCAGGAACGAAATTTGATGTTAGAGCCTGGATTGCAAAAGCAGTACGCCTAGGTTCAGCAACACGCTCTCCGTTCACAATCTCCCTTCTCTGCCACCATAGGTACCAACATGTGACAGCTATAGTTTCTTTTAACTTTAAATTGCTGAGAATTGGAGACTTTAGGTTTTGTCGATAGAGTAAGTCCTCCAGAATAGTAGACCCAGACCATTCACCTGTTACCGCCTGTTTAATGTAATCAGAAAACCCCAGTGATTTCCATACCTCCCCAGCCCGAGAGCAAGTGAATAATAGGTGTCTCATATCTTCAGCTCCACCTCGGCAAACAGGACATTCAGGGTTTACTTTCATGTGTCTATCAGCCAGAATCGATCTTCCAGGGACAACTCCATGTAATGATCGCCACATAAAAATACGAATCTTGCTTGGCACTTCCAAGTCCCATACTTTCTCCCACACTGGGTTATTTGTAGCACCTCCTTGTCCATCATTTCTTCTTACTCTACTTCCAAATTGATGATCCCATTCTGTGTAATATGCCGACCGTACAGTAAAAGTATATGTCCTTGTATTATTCCATGCCACAAAATCATCATTTAAAGAGTCAGAGAGCGGAATTCGCAAGATTTTTTCAGCATCTATAGCAAGCAAATTGTCTCTGATTATTTCTTCCCCACTCGCCAGTAATAGGATTTATGACCTCATCAACTGTACGGAGAATACTTTGACCCTTTCTTGAAAGCACCTTTCTTGATTTGTTATCAGAAATCCAATGATCTTCCCAAATATTTATTTGCCTTCCATCCCCCACTCTCCATATATGCCCTCGTTTGAAAGTTTTTAAACCTGCAATAATGCTTTGCCAAGAGTAGGAGGACCCCTGTTTGGGGCCAGCTTTTAAAATGTCTCCATGTGGATAATATTTTGCCTTCAAGACTTGAGAGCATAGAGAATCCGGATTTGTAACCAGTCGCCAGACCTGTTTGGCTAGCATCGCCAAATTAAAAGAGTATAGGTCTCTGAAGCCCATTCCTCCACTTTTCTTCGGGATACACATTCTCCACCAAGCAAACCAATGAAGTTTCTTTTGTTCTTCCGTATCACCCCACCAAAACGCAGACATGGCATCATTCATCTCTTTGCAAAGGCTTTTTGGGATTTTAAATACCCCCATAGCATAGACCGGGATTAATTGAATAATAGCTTTTAAGAGAATTTCCTTTCCACCCAGTGACAAGAATTTTCTTTCCAGCCTTTCAGTCTCTCTATAATTCTTTCAAGAAGATATAAGAAGCTTTCACTTTTATCAAGACCAATCATTGACGGTATTCCCAGATATTTTTCAGCTATTGCCTCTGTCATAATATTAAGTTCTGTGCAAATATCTGCCCTTAAATTCACCTCAACATTAGGACTAAAAAAGATGCTGCATTTTGACTCACTTATCATCTGTCCTGAACATGCACAATATTCTTCCAGTACTTGTCTCAATGAGGTTGCATTAATCATATCTGCCCGCATAAGTATTAAGGAATCATTAGCAAAAGGTAAATGAGATACTGATGGTGCATTTCTGCACACCCTAACACCTTCGATGCCACGAACCTCCTCTTTATGAGCCAACAAACTAGAGAGCCCTTCTGCACAAAGAAGGAATAAATAAGGAGACAAAGGATCCCCCTGACGGAGACCCCTGCTTGGAGAAAATTCATCTGTTTCTTGATCATTATATCTAACCTTGTATCTGAAAGATTTAACACATGCCATTATAAGTCTAACAAAATCAAGGTGAAACCCCAGCCGGGTCATCATTCTCTCAAGGAAAACCCACTCAACCCGATCATAAGCTTTATTCATGTCCAATTTCACCGCACAATAACCCTTCTTCCCTGTCTTCTTATTTTTAATACAGTGCATACTTTCATAAGCAATGAGAATATTATCAGTAATTAACCGGCCAGGTACAAAGGCACTTTGTACATTTGAAATAACTTCATTCAAAATGACCTTAAGTCTCAAAGCGATCATTTTTGATATTATCTTATATAGAACATTGCAAAGACTTATAGGTCTGAATTGGGATATTTTCTCCGGGGACTCCACCTTTGGAATTAAGACGATTACAGTATCATTCCAGCCTTCTGGGATCGCCTTATTGTTTATAGCATCCAGAACTTCTTTCACAATAGAATCCCCAATAATACTCCAACATTTCTTGAAAAAAATTGCATGTAGTCCGTCTGACCCAGGGGCTTTGGTGTCCCCAATAGAGAACAGAGCTTTCTTAACATAGTATCTGTCTTTTTTTGTTTCTCTTGGTGTATTTTAAATTTGGCTGTTAAAAATCTAGAGAATGTTAACACACATCTTGTCAACTGTCACAAATTTATTTCAAATTTTTTGATACATAAAATTCAAATTTTATGAAATGGTATCATGATATCATGTAAGGTGTGGTATCACTAGATATATTCCCGTGGCACTCTGGCCACCACACATCTATGGACCATTTATCTATACCAATATAAAAAAGCACAGAGGGGGCAGAACCAACGAAATACGGCCATCAGATGGACATCTAACGCTCCAAATCATCATCACGATTAGCGCTAAAACAGCCAGGCTGACAACTCCCCATCGCTAATAAGTCGCACGCTAATCACCCGGACATAATCCCTGGACAACGTCGCCCAACGTCGCCCGTCGCCCGGCCGCCGCCCCGTCGCCCGGCCGCCGCCCCGTCGCGCGTCGTCCGCCGCGGCCGCCGGCCCTGCCTTTCTTCACCGCCCTTCCCATGCTCGGCGAACAACGATGTCCTGCTCCTAGACGTAGTGTCCCCTCACCGCTGTTGCCCTGGTCGTTCATCTCCGCCACCGGCGCTAGGTACCCCACGGATTCAGTTTTTGCAACTTCACCAATTTCAGATCCATCTATGAATACCCCGCAAAAAAAAAAATCATCTCTGAATTTCCATCGCAACTGTTCATTTCCTTTCATTAACTGCAAATGCAACTCTGAAAGTGGAGGAATCGCACTGTGCAATAGCTCCGTCCCTACTGTATTTTTTCATGCCTTTTGTCTTGTTTGGTTAGATACGTCAAGAATTTCTGATAAGTTAAAGAATGTGGATTTTGTACACGCAGGTAATGGTTCTGGATGAAGTAAAAGAGTAAGAAACATCCAGGTTCCATTTGATTCGTGAATTAACTTAGAAGTTTAGTGGATGTCAAGATGATGTAAAACTGCAATGCTATCTCCTGCATATGACGATTCTTTTTTAGATACAGAGGTTGTATAGTCCAGGTGTGTGTGTCCAGATCATATTCAGCCATTACATATGCTTCGTACAGCATCATGCCATTGTTGCTTTAAGATATCTTGCAGGCAATTTTTTTTTCAAAAACAGCGGTAACCATTAAGATGTGTTGACATGTTCAATTCAGAATTTGTTTCCATATAGGAGCAGCTGACAATTGATTGGCTCCCTGATACCCTAAAGCTTTGAAAGTTGAAAGCAATTCAGCTGCTATGTCAATTTTATCATTTTTTTTTGTTGATTATCATGCAGATTCTAAGTGGCTGTGAAAGAGCTGGCACTCTGCTACTGTTAGCCTGCAGCTCAAATCATCTACAAACAAAGTCTGCATTCTTTGAACTGAGTTATTGTGAAACTAAATATCAAGTTGAAAGTAATTCAACTGATATGTTATTTCTCTCATACCGTTTCTACATTTTGTTGATTATGCAGATTCTAAATGGTCATGGAAGAGCTGCAAGTTTCTTACTGTTAGTCTTCAGTTGAAATCATCAAGAAGCAAAGGTCTGCATCGTATTTAAATGTTTTTTTGTCAGAAATATCGTCAAGAATAACAGATATTATCATTTTCAGTTTTCAATTGACGATAATGCTCTTGCTCAATCTGTTTAACAATAGATAGTACCGTAAGGTCAATGGAAAGATAGTTTCATTGCAATTGCATCAGTTGCTGCTACTATTGTTGGAAACCCGAATGTCACGATGGTTTAGTAGCGAAAAAGGAGAACATATATGATAAATGTAAAAAAGTTGCTTTCATATAGGAAAATGGGTTCATTTTGATACCTCATTAGGTGATGCAATGTTCAGGTGTGTTTCATCTTAATCACTATTAGTGTGTAACTGAAATAAAAAACAATTTCTTGGAATTTCGTTTTAAATTTTAACCCGTTAATGGCTTGCCTTTTCTTGGGCAGCATACATAATAAAACCGATGTTGTTCTTATATAGCTAAATATGTAAATACTCTTCAATCAAAATAAAAAACTGAACACTGGTTTCTAGATTCTGTATCTTGTAATTGTTTTTTTGGGAGTCAAGTAATAACGGAAAGTTATGCTTTGAACCTCCAGTTTCCCCTTCAAATTTCAGTCTTTGTTCATGTAGGTTGTGATGTATTTTCGGAAAAGCTTGGTCGATGTTGTATAGGGTTGTATACTTTCATACGGTATGCAACAAAATTGCCCATGAGTCTAGCTTGGTATCGATCAGACACAAACCCCAGTTAATCTATATTTATGGACGGAATCGCCGATGCTCCATTCAGGAGGAAGAAGACAGTCGTTATACAATTTTGTATGACGTGGATTTAGTTACATATATTGTTATACATAAGCGAACTCCTGCAACCAAATATTTGAATAAAGTAACTCATGATACCTATTTGAATATGGGAATACCATGTTGTCTGGATTATATATATGTTTTACCATATCTGTAGCCTCCTAGATAGTGTTATGCATCTGTAATATTCATAATAAGAATGGTCCTTACAATTTAGGCCATTATGGTACCATAGTTTCTACTTTCTACTGTCATTTTTTCCGATATTCTTCTTTCTGTGAGCAATTCCACCGGCTTTTTCGGTATTCTCCTTTTTCTCAACAGTTTGATTGTCGTACCTTCATCTGCTCACATGTGCTGTTTAGAGTTCCTCTCCGTGCCTAATCGATCTGCATATTGTACCAAGGCTTATTCCTGCATATATATACTATGCCATGAGTCTATTGTACTAAGGCTGAGTTAATGATTGACTGCTCTGTTTACCCTCCAAAATTAATCCCCCTATCAAGTTCCAATTTATTTTCCATGTAAACTTTACCAAACTAAGCTTAAATTGTTGTTGCTACCAATGCCCCTTCAAACCAGGAATAAGTGCATGTGCATAGTGTATCACGTGTGTAACAATTATATCAAACATGTGCATGGAGAATGTTTAGATCATAGTGCCTTGCAGGTTTCAGTACGCCAACAAGTTTCAATTGAGAATTATTATTATTATTATTGCGCTGAAAATGTAAGTCTGCCTCTTTCATATGATCAGATATACTGTTGACATAAGCATCAACTATATGTGTTTGCGCTATCTTCCTTTCACCCGTCATCTAACAGCTGAATTAAGTAGTGGCCCAGAAGCTTGATTGCCATCGAAACCTAATAAATATTGCAAGTGTAAATGGCGCCAGGAATAGTAGTTGCGCAAGATACACATATAGCAGGTAAGATGCTCTAATTGCTAGACAGATATGCTTTCGCTCAACCACAGATTTGTTGTTTATACACAGTATGTAAATACTGATCTGGGTTGACATGCTTGTCAAACTGCTTCTGTTAGGTCTACTCTCAAGTGTCGACACAAATATGGACCAGACGCTGCGAGTCATCCACAGTTTTGCATGTCTGAAATGTTAACAGTACGTTTATTGTACCATTACATGGGCTTGGGGTAATTTAGTTTGGCCAAAAGTGCATGCCATCCAATCCATTTATTTCCTCAGGTTGATACAACTTGCTCAATAGTCTCGACCAAATAAACAAGAGCTGCGGATTAAAAGAAAAGAACCGCTCTGAACCTTCAAGAGGAAAATAATGATGATGATGATGATATTAAATCAATCAGAAGAAGGAAAAAAATCTCACTTTGTAACAATTACTCAATTCTCCACAGATTACACTACAATTATTAGAATACAGAAGTGTAGTTTTGCCGATAGGAGATTGTTTCTTAAAAGCGTATGTTTGTGATATTCTCTTTCTCAAGTTCATTGCACATTTGTAAGCTGTTGCTGTTTATTTCCAACTAAACAGATGATACTTCAAATAGCAAGAACCAATCCGTGAATTTTGCCTTCAGGTTTGTATGTATAAGACTGAATTTTGTTGTTTGGTAGTTGTTGTGAGAATGGGCTGCATCTGCTACTTTGATTGATTTCCTAAGATTACACGTGCATTGCACGTGCACAATTACTAGTCCGGAGAAAGCAACATGATTTAACATGTGGCTAAATTAGAAAATGGGCGCTGGACAGTACATAGATTACGGAAACATGGAATCCCGCTTCCAGCCGAATGCCCGCTTTGTGACGAGGCGCCGGAGATTAACAAGACTAGTGGTTGTGGCGCCCCACGCGCCCCATGGGGCGCCTCCTTACCAGAGTTGGGCGTCCCAAATCATGTAAGTACATGAAAGTAAATACACTGAGTCAGGCACTCCCTATACAGTGTTTTCTTTATTTATTATAAGAGCAGCTGCATGTTTACTTATCTTTATTTATTATTTCGCTCCAGTAAAATCTCTAGAGTTATGTTATGACCCAAAGCAGCACAAGATGTTTACTGGGCACCGAAAAATTTACATTCAATTTTGCAAGGAAAGCAACACCAAGAGTAGACTTTGCACTTTACAATGGCAAAGATATACACCGAAATAAAATCATGAAGAATGCTTAACCGAACTCTTAACTAATCTATTACACGTTGACTTGAAGCATTACCTAGGCAAAACATGCTTGCATGATAGAAATCAGAAGGATAGCTGGACTGAGTTTTGAACTAATCTTATGTTGCATATATACTTCCTGTTGTAATCTAATCAAATAGGCCTTGCATAAGCTCCTCGTAGCAGTCGTCGATAAAGCACATCACAAGGGAAACCGAAATGCATGAGTGTCTTTCACATGGATAGCAGTACTTCTGATTTACCATACATTGAACATCTTAGTAGAAAAAATTTAAGGAAGCATGATCAATATAGAAGTAGTTATCGTACACGTCTCGAGACAGCCTTCCAAAGCAGAAAAATATACATACTATAGATTTCAGAGAATAACCCGGCGGGAATTCTAATTATAATAGGGAATTAGCAAACAATTACAGCATCATGCATGATATTCTATAAAAGGGTTTCACTGAAGAAGTAATCCTAGTCTGAAACATAACAAAAATACTTATTTAAGTTATTACAATTGGTTATATGCAGTTCCATAAAAGGGTTTCACTGAAGAAGTAATCCTAGTTAGTGGCATTATATTCTATGTTAAGACAAGAAATTGTAAGGCACTTAGAGAGCACATTCACATGGGAACTTGCATAATCCTAATAGCTACAATTACAGCATCATGCATGATATACTATGTAGCAAGCAACCCGCAAAATCAATAAACCTGAAGTTAGTGGTAAACAGCTAAACTACAAAAAACCTGGAATTGCTAGACTGAGACATACAACTTTCCGGGGTGACTTGGGACTTTTCATTGCACCAACACAGACCATATTGCTTGTTTGAAACAAGAAGCGTTACATGAAGCAGAACTAACAATTATTACAGGGTGCAGAACTGAGAAATTGTATTGGCATACCTAGATCTGAGTCGGATGTATCTCACCAGTGTAATACAAATGGTGAAAAAAATGTATTGAAGCTCCAGAATACACTTTTTTTTTGCTAGACAGGGAATATGCTAAGACTTTCAGTTTGTCGACCTGAAAAAGTTTCCCAATGGTATTGTTATTACAGTCCATGCTTTACCAAGGGTGCATATATATATTGATGCTGAGTGTCTACCAACTCAATATTAGAAGTCTGAAAATCAAATGGTAACAAGAAAGTTGCCACCATCACAGTATCCCCAATGCACACATTTGTAATTGATACTTCGGAACCACACAAAACATGAATGAAACCTTAGCAGAAGAATTAAACTTTTGCGGTCAGCACATCCAGGCATCAACAGATATGGGTAACAGTGAATCAGGTACAACAATTGAGTAGTAAGTATACCTAACAAGGAATACATTGAAGCACAGTCCCATGACTCATCAGATTGATTCTACCAGGAATCAGTAATAAAGTAAACATGAAGTCCGAGGAACAAAAAATTAGAAGTCTGCATTGTATTGAATGATATCCCATTAGAGATCTAGCATATTGCTTGTTTCACCTGAACTGTATTTGTTTGGTCATTATCCAAAACAGGATACTAAATTTCAAAATATGAATATGTTGTCTAGCTTAACAAATATATACATAAAGATCTCCTCGATATGTGACTTTTGGAAATGTACCTCTCGGGAATCTCCATCATTAATTGATCTTTCCATCAGTAGAGGTCTTCCATTATAGAGCAGAACCAGAATTCAATGAGTGCTTTTCCGAAAGACTGGAGAAGGAGTAGATAATTAAGTTAGTGCCTTAAAAGAACTTCGAAACATAATAGAACACTTTTTCAACAGACTACTAATAAAACAGTTTTTGTCCAGTTAGCGTAGAGTAGAGAATTCAGTTAGCGCCTGTAATTTTACATTCTGCTTCATGCTATTCTATATTAATTAGAGATTCTTCAAAGATAAAAAAAAAATGTACTCATGTGACGTGTTCCTTCATATCATCATATGCATCAAAAACTCACTAACGAAAGTATAGTTCTTTATTGAAAACAAAAACCTCGGCAAACATAGTACCACAACAAACCTTCTGATCTTATGCCCAAATAATTTTATCTGCACTTCCTTTTTTATACATGACACCGATTTAACACTCCAGCCACACTAACTTCACATAATCTTATTATAAACGAAGTGGTTAACTTCCTGCAATTCAGATTAGAACACTTTTTAAAAAAATGGTATTGACTTAATTAAATATTAAAACACATCAATGCGAAAATGTTGATTCATCCATTTGGTAGTACATGCCAATAATTTGGGTGCCTTTGAACTTTTATAATTAACGCATGTAGCTTCATCATCAAGCCTAAAACTAACACTAAATCGGTACTATTGATCTGGATCAGGATACTTCAGTTACTATGGATATGCATAACAAAATGGAAAGAAGAAACAATCTAAGTATACCTTCAATCCAATGCTTTAAGTGAGCCTCTGGTCCAGCCTTCGTATTTCAACTCGTACAGCTACCACATGTTGCTTACCTGAGGCAAAAGAGAGGGAAAAAATGCTAGGACACAATTTAACGAGAAGGGAGGGGAGATGGGACTAGAGGAGTTCGCCAAGTTCTCACCAGCACAGGTGACGGCAATGTTCGTGAAAGCAGCGACTTCGGACACAAAAACATAGGGGCGGGCATGAACATAGAGAGGGGCACCACCGGTTGCATCCTCTTGTTGCCAACACTCTGACCTAGGTAGAAGGTCCTGGCCCATCCAATATAAGATGTACAAGCTGCAGCAAGTTATAACGAACATAAGCACTGCACTAACATCAGTATACTGACACTGCAGTTCTAAAGACTGATCATATGCGGGGGGAAATAGCTCTTTGTATACGAACAAATGAAATAAGACAACAGAACAAGATGCGAGTATAGCAAGTAAAATAGAAAACTGGTGATGCAGGAAGATAAGATTAGTTAAGGCCATCAATTTTTTGAAGAAAATGTGGTGTATATTAAAAAAATGTGGGTGCAAACAAAGGAAAAGTACAACCAGGCAAATCTACTTCAGTGAAAGACCAGCAAGTATTATGGATACGTTTGGTTTGCAGCCAATCCCAACCACACCAAAATTTTGGCTTGCCCGTGCCATTTGGTGGCCGTTTGGATCAGCGCCAAAAATTTGGCTCGCCCTAGCACACCATGAGCGTCCCAGTGTTATTTGCGCCAACCTGTGGGCATGCTGTGGGTGCAGAAAACGATCGCCAAAATTTTGGTCATGCCGATATTTTGGTGGGGCAAGTTGGGGCTCAAACCAAACAGGCCCTATATGCCAGAGTATGAACGTGAGCAGACCAGTCCAGAAAATATACCATCGGAGTACATGCACAGAACTTTCTAGATCACATTTTTGCTTGAGATATTAAGGAATCAAAATGTTTGTATGTGAGGTGATGAAAAATATTGACCAGTAGAAAGGAATATTGCAGGTATGACCTCTCTTAGCATCAGGAAGATGCCCTTCGTGGGGGCAAACCGAGGAATCCTGATACATTATTGAAAGCAGTCATTGTGTGAGCATCACGAACAATGAATCCATTTATAAGGAAATGAGATTTCACATACACATCTTCCAGGAACAAACTCAACAGATGGACCCCAATAACTTCAACTGCAACTACTCCAGCAAGCTGCAAGTAAAATCTACTTAGAGCATCCCAGCCGTTGGGGCTCCCCAGGCCGAAATCCGGCGCTATTTAGCGCCGGATGGATGTATTTTTGGCCTGGGGAGGCCCATTTTCCCAGCGGCGAGCCCAGGATGGATGAAAGTGTTTGACAAAATACGGCGAATTCAGATAAAACTAGGCGAAACTCGTTCAAACATAAGCGAAATTTAATGATATTTAAGATATATAGGCGAGTTTGTACACATATAGGCCGAATTCGTACATTTATATGAATTCGGCGACAGGGAAGCATAAACTACTACATGTCGTCGTCACTCGAGTTCCCGGTGTTCGGCCCCGCCGGCGGCATCCCCAGGGGGAGTTGCCGGCCTCGATGTGCGCGAGAACACGGGCGAGCGTGTGGCCCAGCGCACCCCACCAGCGGCGGTGGCCGGCGGCGTTGTTACACGCTGGAGGAGGGGAGGACCGTCTGCGAGTTCCCGTTCGTGCCGAGACGGAAGAACTCATTCCAGGTCGTAGTTGTGCGGTACCGCTCCTCCGCGCGCCGTCGGTGAGGGTGACCAGCACAGCGTCGATAGCAGCATCAAGCTCGTCGCCTCCCACCGGAAACGGTGGGATCGGGACTCCCCCCGCGCTCAAGCGCCATCCTCCGGGCACGCGAAAGTCCGGCGGTGCTGGGTAGCTCGCCATGTGCAGGAGTCCCGCCTCCCACTGGTGTAGGGAACGGCGGCCGAAGCCGTTGTTCGCCGCGCCGTGGCCCACCATTGCTTGCTGGTGGAGGTGGATTGGGGAGAGAAGATAGGGCTGGGGAGAGGAGGGAGACAGCGGTGGTGAATGCGGCGAGACGTGGTAGGTTCCTCGATAAATAGAGGGAGCCGCGCGTGAATCCAAGGCGACGCCGCGTGGAAGCTACGCGTCCGGCGAAGTCTGACCAGCGGCAGGCTTTTGAAGCGCGCTGAAGACGATTGGCCTCTATCGCTGACAAGTCGGGGCCACCATCCGCGCGGGAAGCTTTCTCGACGTTTCCCGCGCTTTCGTTTCGTCCGGAGTCCCCGAGCGCTCCCCGGGGGGGCGGGGATGACCTGGGCTCGCCGGACGGATGAAAGCCCAAATCTGGGCGAAAACGAGGTTCCGGGAGCGCGGCTGGGCCGTTTTCGTCCATCCGGATGGAAAAAGGGGTCCCGGGGGGCTTCCCGGGGAGACGGCTGGAGATGCTCTTAGCAAGTAACTATAGAATTTACAGTTTCACAACACAAATAGGAAGCAACATTTAAGATGTGTGGAAGAATACTCCCTCAGTTTAGTACGAAAGCTAACTCAAGCAAATGGCCAAATAACTGATAAAGAGATGAAGTGTGACACCAAGAAGGCATACACAGGTGTTTAGGATGAAATCATGAATGCCCTAACAGAGCTTACCATTTAAGGGACCTGCTCCTATAATAATGGTAGGCAATCTCCATTTGCATCATGTATTTTCTACTCCACAAGATCCTGACCAACATTTATCATGTTACTCGTGTTCAACGGTTCAACCTTCGAAGACCCGAGTGGTTAGAAGGCTATCTATATAGAAATCAAGTAATATAAGTGATCAGACACCCTCTTCACAAACTAATACATATATGCAACAAGAACCTAAGAAGGAAAAGCACAGAGGTGCAGAGCAGCCTCAAAAACCCAAGCAGAAGTCACCGCCGACCTACCTTTTGTACTCTGTGCTAGCCCACCTGCAGCGCCACCTATGCCAATGTCGTAGCCGCAGCTGACCCAGAGCCCCAATGACATCATCCTCGGAGGCACGCTCCTGGACTACACACCCACGACAGATGTCGCCAGTCGTGACGGCGGCAACAACCAATACAAGCGGTCGCTACGATGTAGGAAAGACATGCTCCTTCGACCAGATTGGCGTCAAAGCAATCGCCTTCCCAGCGGCGGTGTATTCCCTTTCTCCATAACATGCAATTTGTTTTTAGTCCTAGTCTCCTAGATTTTCTTCTGCAGCTATTCTGCATGGAAGCATTTCAACAAACATATGGTGGGCATGGCACAAACCTGCAAGGTCTAGCACCTCGTGGATGGCCTGTCGATTGCAGCGGTAGCCAGACATTTGACACCGCGGAGTCATCTTGAGGAGGCCGGGCAATTAACGACGAACTTACCAGAGAAAGTGGAGCGAGATGCGCGCCTTTCTCCCTGCTGCCCGCGTCCAACCCCTCAACGTGGAATGTCCTGGGTGTGCGGCGTGGAGAGGAAGGAGCCGGTCTCCTCCGTCCTCCTCCCGCAGCCGCTGCAGCCACCGGCCCCTCAATCGTGGAAGACTGGAAGTCCGGTGATGAGCACCCCTCTGCTCGACGACGATGAGGCGCGATAGATACGAGGTGAGCGGCAGCAGGGAAAGAGGAAAAAGGCGAAGGGAGGAGACGAGGGAGCAGCGGTGGGGAAAGAGGAGGTGGGCGGAGGGAGCAGACGACGGAGGCCGGCGGAGCAGCGGCAGAGGCAAGGGGAGAAGCAGGGAGGCGACGACAGCACGCAATGCGTTTCCTCGATCTCTATCTCCTTTTCCCAGCCAACCACTATGTGACACGTGAACCAGACGGTGGAGATAAACGAGCCCAGCAACCCGGTAAATCAAACGAGCGGACCTTATGGCGCCCGTCCCATATCGTGGCTGCATGTTCTGTTGGAGATTCGCGCTATTGGGCCCACTCGCTCAAGCAGTTGACCCCTACCTCCGGAGCGATACATCTAGGGACGACAGCGATACACGAGCTATGAAGGACAGAGCGGATGCGAGATACATGGCGTTGGCAGGTCCTCGCCGTCCTTGCTCTGCCGCGGCATGGACCTGACCGGGACCCCCACTCACTGCCCCTGTCCTCCCGTTTCGAATTTGGATCTCATGGTCATACTCTTCTCCTTCCTTCATCCTCCTCAATCCGGCAGACCTCTCCATGCGAGATCTGTGCTTATGTTTGGGTTTCTGGTCGATTTGGTCTGGAATCTCGAGGCGGGCGGCTCGAATTGAGGAGTCCGGCTCTCTGAGCTGATCTGACCATGGCTTTGTTTGATACGCAGCTGCCCCTGATGCAGGTACCGAACCACGCTACTTTCCTCTGCTCCATTTTTAGCCTTGTGGGCTTCTTCCGCCTGCTAGTCCCGTGTGAATCTCTCTCACAACAGTCAGATGTTGGACCTTTGTACGTGTTCAGTTTATCTGAATCGGGACCGGATGTTGCAAAGAGATATTGTTCTTGGACTGATATCTATTTGAGAGTAATTGCCAGAATTTATTTTTCATACTAGTTGCAATTAAACTGCTCTTTGGATTAAAATACCCTCTTCTTAGATAGATAAACTGAGAGCATGCATGCCCAGAGTCCTTATCCTGGAGCATGTGGATTCCGAGGGAAAGTGTATGTGGTATGTCCATTGTGGTTCTTCCGATCTTCAGCTTGGGGTGTTTGTGCAGCTAGCAGATTACCAGGGGGTCATTTATTTGGCCCAGGGTGAAATCTTATATTAGAATTATGAAGCACAAAGCTTACTTGATCGATACTCTTCATATATACGTCTCATAGGAGTCTCAAATATATTCTTTCCTCTGGTGTATCTATATTAGCCTAAAACTCGTGTTTTCCATGTTTATTGTACTGACTTGTTTGCCTAAAAAATAATCTTGTTATGTATGCTCTGCATTGTAGAAGATCAATTAAGGTACACCGTACGCCTGATGCTCTGCTCGAAGAGAAGTAGTTCATACATGAAACAAGAATGAAATCTCCCTAGTAACCTTTCGCCTTGCTAGTGAAAATAGAGTAGGCAGCTAACGGCTAACGCAAAACTCAAGTGGTGGTAGTCTGCTTGTATACTGATGATTTTTCTGCAATCAATGTCAGGGAGCAAGAGAAGTAGCAGCTAACTATCTTCTACGGTGGGAAGGTGCTTGTGTTCAACGACTTCCCTGCAGACAAGGCGAACGGCCTGATGCAGATGGCTGGCAAGGGCAACCCTGTCATTCAGAACGTCTCTGCGCCCGTAACTATTACCAAGGTCCAGGCAGCCGCCCCGGCCCTAGAGAGCAGTTTGCCTGCAGCTCAGGTTGATGCTCACAAGCCTGCTCACGCGAAAACTTCTGGTAATTACCCTGTGCTTTCTTATTGTGGAATATATTTTGATTGTTTAGCATGCATCTTACTGAATCGTACTTATCTTGATTAATGATCAAACCTTTTCTGTCTTTTTAGATATGTCAATTGCTAGGAAGGCGTCACTTCATCGATTTCTTGAGAAGAGAAAGGATCGGTAAGCTGCTCCTTTTGTCATGAACTCATGATTCACAACATGTTCATCTCTTATCGCTGAAGTTTGTGGATCTAACATGTGCTTTTGTGTTCTTGTAGTCTGCATGCAAAGGCCCCATATCAAGATTCTCCTTCAGATGCAACACCGGTCAAGAAGGAGCCCGAGAACCAGGCTTGGCTTGGACTACAGCTAATAATGTTGCGCTGAAGCCAAACCCTGTGTCTGCAAGAGGAGAGCGACGGGAGATCTGGTCTGTGCCATATAATTGCTACCAGTATATTGTTGTATCGACTTACCGAGATACTCGAAGGATGTTGTTTTGATTTTTGAAGGAAGGTATCTGTCCCAAAACCAGAGGGATGAATTGTTTTTTTTTGGTTATGCAGTGATTACTTTAAACCCTCTAGAAAGGGAGTTCAAACTGAATTTAATATCCCTTCCCGTCCTTAAGGGATGTCTCTGAATCTGATGTAGTACTACATTATGATAAGTTCTGTTTGTGAACAAGCAGATGTGGTTGTTGTATGCATTTATGTGCTACTATCTTCAATAGGCTCCAGTTTTATGTGCTTGGATATCTATTTAGTTAGTTGCTATTGAAATGTGGTTGGAGACACATGGTTGGATATTTTATTAGCTCTAAAAAGAACTTAGGTGCCGTACGATTTTCAATTCGACAACGATATTACTATTGAAATCATGGTTAGATATACACCATTAGCGGATACTTTGAGACCCATATTTGGATATCTTATTAGCTTAAACAAGAACTTCTTAGACACAGACAAATTTCAACTTATTACGAAATTACAATTGAAATATGGTTAGCCATACACCACATCATCGATGGTTACGGTTACTTCGAGATACATGCTAGGATATCTTATTAGCTCAAAAATGAACTCATGCCCAAGATTAGAATACCTATTTGTTCCACATCGAGGTGGTTACCTATATTACAACTTAGGATACTTTCACCAACATTAAAAGGACTTCACCGGGGAACTATAAAATACCAATGCACTGGGTTCATCTATCACGCGGATATGATTATGATATAACTACTGAAATCATGGTTAGCGATGCACTACCCACGGTTATTTTGAGACACATGCTTGGATATCTTATCAACTCGGAAAATAACTTCTTAGGCACCAAACGATTTTATATTGAATATGAGGTAAATATTGAAATCATGGTTAGCAATACACCACCAACGCGTGGTTACTCTGAGATACATGCCTGGATATCTTATTACCTCAAAAAAGACATGGCTCAGGAGTAAGGTACCTATGTGTTCCACGTCAAGGTGGTTACCTATATTACAACTTATGGATGCCTTCGCCAACCTTAGAAGGACTTCAACGGGAAGATATCAATGCATTATATTCATCTATCACGTGGTTACTAATGAGTAGGTGCCCACATGTTAAAATGAGCCTTAGCAATACCACACTGGATGAATGGATGTCCACGTCACGGTGGATATTTGCACTAAATCTTTACGATGCCTTTGCACGAGATCAAAGGACCTAACCCGCCACCTTACGATATCAATAACCATAGTAAGAAACTATGGCGATGTTATATATGTTTTGTAGGACCTCACCATACAACACTGAGTTTATCTACCTCACGGTTACCTATGATACAACCGTAGGGTCCTTTTTCACATATGTCAAAATGAGCCTACGATATACAGAACCTTAGTAAGAATCTATGGTGATGATTGTTATGTTATAGTTGCATGGTGAAGTCCTTCTAATGTTGGCGAAGGTATCCGTGAGGTAGATAAACTCTAAGGCTACTATGGTTGTTGCATGTTGAGGTCGTTCAAAACATAGTTAACATCACCATAGATGCTACTATAGTTGTGGCGTAAGGATGCCGAGTTAATTAGGTCCTTTGATCTTGGGCGAAGGAATCCCAAAGCTTTAGTGTAGATATCCACCTACAAGTGGACATCCATTCATCGTGTGTGGTATTGCTATGGTCATTTCAACATATGTGAAAAAAGGAAAATATCATTATATCATAGGTATCCGTGGGAATCGATTCATAAGTATCCATGGTGGTGGATTACTATAGTTGTAATATAGGTAACCACCTCGGCATGTCCACGTCAATGTGGATATCCACACTATAACTTTAGGATCCCTTCACCCAAGATTAAAGGACCTAACCGACAACCTTTAGATATCCGCAACCATAGTAGGCATCTATGGTGATATTATCAACCCAAGATTAGGATACCTATTTGTTCCACATCGAGGTGGTTGCCTATATTGAAACATAGGATACTTTCGCCAACATTAAAAGGACTTCACCGGGGAACTATAAAATATCAATGCACTGGGTTCATCTATCATGCGGATATGACTACAATATAACTATTGAAATCATGGTTAGCGATGCACCACCCACGGTTAGTTTGAAACACATGATTGGATATCTTATCAACTAGAAAAATAACTTCTTAGACACCAAACACATTAATTAGAAGGACTTCACCATGCAATTGTAAGGTATCATTGCATTGGGTTCATCACGTACCATGCTTGTTACTATTGAAATGTGGTTAGAGACACATGGTTGGATATTTTATCAGCCCTGAAAAGAACTGTGAAAAGAACTTAGGCACCGAACGATTTTTGATTCGACAACGATATTACTATTGAAATCATGGTTAGTGATACACCATTAGAGGTTACTTTGAGACCCATACTTGGATACCTTATTAGCTTAAACAAGAACTTCTTAGGCACTGACAAATTTTCAACTTATTATGATATTACTATTGAAATATGGTTAGCGATACACCACCGATGTTTATGGTTACTTCGAGATACATGCCTGGATATCTTATTAGCTCAAAAAAGAACTTCTCATGCCTAAGATTAGGATACCTATTTGTTCCACATCGAGGTGGTTACCTATATTGCAACTTAGGATACTTTCGCCAACATTAAAAGGACTTCACCGGGGAACTATAAAATATCAATGCACTGGGTTCATCTATCACGCGGATATGACTACAATATAACTATTGAAATCATGGTTAGTGATGCACCACCCACGGTTACTTTGAGACACATGCTTGGATATCTTATCAACTCGGAAAATAACTTCTTAGGCACCAAACAATTTTCTATTTGAATATGATGTTAATATTGAAATCATGGTTAGCAATACACCACCAATGTATGGTTACTCTGAGATACATGCCTGGATATCTTATTAGCTCAAAAAATAGATGGCTCAAGAGTAAGATACCTATGTGTTCCACGTCAAGGTGGTTACCTATATTACAACTTCTGGATACCTTCGCCAACCTTAAAAGGATGTCAACGGGAAGATATCAATGCATTATATTCATCTATCACGCGGTTACTAATGAGTAGGTGCCCACATGTCAAAATGAGTCTTAGCAATACCACACTTGACGAATGGATGTCCACGTCACGGTGGATATTTGCACTAAATCTTTACGATGCCTTTGCACAAGATCGAAGGACCTAACCCGCCACCTTACGATATCCACAACCATCGTAAGAAACTATGGCGATGTTATATATGGTTTGTAGGACCTCACCATACAACACCGCGATATCAATGTCTTACAGTTTATCTACCTCACGGTTACCTATGATACAACGGTAGGATCCTTTTTCACATATGTCAAAATGAGCCTACGATATACACAACCATAGTAAGCATCTATAGTGATGATTGAGATCTTATTGTTGCATGGTGAAGTCCTTCTAATGTTAGCGAAGGTATCCGTGAGGTAGATAAACTCTAAGGCTACTATGGTTGTTGCATGTTCAGGTCCTTCAAAACATAGTTAACATCACCATAGATGCTACTATGGTTGTGGCGTAAGGATGCCGGGTTAATTAGGTCATTTGATCTTGAACGAAGGCATCCTAAAGCTCTAGTGTAGATATCCACCTGCAAGTGGACATCCATTCATCGTGTGTGGTATCGCTATTGTCATTTCAACATATGTGAAAAAGGATAATATCATTATATCATAGGTATCCGTGGGAACCGATTCATAAGTATCCATGGCGGTGGATTCCTACAGTTGTAATATAGGTAACCATCTCAGCATGTCCACGTCAATGTGGATATTCACACTATAACTTTTGGATTTCTTCACCCAAGATTAAAGGACATAACTGATAATCTTCCGATATTCGCAACCATAGTAGGCATTTATGGTGATCTTATCTATATTTTGATGCACCTCATTATACAACACTGTGATATCAATGCCTTGGAGAGTTTATCTACCTCATGGTTACCTATGTGTTCCAGTCGAGGTGGTTATCTACATTACAATTTCAGGATACCTTCGCGAACATTAATTAGAAGGACTTCACCATGCAACTGTAAGGTATCATTGCATTGGGTTCATCACATACCAGGCTTGTTACTATTGAAATGTGGTTAGATACACATGGTTGGATATTTTATCATCCTTGAAAAGAACTTAGGCACCGAACGATTTTCGATTCGACAACGATATTACTATTGAAATCATGGTTAGCGATACACCATTAGCGGTTACTTTGAGACCCATACTTTGATATCTTATTATCTTAAACAAGAACTTCTTAGGCACCAACAAATTTTCAACTTATTACGATATTACTATTGAAATATGGTTAGCGATACACCACCGATGGTTACGGTTACTTCGAGATACATGACTAGATATCTTATTAGCTCAAAAATGAACTTCTCATGCCTAAGATTAGGATACCTATTTGTCCACATCGAGGTGGTTACCTATATTCCAACTTAGAATACTTTCACCAACATTTAAAGGACTTCACCGGGGAACTATAAAATATCAATGCACTGGGTTCATCTATCACGCGGATATAACTACGATATAAGTGTTGGAATCATGGTTAGCGATGCACCGCCCACGGTTACTTTGAGACACATGCTTGGATATCTTATCAACTCGGAAAAAATAACTTCTTAGGCACCAAACGATTTTCTATTTGAATATGATGTTAATATTGAAATCATGGTTAGCAATACACCACCAAAGTGTGGTTACTCTGAGATACATGCCTGGATATCTTATTAGCTCAAAAAATACATGGCTCAGGAGTAAGATTCCTATGTGTTCCACGTCAAGGTGGTTACCTATATTACAACTTCTGGATAACTTCGCCAACCTTAGAGGGACTTCAACGGGAAGATATCAATGCATTATATTCATCTATCACACGGCTACTAATGAGTAGGTGCCCACATGTCAAAATGGGCCTTAGAAATACCACATTTGACGAATGGATGTCCACGTCACAGTGGATATTTGCACTAAATCTTTCCGATGCCTTTGCACAAGATCAAAGGACCTAACCCGCCACCTTTCAATATCCACATCCATTGTAAGAAACTATGGCAATGTTATATATGTTTTGTAGGATCTCACCATACAACACTGCGATATCAATGTCTTACAGTTTATCTACCTCACGGTTACCTATGATACAACGGTAGGATCCTTTTTCACATATGTCAAAATGATATACACAACCATAGTAAGATTCTATGGTGATGATTGATATCTTATAGTTGCATGGTGAAGTCCTTCTAATGTTGGCGAAGGTATCCGTGAGGTAGATAAACTCTAAGGCTACTATGGTTGTTGCATGTTCAGGTCCTTCAAAACATAGTTAACATCACCATATATATATGCTACTACGGTTGTGGCGTAAGGATGCCGGGTTAATTATGTCCTTTGAAATTGAGCGAATGGATCCTAAAGCTTTAGTGTAGATATCCACCTGCAAGTGGACATCGATTCATCGTGTGTGGTATTGCTATGGTCATTCCTACAGTTGTAATATAGGTAACCACCTTGGCATGTCCACATCAATGTGGATATCCACACTACAACTTCAGGATTCCTTCACCCAAGATTAAAGGACCTAACCGACAACCTTTCGATATCTGCAACCATAGTAGGTATCTATGGTGATCTTATCTATATTTTGATGCACCTCATTATACAACACTGTGATATCAATGCCTTAGAGAGTTTATCTACCTCATGGTTACCTATGTGTTCCAGTCGAGGTGGTTATCTATATTACAACTTCAGGATATCTTCGTGAACATTAATTAGAAGGATTTCACCATGCAACTGTAAGGTATCATTGCATTGGGTTCATCTATTGCCCGGTTACTTATAAGTCGGTGCCCACATGTCAAATGAGCCTTACACGGTTACCTATGGTACAAGATCTTTTTTCACAAATATCGAAATGAGCCTTACCCGGTTACCTATGGTACAACGGTTGGATTTTTTTTCACAAATATCGAAATGACCTTATCAATAGCACACGCGGAGAATGCATGTCCACGTCAATGTGGATATCTAAACTAAAGCTTTAGGATGTCCCCCAAGATTAAAGGACGTAAAAAACATGTCTTATGGTATCCACGACCATAGTAAGCATCTATGGCGATGTTATCTATGTTTTGAAGGACCTCACCAAACAACATTGTGATATCAATGCCTCAGAGTTTATTTACCTTCGAGTTACCCTTGTGGTCCATGTCGAGGTGGTTACCTATATTTTAACTTTAGGATACTTTTGCCACTATTTTGAAGGACTTATCCAGGCTACTATATGACATAAATGTAGTATAGTTTCATATAACAATTTGATTTAATGATGTCCATGTAACAAACAATACAATTCTATCAGGATTAGGTTTTCTGGTAGACAAGGCTTACCATCACCGGGTATCTTAATATCTGCTAAGTCATATATCACACACATTCATCCCAAATTCATTAATAGCAAACATCTATGGCAATGTTATCTATGTTTTGAAGGACCTAACCATGCAACACTTATATATCATTCCATAGAGTTTATCTGCCTTGTGGCTACCAATGTGTTCCACGTCGAGGTGGTTGCCTATATTACAAATTTAGGATATCAACCCATTGGGTTCACCTATTACACGGTTACTTATGAGTCGATGCCCACACATCGAAACGAGCCTTACATGGTTACCTATGATACATCAGTAAGATCTTTTTTCACACATGTCAAAATGGCGTTATCAATACCACATGCGACGAATACATGTCCACGTCAATGTGGATATCCACACTAAAACTGTAGGATTATATCGCCTAAGATTAAAGGACCTAACCGACAACATTAGTATGTCAACGACCATAGTAAGCATCTATGGTGATCTTATCTCTATTTTGATGTACCTCATTATACAAAACTGTGATATCAACGCCTTAGAGTTTATGTGCTACAATCTTCAATAGGCTCCAATTTTATGTGCTTGGATAACTATTTAGTTTGGATTAGAACATTTGAGGCACCGAACGAGTTTCAATCTAACTATGATGTTGCTATTGAAATGTGGTTAGAGACACATGGTTGGATATTTTATTAGCTCCCAAAACAACTTAGGCACCGAACAATTTTCAATTCGACAATGATTGATATTGAAATCATGGTTAGCGATACACCACTAGCGGTTACTTTGAGACATATAATTGGATATCTTATTAGCTCAAACAAGAACTTCTTAGGCACCGACATATTTTCAACTTTTTATGATATTACTATTGAAATCATGGTTACACCACCGATGGTTACGGTTACTCCGAGATACATGCATGGATATCTTATTAACTCGGAAGAAAACTTCTCAAGCCCAATATTAGGATACCTATGTGTTCCACATCGAGGTGGTTACCCACATTAGAAGGACTTCACCAGGGAACTATAAAATATCAATGCATTCGGTTCACCTATCACGTGGATTTGACTAAGATATTACTACTGAAATCATGGTTAGTGATACACCACCCACGGTTACTTTGATACACATTCTTGGATATCTTATCAACTTGGAAGATAACTTCTTAGGCACCAACCATATTTCTATTTGAATATGATGTTAATATTGAAATCATGGTTAACGATACACCATCGTCGCTTGGTTACTCTGAGATACATGTATGGATCTCTTATTAGCTCAAAAAAGACAGGGGTCAATAGTAAGATACCTATGTGTTCCACGTCAAGGTGATTACCTATATTATAACTTCAGGATACATTCGCCAACCTTAGAAGAACTTCAACGCGAAGATATCAATGCATTGGATTCATCTATCACGCGGCTACTTATGATTATGTGCCCACATGTCAAAATGAGCCTTAGCAATACCACACTGGAAGAATCAATGTCCACGTCACAGTGGATATTTGCACTAAATCTTTACGATGCCTTTGCACAACATCAAAGGACCTAACCCCCCTAGCCTTACGATATCTATAACTTCTTAGGCACCAATCATTTTTTTAGAATATGATATTAATATTGAAATCATGGTTAGCGATACACCACAGACACTTGGTTACTCTTAGATACATGCATGTATATCTTATTAGCTCAAAACGACCAGGCTCAAGAATAAGATACCTATGTGTTCCACGTCAAGGTGATTACCTCTCGACGGCGGAGCGCTCGACCTCAACGCTGCCAATGACGGCGGAGTACTGGCAGCATGCGGGCAGAGTACCGCCAGTAAACATGTACTAGCAGCGTGCCAGCAACGCGCTGCCTTTAAACTGATTGGCAGCACGCGACAAGTAACCCATACCACTGGCGAGATAACATTAACGGGCCTGCGCACGCGACTGGAAACGGTATGCTATTTGCCCATTGACGGTCTTTTTGTGCTACTTCTCGTGAATAAAGATCAACCATATTGACCCGACAAAGATCAACCATGACAGTAATGCTCGAAATACTTATATCGTTTTAGAACGTGAGAGTGCGGTATGGAACATTTTATTAAACAATCCAGATAATCAACATCAGAAACGTAAAGAACCTAATGTGGATTGTACTCTTGAGTTGTGCTATTGGTTACTCTTCACATATTTTTCAAAGAACTTTATACGTAGCCAGCGATCTTTACATGCATTATGTTCGAAAAAAAGAGACGAACATTTTTGGTTCAGACGAAAATTCCGAAATCAAGATGAATCGAACTGAAAAAACAAAACAAGCAAACAAAATCAACTAGCCTTATCAGGTACACGGGGCCTGGGTGGTGTACTCTGCTGGTACCACCTTGAGTCAGGAAAGGACATAGTGGTACCGCCGATGGTACAGCAAACAGTGCAATACCTCACATGCAGTTGTAGGCTTTGGTACAGATACCTGACAATGGTGTATAGCAGTCAACGACAGGTGAGAATCTCCATCACGTTTCAACGGTGCAGGATAAGGTGCTGGCGCCATAAGGTCCGGAGGAAATGCTCGTCCCCAGCAACCAGCCCTCGCGCTAAACATGTACTCCCTCCGTTCTTTTTTATTGACAATAAAAAGAATCGAGGGATAGTATCGTGGATAGTCCCAGCAGTTTGCTAGGGCACACGCACTTGCTTGTTCTCAATGATATGGTTAGAGTTCGAGACTTGGAAGACAGCTAGCTTGGCTTGGATGCAGATCAGGTGACATGCAAATGGCATGTCACGCTGTGCCTCGCAGCCTTCAATCCACCATTCAGCAAGGATCCAACGCACCAGAGCTTCCCAAGGCAAAAACAACATCCAGATACAGACCAAAACGGCACGCGCAGGTCAGCGGCCAAATCGCGCGGGGAAGGCAGGGAAAAGGCGGGCTTTGGCGCGGCGATTTGCCGGCGTCTCCTCGTCTCGTGGCCTTCTCCGGGCGCCGCCGTCGCCACCCGCCACAGCCGCCGTCCGCCGCGGGAACCAGCGGCCGGGGACGACGCCGCCGCCGGCGAGCCGGGGACGAGCGAGCGACGCCGCGAGCCCCGACGAGCGCCTCTTCTCAGGTTCAATCTCTCTTATCAATCAGCACTACACTCTGTGCATCTCGATAAGCGCCTTCTGCAAATATCTGCTAAGCTTTGTGGTTTCAACATAGGAACTACTTCTATTTTGAGTCAGCACTACATCTCTGAATAAATATGTGGAGACTTGCAGCGAGTATTGTACTTCTATTTTATCTGTTCACTACATCTCTGAATAAATATGTGGAGACTTGCAGCGAGTATTGTACTTCTATTTTATCTGTTCACTACAGCACAACATTATACATCTATAGTTCTGTAACTTGTATACACTGTTGTTGAATTTGGCAGAATTGTGCGTTGTGCGATGGGATCGATTGGCAAGATGATACCCGAAGTTGGTATGCGGTTTAGAGATTCGGATGACGCTTGGGAATTCTGGGTAGAATATGGCAGTCGCATTGGTTTTGATGTGAGGAAAAGAAATACCATCAAAAGCAGAACTGATGGAACGATCACTTCATGCAGATTTGTTTGTTCCAAGGAAGGCATTCGAAGGAAAAATCAAATAGACCATGAGCCGAAGCGTATTAGAGCTGAAACAAGAACCAATTGTACAATTCGGATGATTGTTTCATTTGATCGAGTGGCCAAATTTTTCGAAGTCACTGAAGTATATTTGCAGCACAATCACCTCCTTCATTTGCCACAAACATGTCACTTGTTGGCATCACAAAGGAAGATTTCAGATGTGCAAGCTCTAGAGATAGAAATAGCTGATGATTCTGGAATTATGCCAAAAGCTTCACATGAGTTTGCATGTCGTAAAGCTGGTGGGGAGTTCAACGTTGGTTACACTTTGACTGATCAAAAGAATCATTTGCGAACCAAGGTGAGTATGAAAGATCAACGGCTGCATGTTGTAGAGTATTGGATGGAAATAACAGATTTGTCGTTGCTATTGCGAGTTTGCATGGTGATTTAGAGTTTGAGGAGGAGCGCATTGTGATATGTGATCCTTTGGCCAAAACGGTTTCATGTAGTTGTGGAATGTTCAATAGGACAGGGATATTGTGTGGACATGGTCTAAAAGTCCTTGATTTGATGAATATAAAGACATTGCCGACACATTATGTCTTGAAGAGATGGACTAGAGAAGCTCACAATGGAAGTATACAAGATAAGGAAGGAAGGAAAGTGGTAGAAAATCCTAAACTTGAATCTCAACTTCGGTACAGGGATTTGTCTCATCAATTTCACAATGTGGCACATAGAGCAGCCATCTCCCCACAGTGTTGTTTGCTATTGTCCAATGCACTTGCCTCCGTTGCAGCTAGCATACAGGAAATACTCAATACCACTTGTGCTATGGATGAACCATATAAAGACAAAGAGAATATTGACCCAAATGTGCAGCAACTAGATGAATTGCTTAGAGCTGCACGACTAAAGAGAAAAGAGGTTCCGGCAACAAAATTAAGGAGAAAGAAAACTTGGATTGATAAGTTACTCAAGGGGAAGCGTATACCATTGAAAGCTACCGCGCCGACCAAGACGGGAGAAAATGTATGCTGCAATTGGTACATGATTTGTTTTTATTCTTCATTTGTAAACTAATTACTATATTTTTCATTGGCAGCTAAAAAAGAAGGATGGTGTGCAGAAAAAGAAGAAGGATGGTGTGCAAAAAAAGAAGAAGGATGATGTGCAGCCTCAAGTACTAATGGAGAAGTGTGACAACACCAAAGGAGTAAATATGGAGCCCCAAGAATGCAATGCTATCATGAGTTTCACCCAGCTCTTGACGGCTCCGCCTTGTGGTGAGGATGATCTGTTCTAGCGTGCAAGCTCGCTAGAAGTATTTTGGACATAGTTAAGTATAGTATTTTGCGTAACTATAGTAGTCTTTTGGGGCCTAAGTGTACAAATCAAATGGCACTAAATGGCTGTTAAGAGCTCACTGAATTCACTGGAAAGTGGTACTGAATCTTCAAATCATGTACTTCTGAATTACTTGTGATAAACTGGGCTGTTTGAATCTAAATAGTGATGAATGCCATGTCTGAATTGTGTTGTCCAAAACTTAATTTCTTGTGAATCTGAGTGCAAACAGTATTTTGACTGTTGCTTGCACTGTTTCCGAACTAAAATGTTGATGTTTGTATTGTGTTTTGTTCAAACCATTTGTTTGTACTGTTGAATGTTTGTTTTGTTCAGAACTGTGAAGTTTCTGAGCTGAAAACTGTGAAGTCTGGTTGTTTTTGCCTTGGCAAGCTCTGGTGCGTTGGATCCTTGATGGATGGTGGATTGGAGGCTGCGAGGCACAGCGTGACATGCCATTTGCATGTCACCTGATCTGCATCCGCTTGGCTTGGCATGTCACCTGATCTGCATCCGCTTGGCTTGGGGAGACGCGTTCTGCTTTCCACGTCCGATACCAATAGGCAATGGCGGACCCAGAAAGTTTTTGAAGCCTAGCCAAACCACACGTTAAAGCCGTTAAGGGCTGTAGATTATATTTATCACTGTAAATCATCAGACCACTTACTGTATTGTGAGACTGGCGAGCTCGCCCACGGTTCATCACTTGCACTAGGGTTGCTAGACGGAGAGTAGGTTTAAGCGAGGAACTATCATATCTCGCTGACAACAAACTTAGCCGCTTGAACATGTTGTAAACTGGCATCTGTAATACTCTGTATGTGATACACCGGGGGGAGGGGGTGTATTGCAGAAAAAAACCACCTGCCGCAGACGTGCAGTGTTGTGTTGTACCGCTACTAGTAGTAGTACGTCGCACTAGCACTACAGAATGGCTTCTACGCCGACGGCCAAATATCGGGCCGTCGACGTACTGCCCGGCCAGCCCAGCCCCTCAACAAGCCCCTCGGCATACAAACCCCTCGGCGTACAAGCCCCCTCGGCATATGACATGCTATGCCGAGGGTGGCCATCGGCGTACTAGTAGCCCTCGGCATAGGTGGAGGGTGGCACCCTGGCTCGTCGCCCCGCGGCTGTGCCCTGACGGAACCCTGGCGGCGTCAAGCGTATGCCGAGGGCCACCGTCGGCATAGCAGACGCCCATTTCTCCCGCCCATTTATCCTGCCCCTCCCGTCAAAATGACGTCAGCTGCCTAGCCTATGCTGAGGGGCACCGTCGGCATAGCCTCCATCTGTTTTTTTTCCTTTTCCTCACCCATTTCTCCCGCCAATTTTTCCTGCAGTCCCTATATATACCCATGTGTTCTTCTCCAACACAACACGGTGGGGTGTTGTTTGTCCAATGTTGTACCCCAAGGGCCTTCCGGCTACACGCACATGCGCTGACGGCACTTAGACATGTCCTGGACGTATAGGGTTGAACTCACCGGTGGGGTGAACCGGAGGAAACTTGAGATAGCATGGATCCATACTTGCCACCACATGTCCCCATGACCTAACAAAGCTCAAAGGAAGGCACAGTGTCACCGCCGCACCGCCGCTGGGAGTAGTCAATGATGTAGACCGCGCGGTCAATGGATTAGGGTTTCCGTGAAAATCGAGCCTCGGGGGTGGGAATGACCCAGAAAAATATGTGTGAGCACATGGTGACTAGCAGGGTGGGGTGTTGTTTAGTGTCTTATATATTTTCAACATGCTTCTTAATTATTTAGTGTCTTTATGCTTAGTATTAATATATTTTTCAACATGCTTCTTAATTGTTTTCTCTTTCTCAATGCAGGTGATTGAACAATATGAGCGGCGGCAAGGCGGACTCGTCGAGCTTGCTTAGGAATATGCAACAGCGCAAGAGCAATGTTAGAAGGAGTGGGAGGCCACAACGTCCCAATCCGCGTTACGAGGATGGCGCGGGAGGAGGACGAGGACGAGGTGGAGGTGGAGGTGGCTGGGGAGGAGTGGACTTTGACCCACCACCCTAGGCTTCAGGCGACGTCGCTTCCGGGTTCTTTTTGGAGGGGCTGTCTAGAGAGGAGGCAGAGACGGAGTCTAGAGCCGAGGAGGACTCTAGACACGGGTTCGAGACTCCGGAGGAGGAGGTGCGGCCGAAGAAACTGAGGATTCGTGGGGAAGAGAGAGTCCCCGACGAGAGGAAGGAGCCTAAGACTCATGAGGCGAAGACCCTTATTATTCATGCTGGCCCTGACTAAGTGTACTAATTTGGCAATTTCGAACATGTACTTTCATTTTGGTCATATACAATTTAGCATGTACTAATGTTTGATTTCATGTGCAGCAATTGGACATTTCCTCCGGGGACCAAGGGGCGCCTGCCTAGCAGCAAGATTCGAGCTTTGCTTAGGATGTTCTGGCCGGGCAAGTTCTATCCCCTCGGCTCGATCCCCGCTGGCGAGAAGAAGCTACCCACTACTTGGGCGGACTATGAGAATGCCCCTGGCGTAGGCTTCCAGACGGCTGCTGAGGCCGTGACGAGAAAGTTTTGGGTAAGACATATTTTCTAGAGCTTCCGTTCATATTTGATGAACCCAATGTGCTAACTCATGCCTCTCACAATTGTTTTTTTTGCATTATTGAAGCGTTGGTATCGTGTGGAGACCGAGGTTGAGGAGATGGCGAAGATGACTTTGCGGAAGACTTGTGAGAGTTTGACTCCGCAGGTGTGGTACAACCAAAAGATCACGTCCGCTAGTCACTTCTAGTCACAGAGAGGAGAGAGGGTCCACAAGATGTACATTGTCGGTAAGAATCCTAAGGCCCAGTACGAGATGACGGTGGAGGACTACATGTCGGTGAGTGAAATTTCAATGAGATTCTACATTGCTACTTGATACGTCTCAAACGTATCTATAATTTCTTATGTTCCATGCTAGTTTTATGACAATACTCACATGTTTTATACACACTTTACATCATTTATACGCATTTTCCGGCACTAACCTATTAACGAGATGCCGGCGCTCTGCCTTTGTGTGTTTTTGGTTTAGAAATCCTACACGGAAATATTCTCGGAATTGGACGAAACGAACGCCCGTGGTCTTATTTTTCCACTGAGCTTCCGAAGACCGAAGAGGATACGAAGTGGGGCCACGAGGCGCCCTAACCATAGGGCGCGGCCAGCATGGGGCCCGCGTCGGCCTATGGTGTGGGGCCCCCGTGCCTCCTCCGACTATGCCCTTCCGCCTACTTAAACTCTCCGTCGCGAAAACCCTATTACGGAGAGCCACGATACGGAAACAGTTTCGTAGACGCCGCCGCCAATCCCATCTCGGGGGATTCAGAAACGCTTCCGCACCCTGCGAGAGGGGAATCATCACCGGAGGACTCTACATCACCATGATCGCCTCCGGACTGATGTGTGACTAGTTCATCCTTGACTATGGGTCCATAGCGGTAGCTAGATGGTTGTCTTCTCCTCATGTGCTATCATGTTTAGATCTTGTGAGCTGCCTATCATGATCAAGATCACTATTTGTAATGCTACATGTTGTGTTTGTTGGGATCCGATGAATATGGAATACTATGTCAAGTTGATTATTGATCTATCATATATGTGTTATTTATGATCTTGCATGCTCTCCGTTGCTAGTAGAGGCTCGCCAAGTTGATACTTGTGACTCCAAGAGGAGTATTTATGCTCGATAGTGGGTTCATGCCTCCATTGAATCGGGACATGATTAAAGTTCTAAGGTTGTGGATGTGTCATTGCCACTAGGGATAAAACATCAATGCTTTGTCTAAGGATATTTGTGTTGATTACATTACGCACCATACTTAATGCAATTGTCGGTTGTTTGCAACTTAATACTGGAAGGGGTGCGGATGCTAACCCGAAGGTGGACTTTTAGGCATAGATGCATGCCGGATAGCGGTCTATGTACTTTGTCGTAATGCCCTAAGTAAATCTCATATTAGTCATCATGATATGTATGTGCATTGTTATGCCCTCTCTATTTGTCAATTGCCCAACTGTAATTTGTTCACCCAACATGCCATTTATCTTATTGGAGAGACACCACTAGTGAACCGTGGACCCCGGTCCATTCTTTTACATCTCAATACAATCTACTGCAATCATTGTTCTCTGTGTTCTTTGCAAACAAACATCATTTTCCACACCATACGTTTAATCCTTTGTTTACAGCAGCCGGTGAGATTGACAACCCCACGTTAAGCAAAGTATTTTGATTGTGTTGTGCAGGTTCCACGTTGGCGCCGGAATCCCTGGTTTTGCGCCGCACTACACTCCTTCACCAACAACCTTCACGTGGCCTCATCTCCTACTGGTTCGAAGGGTTTCTTTGAGGAAAACTTTCAGATGTACATCACACCTTCCTCTTGGGGTTCCCAACGGACGTGTGCTTCACGCGTTATCAGTTTCCGGCGCCGTTGCCGGGGAGCGAAGAAAAGTTACACACACAAAGATTTCTAACTCCCACGTTAAGCACGCCACAGCTCTTTTTCTCACGCGCGTTTGGGAGATCAAGACATGTAAGGGAGTCTCACATCCAATCTCTTTACTTTGTTTTTGTCTTGCTTTACTTTATTTTATTTACTGCTTTGTTTTCTTTCTCTATATCAAAAATCCAAAAAAATTAGTTACTTGCATTTACTTTATTTACCTTTTGTTTATTTCATCATGCTTCCTCCTAAGTTCACTCTGAAAGATATACCGGTAGGGCAAGGGTCTATCATTGGAAGAGATAATATAGAAGAATTTTTCACTCATGTTAGTATGGTTGAAGATTTTGAAGATAGACACTTGGTAAAAGTTGTTCCTACTTATGAAAGTGCTACTGCCTCTTTAGTACACATGTTGCAAACTAGATTTGTTAATCTCAATCCTATATTGCAACATATGTTTCTTACACTCTCTGATATGGAAATGGGAGAAAAGAGAGATTTTGTTTTAGAGTTCCTTCTTAGAGAATTTGGTGATATAGCTAAAGAAGCTAGAAAAGTTTTTATTAAGCATAAGAGGCTTGGCTTTTGTACCGATTTTGCAAAAACACTTGAAAAGATGGACATGGATAGATTAAAGTACACTAATAACGTCAATGGTGAGGGGGAGATTACTGATACCTAGTAAGCTCCTAGGGATGCATGAAGCCCTAGAAAATAACTATGCTTGGCTTGTTTCTGAAAATTTGTTTGATGAGGATAGTAAGCCTAAGAGCAACGAAAGAGGAGTTACTTACATAGACAAGATACAATGCATTGTTGAGAATTTGATGCTTCATCTCTCGATAATACTTGATTCACACTTTCTGCGCCTAGCTGAAAGAAAAGCGCTTATGGGAGACAACCCATTATTTTACTTCTGCACTTTTGTTTTATATTTGAGTCTTGGAAGTTGTTACTACTGTAGCAACCTCTCCTTATCTTTATTTTATTGCATTGTTGTGCCAAGTAAAGTCTTTGATAGTAAGGGTGATACTAGATTTGGATTACTGCGCAGAAACAGATTTCTTGCTGTCACGAATTTGAGTAGGACTCTCTGTAGGTAACTCAGAAAAATATGCCAATTTTCGTGTGTGATCCTCAGATATGTACGCAACTTTCATTCAATTTGAGCTTTTTCATCTGAGCAAGTTAAGTGCCCCTAAAAAATTCGTCTTTAAGGATTGTTCTGTTTTGACAGATTCTGCCTTTTATTTCGCATTGCCTCTTTTGCTATGTTGAATGGATTTCTTTGTTCCATTAACTTTCAGTAGCTTTGTGCAATGTCCAGAAGTGTTAAGAATGATTGTGTCACCTCTGAATATGTGATTTTTGATTATGCACTAACCCTCTAATGAGTTTGTTTTGAGTTTGGTGTGGAGGAAGTTTTCAAGGATCAAGAGAGGAGGATGATACGATATGATCAAGAAGAGTGAAAAAGCTTGGGGATGCCGTGGTTCATCCCCGCATATTTCAAGAAGACTCAAGCATCTAAGCTTGGGGATGCCCAAGGCATCCCATTCTTCATCGACAACTTATCATGTCACCTCTAGTGAAACTATATTTTTATTCCGTCACATCTTATGTGCTTTACTTGGAGCGTCTGTATGTTTTTATTTTTGTTTTTGTTTGAATAAAATCGGATCCTAGCATTCTTTGTGTGGGAGAGACACGCTTCGCTGTTCATATATGAACACTGTGTTCTTAGCTTTACTTTTAATGTTCATGGCGAAGGTTGAAACTGCTTCGTTCATTGTTATTTGGTTGGCAACAAAAAATGCTTCATGTGGTAATTGGTAAATGGTCTTGAATAATTTGATACTTGGCAATTGTTTTGCTCAAATAGATCATGTTTAAGCTCTTGCATCATGTACTTTGCACCTATTAATGAAGAACTACCATAGAGCTTGTTGAAATTTGGTTTGCATGATTGGTCTCTCTAAAGTCTAGATATTTTCTGGTGAAGTGTTTGAACAACAAGGAAGACAGTAGAGTCTTATAATGCTTGCAATATGTTCTTATGTAAGTTTTGTTGTACCGGTTCATACTTGTGTTTGCTTCAAACAACCTTGCTAGCCAAAGCCTTGTACTGAGAGGGAATTCTTCTCGTGCATTCAAATCGTTGAGCCAAAAACTATGCCATTTGTGTCCACCATACCTACCTACTATGTGGTATTTCTCCCATTCCAAAGTAAATTACTTGAGTGCTACCTTTAAAATTTCATTCCTTGTCTTTGCAATATATAGCTCATGGGAAAATAGCCTTAAAACTATTGTGGTAAAGAATATGTAGTTATGTTCTTAATTTCTTATAAGTTGCTTGTTGAGCGGTAACCATGTTTAGGGGACGCCATCAACTATTACACCTTTGTTGAATATCATGTGAGTTGCTATGCATGTTAGTCTTGTCTGAAGTAAGGGTGATTTATCATGATCAAATGGTTTGAGTATGCATATTGTTAGAGAAGAACATTGGGCCGCTAACTAAAGCCATGAATCATGGTGGAAGTTTCAGTTTGGACATTAATCCTCAATCTCTTATGAGAATATTATCTGTTGTTGAATGCTTATGCATTAAAGAGGAGTCCATTATCCTTTTCTATGTTGTCCCGGTATGGATGTCCTTAGTTGAGATCTATCAAAAACGAGAAATCAAATGCGATCTATCTCCTTGGACCTTTGTACGGGCGGCATAGAGGTACCCCTTTGTGACACTTGGTTGAAACATATGTTATGCAATGATAATCCATGTAATCCAAGCTAATTAGGACAAGGTGCGAGCACTATTGGTATTCTATGCATGAGGCTTGCAACTTATAGGATGTCTTATGCATAACACAGATGAATTATTACTACCGTTGACAAAATTGTTTCTATGTTTTCAAAATAAAAGCTCTAGCACAAAAATAGTAATCCATGCTTCCTCTGCGAAGGGCCTTTCTTTTACTTTATGTTGAGTCAGTTTACCTACTTCCTTCTATCTTAGAAGCAAACACTTGTGTCAACTGTGTGCATTGATTCCTACATACTTGCTTATTTGCATTCATCATATTACTTTGTGTTGACAATTATCCATGAGATATACATGTTGAAGTTGAAAGCAACCGCTGAAACTTATATCTTCCTTTTTTTGCTTCAAACTTTCTACTAAGAATTTATTGCTTTATGAGTTAAATCCTATGCAAGTCTTATTGATGCTTGTCTTGAAAGTACTATTCATGAAAAGTCCTTGCTATATGATTCAGTTGTTTAATCATTGTCTTTACCATTGCTTCGAATCACTTCATTCATCTCATATGCTTTAAAATAGTATTGATCAAGATTATGATAGCATGTCACTTCAGAAATTATCCTTGTTATCGTTTACCTACTCAAGGCGAGTAGGAACTAAGCTTGGGGATGCTTGATACGTCTCAAACGTATCTATAATTTCTTATGTTCCATGCTAGTTTTATGACAATACTCACATGTTTTATACACACTTTACATCATTTATACGCATTTTCCAGCACTAACCTATTAACGAGATGCCAAGTCGTTCTGCTTAGGTTTGCTGTGGTTTTCGTAAATCCTACGAGGAAATATTCTGGAATGGACGAAACGAACGCCCAGGTCTTATTTTTCCACGGAGCTTCCGTAAGACCGAAGAGGATACAAAGTGGGGCCACGAGGCGCCCTAACCATAGGGCGATGCGGCCAGCATGGGGCGCGCCGGCCTATGGTGTGCCCTCGGCCTCCCTCCACCTACCGCTCTTCCGCCTACTTAAACTCTATGTCGCGAAAACCCTATTACGGAGAGCCACGATACGGAAAAGTTCCAGAGACGCCGCCCGCTAACCCCATCTCGGGGATTCAGGAGATCGCCTCCGGCACCCTGCCGGAGAGGGGAATCATCACCGGAGGACTCCCATCACCATGATCGCCTCCGGATGATGTGTGAGGTTCATCCTGGACTATGGGTCCATAGCAGTAGCTAGATGGTTCTTCTCCTCATGTGCTATCATGTTTAGATCTTGTGAGCTGCCTATCATGATCAAGATCGTCTATTTGTAATGCTACATGTTGTGTTTGTTGGGATCCGATGAATATGGAATACTATGTCAAGTTGATTATTGATCTATCATATATGTGTTGTTTATGATCTTGCATGCTCTCCGTTGCTAGTAGAGGTTCTGGGCCAAGTTGATACTTGTGACTCCAAGAGAGTATTTATGCTCGATAGTGGGTTCATGCCTCCATTGAATCGAGACAGTGACAAAAGTTCTAAGGTTGTGGATGTGTTGTTGCCACTAGGGATAAAACATCACTGTGCCAGGATACGTCTACGTATCGAGAATTTCTTATGTTCCATGCCACATTATTGATGATATCTACATGTTATATGCACATTTTATGTCATATTTATGCATTTTACGGAACTAACCTATTAACAAGATGCCGAAGGGAAGCCCTGTCACTGTTTTTGGTTTCGAAATCCTAGTAACGAAATATTCTCGGATTGGACGAAATCACCCGAGTTCCTATTTTGCCGGAAGCATCCAGAACACCGAGTCGCTGAGGGGGGCCACACGGGCCCAGGATGATAGTCGGCGCGCCCAGGCCAAGCCGCGCCGCCTTATGGTGTCGTCGCCCCGTTGACCTCGCTCCGCCTCTTCGCCTATATAAAGGTCCTGACCTAAAACCTCGATACGGAAAAGCCACGTGCGAGAAACCTTCCAGAGCCGCCGCCATCGTGTCTCCAAGATGAGGAGGAGGAGTCTGTTGCACGCGCCGGACGGGAAGTGCCCCGGAAGGCTCTTCCATCGACACCACCGCCATCTCCATCAACGCCGCCGTCTCCCATGAGGAGGAGTAGTTCTCCATCTCGAGCTCGGGGCTGTACCGGTAGCTATGTGGTTCATCTCTCTCCTATGTACTTCAATACAATAATCTCATGAGCTGCCTTACATGATTGAGATTCATATGATGATGCTTGTAATCTAGATGTCATTGTGCTAGTCAAGTGAATTTTACTTATGTGATCTCCGGAGACTCCTTGTCTAAAGGTGATAGTGTGTGCACCGTGTGGGTCTCTTAGGCTATATTTCACAGAATACTTACTCACTGTTATGAATGGTATTGATGTGATCTATTCCTCCTACATAGTGTGAAGGTGACAGTGTGCATGCTGTGTTAGTACTTGGTTTAGTCGTGTTGATCTTTCATGCACTCTAAGGTTATTTAAATATGAACATTGAATTGTGGAGCTTGTTAACTCCGGCATTGAGGGTTCGTGTAATCCTACGAATGTGTTCATCATCCAACAAAGAGAGTGTAGAGTATGCATCTATCTATTCATTATGTGATCAAAGTTGAGAGTGTCCACTAGTGAAAGTCTATTCCCTAGGCCTTGTTCCTAAACATCGCTATCGTCGCTTGTTTACCTGCTTCTTTTACTGCATCTTTACTTTCTGCTATATTACCACCATCAACTACACGCCAAAGAAGCTATTTTCCTGCACTCACATTACCGCCGTATTTATTCATGCCACCCGTATCACTATCTCTTCAACAACTAGTGCACCTATTAGGGTGTGTTGGGACACAAGAGACTTTTGCTTTGTGGTTGCAGGGTTGCATGAGAGGGACATCTTTGACCTCTTCCTCCCCGAGATTCGATAAACTTTGGGTGATCCACTTAAGGAAACTTGCCGCTGTTCTACAAACCTCTCCTTTGGAGGCCCAACACCGTCTACAAGAATAGGCTCCCGTAGACATCAAGCACTTTTCCGGCGCCGTTGTAAGTAATCCCTCGGCAACTAAGCACTTTTCCTCCCTCGTCAACGACGCGCCAAGCACTTTTCTTTTCCTGCGCTCAAGTAAGCCGGGAGGAAAGGTAAAAGGTATTCACATTCATCTCGGCCACTAAGCTATTTTCGCCGTTGTAAGTACTCGAAGCTATTTTAGATCCCGCAATTGCATCTTTTTGTTTCTTGTTTACACTAGTTTGGCATAATGGACAAGAATGAGCTTCTTATTCTATTTCGTGATTTAAAACATGGACTGTTTGATGCGAAAATTAAAAAACCTATGGAATCTTATTTGCATGCTGGTAGTAATATTAGTATGAACGCTTTGAACAACATTGTTGATAATGATATAGAAATTTCTAAGCTTGGGGAAGTGATGAGCATGTTCTTTTTAGTCCCCCAAGCATTGAGGAGAAAATTTACTTTGATGATACTGTGCCTCCTTATGAAGATTATAATGATAGTAGTCTTTTAGTACCACCTGTTATGGAAGATAAATTTGATTATGATTACACTATCCTCCTATATTTGATGATAGCTACTTTGTTGAATTTGGTTCTCACTATTACTAATAAAATTGATTATGCTTATGTGGAGAGTAATAATTTTACATGAGACTCATGATAAGAATGCTTTATGTGATAGTTATATTGTTGAGTTTTGTTCATGATCCACTGACAGTTATTATGAGAGAGGAAAATATGGTTGGAGAAATTTTCATGTTACTAAAAACCACCTCTCTATGTGCTGAAATTCTTGAAGCTACACTTGTTTTATCTTCCAATGCTTGTCTCTGCTCTTCATGAACTTGTTTATTTACAAGGTTCCTATGCATAGGAAGCATGTTAGACTTAAATGTGGTTTTTTTGCTGCTTGATGCTCTCTTTTGCTTCAACTACTATTTCTTTCGAGTGCATCATAAAACTGCTGAGCTCATCTTAATGGCTATAAAGAAAGAACTTTGGGAGACAACCTAAGTGTTTTTTACTACAGTATTTTATTTTATATTTGTGTCTTGGAAGTTGTTTACTACCGTAGCAACCTCTCCTTATCTTATTTTATTGCATTGTTGTGCCAAGTAAAGTCTTTGATAGTAAAGTGAATACTAGATTTGGATTACTGCGCAGAATCGTTTTCTTTGTTGTCACGAATCTGGGCCTAATTCTCCGTAGGTAACTCAGAAAATTATGTCAATTTACGTGAGTGATCCTCAGATATACGCAACTTTCATTAAATTTGAGCATTTTCATTTGAGAATCTGGTTCCTCAATAAAATCCATCTTTACGCACTGTTCTGTTTTGACAGATTCTTCCTTTTATTTCGCATTGCCCTTTTTGCTATGTTGATGAATTTCTTTGATCCATTAATGTCCATTAGCTTTATGCAATGTCCAAGTGTTAAGAATGATTGTGTCACCTCGAACATGTTAATTTTTATCGTGCACAACCTCTAATGAGTTGTTTCCGAGTTTGGTGGTGGAGGAAGCTAAGGGTCAAGAGAGGAGGATGATATACCATGATCAAGAAGAGGAAAGATCTAAGCTGGGGATGCCTTGGTTCACCCTCGTGACATTTCAAGAAGACTCAAGTGTCTGCTTGGGGATGCCCAAGGCATCCCCTCTTCATCGACAAATTATGTTCTTCTGAAACTATATTTTTATTCGTCACATCTTATGCACTTTGCTTGGAGCGCCCGGCTTGTTTTTGTTTTTGTTTTGTTTGGAATAAAATGGGATCCTAGCATTCACTTTGTGGGAGAGAGACACGCCTCCGTTGGTAGCATAAGGACAAGTATGTCCTTAGGCTCTAATTATAGTATTCATGGCGAAGTTTCTTCTTCAAATTGTTATATGGTTGGAATTGGAAAATGCTACATGTAGTAATTCTAAAATGTCTTGGATAATTTGATACTTGGCAATTGTTGTGCTCATGTTTAAGCTCTTGCATCATATACTTTGCACCCATTAATGAAGAAATACATAGAGTTTGTTAAAATTTGGTTTGCATGAGTGGTTTCTCTAGAGTCTAGATATTTTCTAGTGAGGTGTTTGAACAACAGGGAAGACAATGTATAGTCTTATAATGTTTGTAATATGTCTTTTATGTAAGTTTTGATGTACTAGTTTATGCTTGTGTTTGCTTCAAACAACCTTGCTAGCCTAAGCCTTGTATCGAGAGGGAATACTTCTCGCATCCAAAATCCTTGAGCCAACCACTATGCCATTTGTGTCCACCATACCTACCTACTACATGGTATTTCTCCGCCATTCCAAAGTAAATTGCTTGAGTGCTACCTGTTATCACTAGAATTTGACCGAGTCAGAGGTGGGCCGCGATCAAGATGGACTTGAAGATATATACATAGAAGAAATACATGAATCGGCCTTTTATACCAAGTTGGGCCAAATTGCCCGTGTATCTGTGTCACATATTAGATCGCATCTTAGTTTAGAAGTTAGAGTTTTACCCGTGCACGGTTGGTGCAAGCCCACATTAGAAAGTCCCCTGACTATAAATATGTATCTAGGTTTATGGAATAAACAACAACCAACGTTCAACACAAACAAATCTCGCATCGCCAACTCCTTCGTCTCAAGGGTTTCTCCCGGGTAAGCACCATGCCGCCTAGATCGCATCTTGCCTAGGCGGCACAAGCCTACCTACGTTGTTCATGCGTTGCGCGACTGAAGCCTTTTTGAAGGCGAGCAACGTAGTTATCTTAGACATGTTAGGGTTAGCATTGTTCTTCGTATAATATGCTATCGTAGTGCGACCCTTGCATGTCTAGCCGCCTCATCATGGGTGCAGGGGAGGCACCCCGCTTGATCATTATTTAGTAGATTAGATCCGTTACTTGCTCCTTGATTCTTCAAGGACTAGTTTAATATCTGCATAGCTAGGCCTTACAAAGGGTTGGAGGATCCAGCCGCATGCAGGGTGTAGTTGACAGCCTTGTGACAGATGTTCCGAGGATCAACCTCGTGTTGGCTTTTAGGCCTTGTCTAGGATCGGCTTACGATCACCGTACGCGAGCGCGAGGCCCAATCGTGAGTAGATGATCCGATTAAGTGTGAAACCCTAAATCGGTCAGAGATCCGATTAGCTTATCTTGAAGCAAGACCACCATATATTCGTGCACCTCGTACGAATCATGGGTGGATCGGCTCTTTGAGCCGATTCACAGGATAACCTGAGAGCCCATCGAGGCTCGTATTTAATGTTTACGTGTGTGCCCTGCAAAACTAAGCGAGGCATTCATCTACACCTTCCGACTGTGTATAGGTCGTGTGGCACGCCTGCATCAGCATCGACGTACGTGCCCGTGGCTGTCGTGCCTGCCGTCGGTAGTGGGGACTAGCCAGCCGCAGCCCGGCAGTTGTTCCCTACCACGTGTTGCCCGTCGCTGCCTCGCCCAAGTGGGTTTCGACGCCAACACATTCGCACAACACGGACAAATTCTCGACATCCACCGCATCGCCATCTACATCCGAGATGGCGGAAAGCGTCAAGTATGAGGACCTAACTGACGAGCTCAAGAAGAAGCATGACGAGATCAAGGCGCGCTCCTCAAGCCGAACCTACCTGGGCTCTTTCCGCTGCAATCCGCTCCTATGGCATCGATGGAAGGGTTCTCACCTCGAAGGCGCGCTCGATGGAGGGGACCTGTCCGCCCCGTCAGACGAATAAGAACGCACCAGGTCGCTGCGGCAAGAGATCAACTACATGGTGGCTCATTCGCTGCACCGCCACTGAGTCCGGTGAACACCTTAGACGTGTCGCTCTTCGGGTGATCCAAGAAATCATGAGCCACCGGTATCTGCTAGGACCAGCTTCCTGGGACTTACAAGGAGAGATGGCACCCGCCCCATCCACCGCCGCCATTCGCATGGGCAGCACCAGAAGTGCCGAACTCATGGCATACGTCGTCTACAAAATTGGTGGTGATCCTAGTGACTACCAATTCCTACCCGAGGCGCCCAAGGAGATCCCGCACGGATACCGTGCGCATACATACCGTATCAGCATTCGGGCACTCAACCAAAGTCGCTGACAATAGGCCTTTCGAACAGCAGGAGGAACGCCGGGAGGTATCTTGAGAAGCAAACGTGGCTAAATACATGCCACCTCGATCAATCCCCGTAGCTCAGCTCCAGCTGGCTCGAACTAGTGCAAGCATGGTCGGCTATATGCCACCCCACACTTGGGTCCATCGCTTCGCCATCACCATGATGAGATTTGTACGATCCTAAAAGACCAGTTCGCGTTCGGCATGATGCCGAAAAGGAGGACAATCGGCTATACCAAGCCGTACTCCCAACGAGTACGAATTGATTCCGCTACCTCCCAAATATCGGCTCCCCGACTTTACAAAGTTTAGCGGATCGTATGGTTCCAGCTCCATCGAGCATGTGAGCCGATATTTGGCACAATTGCACCATCTCAAAGACGTATTTAGCTGCGTGTGAGGTTCTTCACATTTACTCTCACAGGATCGGCGGTGTACATATCGGCCACCGAACTCAGTCCGACGTGGAAGCGCTGAAGAGCAAGCTCCACCTACGTATCATTCCAGGTTTCCGAGGCCGCATTGCCGATCTAGCACAAGTGAATGGCGTAAGCGTTGGTAATACATCCAAATGGTCAGAACCATTAGAACCGTATGCTATTCTGCCTAATGTAAGTGAAAAAGAAGCAATGAGTTGGCTGGTGGTGGGTCTCATCGATCAAGGACGGTCCTAAGCAGACTACCCTTCATTGGCGCACATGGGTGCGTGAAGTCACAAAGATATGAACAATGGGGCCACCCGTATGTTTACCAGACAAATTCAAGCGTGCTGGTCCCGGTTGAGGCACGAGGATGAAGGGGTGCCAAGTGGAGATCGAGAGGTAGCAAAGTGGCTGAGTGATTCCAGAGCAAACAGCCCCGTGTCCTCGCAAATGGCAGCCACAAGGTCTTCCAAAGGGTTCACTTCGACGTGGACCAAAATCGAGCAGATTTTCGATCTCTTACTCACGAGAAGCATATCAAGGTACCCGAAGGCCACAAGATCCCCACGGTGCAGGAGAACGGAAAGCCATACCGCAAGTGGCATAACACGTTCACCCCCACCACCAACGACTGGGTGTGGCGTCAGCAGACCCAAATGGCGATAGAAATGGACGGTTAATTTTCAATCAAGACGCTCATGAAGGCTCTATTAATACACACCCCTTCCCCATTGCAACATGGTGGAGTACACTCTACTATGAGGGCAGTCATCTCTCGTGCAATATCAACATGGTAGGGCCTGGGAACCACTCTGGTGAGGACGGAGATGAGGGCAGCTGCTCTCGTAGCAAGGACAAAGAGGAAGCCGCTCCACGCGATCGGCCCGCCAAGATGACAAGCGCTACGTCACGGAGGGAGAAGTGAAGAACATAAGATACCAGCGACCTCTCTCCGATCACCTCCTCAACAAGTATGTGAGTCAAGAGTGACCGGGCTCACGACGATCCAAATGCTGATGATGAAAGACCGTCCGCTGGAGTAGCTTTAAGACATCGTCGCATGATCAATGCATGAGGAGCGATACGAGCGCCGTCAGGGAGAAGTCAGGAGCGAGATTTTATCGGGACAAAAGCACCGGGACTGCCCTTTCTTCGTACACCGCCGGGATCAGAATGAGCCGATTGCCCACACTCGGCAATTGCCCAGAATGCAACCGTAATAGTTGGGGCTGGAGGCAGCCAACGTGTCCGTGTTCAAGCGCCTAGGCCTCTCCGCCACAGCAACGCGCTGAGTCCCCTCGATGGGAAGATCTCGAGGATTCGAAAGACGGAGGGAGAAGAAGACAGGTACCACCGGCCAAGGTGGTGCCCCCGATGGATCAGCCGTTCCTCAAAAGCGCAGGTTCATTGTATTGCGCGGCCTGAGAGCCGAAGCTATACTTGCATACGCTAAGGAAGGCACGACCTGACCGCTGCGAAAGTCTGGGCGAACTCCCCGATCAAGAGGGTCGTCCCACAAAGAAAAGAGAGTGGCGCCACAAAGGAAAGCCGATGATGAGACATTGGCTGGTACAAACATGGTGCTCGTCCTTCCAACGAAGCTTAGTGCTCCACGATTACACGATGCAATTTGGTTGACGACAGCTAGCTGCACCGAAGCTTCAAAAAACGGGGTGAGGCCGGTCTTATCCACCGGCCTGACCAAGTAGCAAGAACAAAACAATGAGCAAGTATGGCGAGGCTGATCCTTATCGACCCCAAAAATTTTATGGAGGAACATTACAAAACCTTCACCGAGCAAACAACTGGAGGCGATTCCAAAGAATCTACCAAAATTATCCTCACCATCCGTCCTGCCTTGGTTCAACGCCAATCTATAGAAGTGATGGATTTACGCTGCTGATGAGCTGGAGGAAGTGCACAATGGTCCTAACAGACGACGTTCACATAGAATGCCTTGGCTAATCATAGAGCCGATTTTCAAATAGCTCGCGCGCACTCCACGGGGCAATTTTACATATACACAGATATTCACTGCTGCCCCGTAAGTGCCTTCCGCAGTCAAGATATCCTTTTGATGATGGGTATTGGAAGGATAAATGTATACATAACCTATTGTAAAAAAATTCAAAAAATTCAAAAATTTATGCACGCCCATGCGTTGCAAGGATATGAAAGCCGGTGCATGGCCATCGACTCAAGGTACGACTGTTGTAAGCCCAGGTCTGTTCAGCTAATGTGCCAATCCTCGTCATCCTGTCTCTATTTCTGCCTTGGTCGAGACTCTGGGCAAAAGGCCCGGTGGACGCTCTGCTCGGGAGTTCCTCGTCTCTGCTTTCGCCTTGGCGAGACTCCTGGGGCGCAGGTGGCCCGGCGGATGTTCTGGTTTCGGGAGACGATTGGAGTTCCACTCTGGCCGACCCCGTATCGCGGCCTTCTCCAAAAACGCTTTACAAGGAAGAGCCGTATGGCTCAAAAGAGGGATCCGTGCTCAGTGCAATCGCTACTACTAGTCCTACTCACTAGTCGTCAGCTGTTCTTCATCATCGCCGGGCTGCCTATGTCGCCACACGTCCTGTAGCTCTCATCGCCGCTGCCCTGCCCGGTCGGAGCTTCCTCACATCATCGTCCTCGCTGTTCGCCCAAGAGCGGAAGCGCTTCGCCGGCGGGTACGGTCTGTGACCGGCTGGTCTTCCTCCTCCCTCCTCTTCTCCTTCCTCGTCATCATCTTCGTCCTCTCGCTGTCCGCCCACACGCGGGAGCGCTGAGGAGGCTTAAGGGAGTGGGAGGGGCCTTGGCCTTGCCATTTCTCTCTTCTTTCTCCTCCTTTGTTTGAGGAGAGACAAGGTTCACCCCGGAGAGGGTCGCCCCTCGTTCTTGTTCTTCTGCCGAGGATTGGAAGGGGAGGCCCGAGGTATGAGGAGGAGGAAGGATACTGCTGTATGAGAGAGGCTCTTTTGGTGCCGACCGCTAGTACAGAGGAAGGAATCAATCGGCACGGTTAAATAATGAGAAGCCTAGTGGAGATTTAATGCCATTGCAGTTCCCGAGGAAGTGATGCTAAAGCTATCAAATTTCACAGAGAAGTTGGGAAGACAAGAGTCATGAGATGAAGGATGCCGCAACAGGTTCGTCACCACGACATGACCCGACGAAAGAACGGCGTAATGATTTTGGAAATGTATTATGAAAACCAGGGGGGCATGTGTTATCACCAGAATTTCACCGAAGTCCGAGGTGGGCCGCGATCAAGATGGACTTGAAGATATATACATGGAGGAATAAATACGTGAATCGGCCTTTTATACCAAGTTGGGCTAAATTGCCCGTGTCTCTGTAATATATTAGATCGCATCTTAGTTTAGAAGTTAGAGTTTTACCCGTGCACCTGGTGCACGCCCACATTAGAAAGTCCCCCCGGACTATAAATATGTATCTAGGTTTTCGGAATAAACAACAACCAACGTTCAACACAAACAACCCTGCCGCATCGCCAACTCCTTCTGCCTCGGGTTTCCTCTGTGAGTCTATGCGCCTAGATCGCATTCACATCTAGGCGGCACAAGCCTACCTACGTTGTTCATGCGTTGTCGTACTGAAGCCTTTTGATGGCGAGCAACGAGTTATCTTAGACATGTTAGGGTTAGCATTGTTTCCTCGTATAATATGCTATCGTAGTGCGACTCCTTGGGAGCGTTAGCCGCCCATACCTATCTCGTAGTACGCACCGCTTGATCATTATTTAAAGAGATTAGATCCGTTGCGCTTGCTCCTTGATTCTTCAAGGACTAGTTTAATATCCGTATTAGCTAGGCCTTACAAAGGGTTGGAGGATCCAGCGGCGTGTAGGGGGTGTAGTTTGCTAGCCCTAGACAGATGTTCCGAGGATCAACCTCGTGTTGGTTTTAGGCCCCGTCTAGGATCGGCTTACGATCATGCGTGAGAGCGAGGCCCAATCGTGAGTAGGATGATCCGATTATGCGGTGAAACCCTAAATCGTCAGAGATCTCGATTAGCTTTATCTTGATTGCCAGACTCACCATATATTCGACACCTTGTCCGAATCATAGACTGGTTTCTGAGCGATTCACAGATAAATTCGAGAGCCGATCGAGGCTCCGTATTTAATGTTTACGTGTGTGCCCTGCGTAAAACTAAGCGAGGCATTCATTCACACCTTCTCGACCAGAGAATGTGGCACGCCTTTGCATCAAGATTTGACGCACGTGTCTGTATGTTTAAGTAGTCAAGCCGCTCGTAGGATCAGCGCCCGCAGCCCTAGTTGTTCCCCTCTACACTAGTGTTGCCCGCGCCGCTGCCCGCTCTGCGTTTCGACGCCAACACTACCTTTAAAATTCCATCATTCGCCTTTACAATATATAGCTCATGTGAAGAAAATAGCTTAAACTATTGTGGTATTGAATATGTACTTATGCACTTTATCTCTTATTAAGTTGCTTGTTGTGCGATAACCATATTCCTGGGACGCCATCAACTATTCTTTGTTGAATATCATGTGAGTTGCTATGCATGTCCGTCTGGTCTGAAGTAAGAGAGATCTACCACCAAATGGTTTGAGTATGCATATTGTTAGAGAAGAACATTGGGCCGCTAACTAAAGCCATGAATCATGTGGAAGTTTTAGTTTAGACACTAATCCTCAATCTCTTATGAGAATATTATCTGTTGTTGAATGCATGTGGCATGGAACATAAGAAATTATCGATACGTCGGAGACGTATCAATGTTTAAGTTGAGAATAATCAAAAGCGAGAAATCCAAAATGCGAGCTTTCCCCTTAGACCTTTGTACAGGCGGCATGGAGGTACCCCATTGTGACACTTGGTTAAAACATGTGTATTGTGGGATGATCCGGTAGTCCATGCTAATTAGGACAAGGTGCGTAATTATTAGTATACTATGCATGAGGCTTGCAACTTGTAAGATATAATTTACATAACTCATATGCTTTATTACCACCGTTGACAAAATTGTTTCATGTTTTCAAAATAAAAGCTCTAGCACAAATATAGCAATCGATGCTTTCTTCTTTGAAGGACCATTCTTTTACTTTTATGTTGAGTCAGTTCACCTATTTCTCTCCACATGAAGCAAACACTTGTGTGAACTGTGCATTGATTCCTACATACTTGCATATTGCACTTGTTTTATTACTCTATGTTGACAATATCCATGAGATATACATGTTATAAGTTGAAAGCAACCGCTGAAACTTAATCTTCTTTTGTGTTGTTTCAATACCTTTACTTTGATTTATTGCTTTATGAGTTAACTCTTATGCAAGACTTATTGATGCTTGTCTTGAAAGTACTATTCATGAAAAGTCTTTGCTTTATGATTCATTTGCTTACTCATGTCATTACCATTGTTTTGTTGCTGCATTCATTACATATACTTTACAATTGTATTGATCAAGTTTATGATAGCATGTCACTTACGTAAATTATCTTTGTTATCGTTTACTTGCTCTGGACGAGCAGAACTAAGCTTGGGGATGTCGATACGTCCCAAATCGATAATTTCTATGTTCCATGCCACAGCCACATTGATGATATCTACATGTTATATGCACATTTTATGTCATATTTATGCATTTTCTTCTGAACTAACCTATTAACAAGATGTCAAAGCGCCAGTTGTTTTCTGCTGTTTTTGGTTTCGTAAATCCTAGTAACGAAATATTCTAATTGGATCAACCACGCCTGTGTTCCTATTTCTGCCCTAAGCATCCGGTAACACCCGAGAAAGTCGCTGCAGGGGGCCACACAGTTCCTGCATGATAGGCCGGCGCGCCTGTGCCCCGGTCGCGCCGCCTATGGGTGTCGTCACCCCCGTTGACCCTCCGACTCCGCCTCTCTATATAAAGGTCCCAGCCCTAAAACCCGATACTCTAAAAAAGCCACAGACGAGAAACCTTCCGTAGCCGCCATCGCGGGCCAAGATCCGGGGGACAGAGTTCTGTTCGGCACGCCACGGACGCGGGAAGTGCCCCCTTTAAGGCTCTTCCATCGACACCACCGCCATCTCCATCAACGCTGCTCTGCCTCCCATGAGGAGGGAGTAGTTCTCCATCGAGGCTCTGGGCTGTACTTGTGAGGCTATGTGGTTCATCTCTCCCATGTACTTCAATACAATAATCTCATGAGCTGCCTTACATGATTGGAGATTCATATGATGATGCTTGTAATCTAGATGTCATTGTGCTAGTCAAGTGAATTTTACTTATGTGATCTCCTGAGACTCCCTTGTCCCACGTGTGCAAAGGTGACAGCAGTGTGCACCGTGTGGGTTCCCTTAGGCTATATTTCGTTAATACTTATTCACCGTTGTTATGAATGGCGTAGTGAAGTGCTATTTATACCTTTATGATTGCAATGTGTTTTACCACAATTTATCTATGTGCTACTCTAGTGATGTTATTAAAGCAGTTTTATTCCTCCTATGTAATGGTGACAGTGTGTGTATCCGTGTTAGTACTTGGGCGAGTTATGACGTATCCTTGTGAAGTTAACTATTATTATGATGGTATTGATGTGATCTATTCCTCCTACATAGTGGGAAGGTGTGCATGGTATGTTAGTACTTGGTTTAGTCGTATGGATCTTTCATGACTCTAAGGATATTTAAATATGAACATTGAATCAGGAGCTTGTTAACCTCGCATCGAGGTTC
>CM061750.1:342806508-342976730 GCA_030979885.1 Lolium multiflorum | reverse complement strand
CCATGGTTTTTGTTTCCGCATCAAACCATCATGTCTTAAATCAGAAATAGAATAAGAAGCATTTATTTATCCATTATGCCTAACTAGTGTACACAAGCAAATGTCGCAATTACAAAGTCTAAAGAAAATAGCTTCGAGCACACACACAATGGCGCCGAAAATCTTTATTACAGGCACAGTGTGATGCTTTTACCTTTCCTCTACACAAACAACGGCGCCGAGAAGAATTAACGCGCGTAGTTGACGGGGAGGAAAAAGTCTGGATGCCCAGGGCTTGCCAATGTGTGAGTGCCGTTTACCTTCCCTCACCAACAGCGCGAGAAAAGTGCTTGATGTCTACGGGAGCTTCATTGTAGACGGTGTTGGGCCTCCAGGAGCAGAGGTTAGAACAGCGACAAGTTTCCCTTAAGTGGATTACCCAAGGTTTATCGAACTCAGGAGGAAGAGGTCAAAGATATCCCTCTCAGCAACCATGCAGCTACAAAGCAAGAAGTCTTGTCCCCAACACACCTAATAGGTGCCTAGTTTCCGTGAAGAGATAGTGAAATACAAGTGGTATGAATGAATATGAGCGATGGTATGGCGCCGAGAAAAGTGCTATTTGGCGTCACGATTGATGAAGCCAATATCATTGCGGGGAAGTAAACATGCAGTAATAACCAATAGTAACTCAGTAAAACAGTAAACAAACAGCGATAGCGATATTTAGGAACAAGGCCCTAAGGAATAGACTTTCACTAGATGGACACTCTCAACATTGATCACATAACGCGAGAATAGATAAATGCATACTCTACACTTTTGTTGGATGATGAACACATTGCGTAGGATTACAAGACCCTCAATGCCGGAGTTAACAAACTCCACAATTACTGTTCATATTTTAGTAACCTTGTAGTGTAAGATAGATCAAACTAAACAAAGAACTAACATAGCATACACCTTGTCACCTTCATGCATATGTAGGAGGAATAGAATCACATCAATATTATCATAGCAATAGATATCCTAATCTACAAGAGATCATGATCATAGCATAAACCAAGTACTAACCAGGTGCACACACTGTCACCTTTACACACGTGCAGGAGGAATAAAACTACTTTAATAACATTGCTAAAGTAGCACATAGATAAATTGTGATACAAACTCATATGAATCTCAATCATGTAAAGCAGCTGTTGAGATTATTGTATTGAGGTACATGGGAGAGATGAACCACATAGCTGCCGGTACAGCCCCGAGCCTCAGTGGGAGAACTACTCCCTCTTCATGGGAGCAGCGGCGGTGATGAAGATGGCGGTGGAGATGACGAGCGGTGTCGATGGAGAAGCCTTCAGGGCGCACTTCCCCGTCCCGACGTGCGGACGGAGACTCTGTCCCCGGATCTTGGCTTCGCGATGGGCGCGGCTCTGGAAGGTTTCGCGTGCCGTGGCTTCCTCTGTCGGAGGGTTTTCGATGCGGGGGCTTTATAGGCGAAAGGGGCGTCAGAAGGTCGAAGGGCGACCACACCATAGGGGCGCGGCCCCACCCAGGCAGCGCCACCCTATCATCTGGGGCCCACAGGGGCCCTACAGCGACTCTCGGGTGTTACGGATGCTTCCGGGCCAAAATAGGAACCTGGCGTTGATTTCGTCCAATTCGAGAATATTTCGTTACTAGGATTTCTGAAACCAAAAACAGCAGAAAACAGGAACTGGCACTTCGGCATCTTGTTAATAGGTTAGTTCCAGAAAATGCGTAAATACGACATATAATGGGCATAAAACATGTAGGTATCATCAATAAAGTAGCATGGAACATAAGAAATTATCGATACGTTGGAGACGTATCACGGAGAACTAGCCAGACCGCCATGGTAGGATAGATCAGAGAGCAGTCACTCCGTGGCAAAGATAAAGCGGAGAGCGATCCACGCGGCCAGGCCCAGTGTGATGACGGAGCGGTGACTTGGGAAGGGTGAGGAAGCGTGCGGTATCCGCGACCACTCTCCAGCATCTCCTTAACAAATATGAACGTCAGTATGCCGACGTCCGCGCTACGACGTAGATGATGAAGAGGATATCGTCGTCCCGTGCGGATAACGAGGAAATAACGTGTTATGATAGAGACAGCGATGGGTATGAGCGTCACGCTAGGGGGAGAGGGAGCAGGAAGACCTGGACAGGCATTGTGACTGTCCTTTCTTCAAAACTGCTGGGACTCAGGGAATGAGCCGATTGCCTACAATCGAGAACTGGCGAGAATGTAAAAGAGGAGAGGAACAAATGAAGTTTCAATGTTCAAGCGTCTAGGGCCTCTCCCCCCTAGAACTGACGAGCTGAGTCATCTCGAGATGAACCGAGTCAGATGAAGAAGAAGATAGATATCACCGGCCACGGTGGTGTCTGATGGTTTCATTCACTCTGGGCGTGGTGCAACGGCTACGAAACACGGAGGAAACCGGCGCGATACTGTGCACGTTGAGGAAAGCACGGCCCCATCTGGCAGATTCAACAAACGTTGGAAACGGAGACTCGCCCGCCAAAGAAAGTGTAAGGCGCCCCAAGCAGACAAGAAGCCGTCTGAAGGCATCCCAAAATTGATGCTAAACATGGTGTTCATACTCCCGCGTCAAATTTTTGTGCTCCAAAAAGACGGAGAAGTGTCAATGGCACGGTTGTTGCGGTCCCACGGCCAATCATCTTTTGAAAGCCACGAGAGAGAAGCTACGGGCATTTGAAAGCCTATACCGAGTTACATCAATGGGCAGCCTATCGGCAAGATGTTGGTTGACACGGGAGGGGCAGTCAACATTATGCCGTACTCCATGCTACGACGTTTGGGACCGTTCCAGCAAAGATCGGAAAGTCAAGACCAACGTCGTCCAAGCAATTTCAACGGCCCAGCGTCGAAGCAAAGGGTGTTCTAGACGTAGATCTAGCAGAGTAGGCGAAAAACCATCCTACGTCATTCTTCATCGATGACGGCAAAAGCACTTGTCTGCTAGAGGATTGGATCCCTTCTTGTTGCATTCATCACAATGCATCGGTGCATCATACAATGGGATGGAGATGAAGTGGAGGTGGGCCATGCAGGTGGTTCATCGAGATCTCGCTAGTTGCCATGAATATTTGGGATGCAAACGACCAGGAGCCGCTCTCTGGAATCGGGTTGTGAGCGCATCGAAGCTTAAAAAAACGGGGTGAGGCTGGTCTTATCCACCGGCCTGATAGAGTAGCAAGATCCAGAGTCTGGACGTACGTGGCAAGGCCGATCCACGCGGCCCCTAAAAATAAAAAGCAAAGATCTTACCTCCAGTATGTCACGTAGCCATAGTAGAGAACAAAAAAGTGTAAACCCTCAATAAACATTGCAATGAAAAAGGAGAGCCGATTCTAGCAATCGGCCAAAATTAACATCCTCAACATGCATTTTAATACATGTTACGACATTGATCTAGCGAGGCGATGGAAAGCTAGGTATGGGTTTACATCAGGCGATGAAATTTGGGAAGAGATTGACATTGGTCCTGGGGATAAGCCACGGCCAACATTTATCAGCAAAAGTTGGATCCGCATCTGAGGGGCCTGTTGATAGCTGATGTCTACGGGTGCTTCTATTCTTGTAGACAGTGTTGGGCCTCCAAGAGCAGAGGTTTCCCTTAAGTGGATTACCCAAGGTTTATCGAACTCAGGGAGGAAGAGGTCAAAGATATCCCTCTCATGCAACACTGCAACCACAAAGCAAGAAGTCTCTTGTGTCCCCAACACACCTAATAGGTGTACTAGTTCGTGAAGAGATAGTGAAATACAAGTGGTATGAATGAATATGACCAGTAGTACGGCGCCAAAAAATAGCTTGCTGGCGTGCAGTTGATGGTAGTAATATTGCGGGAAGTAAACATGCAGTGGAGCAGTAGTAACTCAGTAAAACAGTAAACAAGCAGCGATAGCAGTAGTTAGGAACAAGGCCTAGGGATTAGACTTTCACTAGTGGACACTCTCAACATTGATCACATAACAGAATAGATAAATGCATACTCTACACTCTCTTGTTGGATGATGAACACATTGCGTAGGATTACACGAACCCTCAATGCCGGAGTTAACAAGCTCACAATTAAATGTTCATATTTAAATAACCTTAGAGTGCAAGAAAGATCGATACGACTAAACCAAGTACTAACATAGCATGCACACTTGTCACCTTCATGCTTATGTAGGAGGAATAATACACATCAAGACTATCATAGCAATAGTTAACTTCGCAATCTACAAGAGATCATGATCATAGCATAAACCAAGTACTAACACGGATGCTCACACACCATTACATCGTGCGGGAGGAATAAAACTACTTTAATAACATTGCTAAGTAGCATAGATAAATTGTGATACCGAAACACATTGCAATCATAAAGAGATATAAATAAGCACTTCACTATATTCATATGAGTGAATAAGTGATACATGAAATATAGCCTGGGAACCCACCACGGTGCACACCACTTGTCACCTTTACCACGTGGGACAAGGAGTCTCCGGAGATCACATAAGTAAAACTCACTTGACTAGCATAATGACATCTAGATTACAAGCATCATCAGATGAATCTCAATCATGTAAGGCAGCTCATGAGGTGTGTATTGAAGTACATAGAGAGATGAACCACATAGCTACTGGTGCAACCCTCGGAGCCTCAATGGAGAACTACTCCTCTTCATGGGAGCAGCGGCGTTGATGAAGATGGCGGTGGAGAGATGCATGCACAGGCATGAGTGTAGTAGCCACTGCACTTCCCCGTCCGACGAGTGCGGAGCAATCCCTGTCCCCCGGATCTTGGCTTACGCGATGACGGCGCTCTGGAAGGTTTCAACGTGCCGTGGCTTCTTCGTAAGGGTTTTCGATGCAGGGCTTTAAGTAGGCGAAGGGCAGCCTCGGAGGGTCGAAGGGGTGCCCACACCATAGGCTCGCGCAGCCCGAGGCCCAGGCACGCCACCTATCATCGGGGCCCACAGGGCCTCCTCTGGACTCCGGGTGTTCTAGGTCATACAGGCAAAATAGGAACACGAGGCGTTGATTCGTCGATTGAGAATATTCGTTACTAGGATTTCTGAAACCAAAAACAATAGAAAACGAACTGGCATTGGCATCTCGTCAATAGGTTAGTTCCGGAATAGCATAAATATGACATATAATGTGTATAAAACATGTAGGTATCAACAATAAAGTAGCATGGAACATAAGAAATTATCGATACGTTGGAGACGTATCAGCATCCAAGCTTAGTTACGCTCGTCCCGAGCAGTAAAACGATAACAAAGATAATTTCTGAAGTGACATGCCATCATAACCCTGATCATACTATTGTAAGCTTATGTAATGAATGCAGCGATCAAAACAATGGTAATGACATGAGTAAACACTGAATCATAAAGCAAAGACTTTTCATGAATAGTACTTCAAGACAAGCATCAATAAGTCTTGCATAAGAGTTAACTCATAAAGCAATAAATCAAAGTAAAGGTGTTGAAGCAACACAAAGGAGGATTAAGTTTCGGTGGTTGCTTTCAACTTATAACATGTATATCTCATGGATATTGTCAACATAAAGTAATATAACAAATACAATATGCAAATATGTAGGAATCAATGCACAGTTCACACAAGTGTTTGCTTCTTGAGGTGGAGAGAGATAGGCTGACTCAACAATAAAAGTAAAAGAATGGTCCTTCAAAGGAAAGCATCGATTGCTATATTTGTGCTAGAGCTTTGATTTTGAAAACATCAAGAGAGCATAAAGTTTTGAGAGGTGTTTGTTTTTGTCAACAAATGGTAGCGGGTACTCTAACCCCCTTGCCATACAAACCTTCAAAGAGCGGCTCCCATTTTATTTTATTTTTGGGTGGCACTCCTTCCAACCTTTCTTTCACAAACCATGGCCCGAATCCTCGGGTGCCTGCCAACAATCTCATACCATGAAGGAGTGCCTTTTTATTTTTAGTTTTATTATGATGACACTCCTCCCCACCTTTGCTTTCTCAAGCCATGGCTAACCGAATCCTTCGGGTGCCGTCCAACAATCACATACCATGGAGGAGTGTCTATTTTTGTTAATTAATTTGGGACGGGAATCCCATTGCCAGCTCTTTTTACAAAATTATTGGATAGCGGATGAAGCCACTAGTCTATTGGTGAAATTTGCCCAACAAGATTGAAAGATAAACACCACATACTTCCTCATGAGCTATAAACATTGACACAAATCAGAGGTGATAAATTTTGAATGGTTTAAAGGTAGCACTCAAGCAATTTACTTTGGAATGGCGGAGAAATACCATGTAGTAGGTAGGTATGGTGGACACAAATGGCATAGTGGTTGGCTCAAGGATTTGGATGCATGAGAAGTATTCCCTCTCGATACAAGGCTTAGGCTAGCAAGGTTTATTTGAAACAAACACAAGGATGAACCGGTGCAGCAAAACTCACATAAAAGACATATTGTAAACATTATAAGACTCTACACCGTCTTCCTTGTTGTTCAAAACTCAATACTAGAATTATCTAGACCTTAGAGACCAAATATGCAAATCAAATTTTAGCAAGCTCTATGTATTTCTTCATTAATGGGTGCAAAGTATATGATGCAAGAGCTTAAACATGAGCACAACAATTGACAAGTATCACATTATCCAAGACATTTTACCAATTACTACATGTAGCATTTCCAATTCCAACCATATAACAATTTAACGAAGAGGAAACTTCGCCATGAATATTATGAGCTAAGAACACATGTGTTCATACGAACCAGCGGAGCGTGTCTCTCTCCACACAAGGATGAACTTATTCAGAGAACTAAGATAACAAAACAAAAACAAAAATAAAAGCACACAGACGCTCCAAGTAAAGTAATGTGACCGAATAAAAATATAGTTTCAAGAGAAGGAACCTGATACTTTGTCGATGAAGAAGGGGATGCCTTGGGCATCCCCAAGCTTAGATGCTTGAGTCTTCTTAAAATATGCAGGGATGAACCACGGGGCATCCCCAAGCCTAGACCTTTCACTCTTCTCGATCACATTATATCACCCTCTTCTCTTGACCCTTGAAAACTTCCTTCACACCAAACTTCAAGCAAACTCATTAGAGGGTTAGTGCATAATCAAAAATTCACATGTTCAGAGGTGACACAATCATTCTTAACACTTATGGACATTGCACATAACTTCTGAAAGTTAATGGAACAAAGAAACTCATTCAACTTAACAAAAGCGGCAATGCGAAATAAAAGGCAGAATCTGTCAAAAACAGAACAGTCCGTAAAGACGAATTTTAAAATGGCACCAGACTTGCTCAAACGGAAAAACTCAAAACCAATGAAAGTTGCGTACATATCCGAGGATCACGCTCGTAAATTGGCAGATTTTTTCAATTTTCTACAGAGACTTGTGCAGAATTCGTGACAGACAGCAATGCTGTTTCTGCGCAGCGATCCCAAATATATCATCAACTATAACATAGAAACTTTACTTGGAACAAAAACATGATAAAGAGAGGTTGCTACAGTAGTAAACAACTTGCAAGACACAAATATAAAACAAAGTACTGTATTAAAAAAACACATGGGTTATCTCCCAAGAAGTTCTTTCTTTATAGCCATTAAGATGGGCTCAGCAGTTTTAATGATGCACTCGCAAGAAATAGAAGTTGAAGCAAAAGAGAGCATCAAGAGGCAAATTCAAAACACATTTAAGTCTAACATGCTTCCTATGCATAGGAATCTTGTAAATAAACAAGTTCATGAAGAGCAAAGTAACAAGCATAGGAAGATAAAACAAGTGTAGCTTCAAAATTTCAGCACATAGAGAGGTGTTTTAGTAACATGAAAATTTTTACAACCATATTTTCCTCTCTCATAATAATTTTCAGTAGCATCATGAGCAAACTCAACAATATAACTATCACATAAAGCATTCTTATCATGAGTCTCATGCATAAAATTATTACTCTCCACATAGGCATAATCAATTTTATTAGTTGTAGTGGAAGCAAATTCAACAAAGTAGCTATCAAATATAGGAGGTATATTGTAATCATAATCAAATTTATCCTCCATAACAGGTGGTAACAAAAGACTACTATCATTATAATCATCATAAATGGGAGGCAAAGTATCATCAAAGTAAATTTTCTCCTCAATGCTTGGGGGACTAAAAATATCATGCTCATCAAAGCCAGCTTCCCCAAGCTTAGAATTTTCCATAGCATTAGCAACAACAGTGTTCAAAGCATTCATATTAATATGTTCCATGGGTTTTTTAATTTTCGCATCAAACCATCCATGTCTTAAATCAGGAAATAGAATAAAAAGGTCATTGTTGTCCATTATGCCTAACTAGTGTAAACAATTGCAGAGTCTAAAGGAAATAGCTTCGAGCACACACACAATGGCGCCAGAAAAGTACTGTTACCTGGAACCGGAGTATGAGTGCCTTTACCTTTCCTCCCAACAGCGCCAGAAAAGTGCTTGATGTCTACGGGTGCTTCTATTCTTGTAGACATTGAGCCTCCAAGAGCAGAGGTTTGTAGAACAGCAGCAAGTTTCCCTTAAGTGGATTACCCAAGGTTTATCGAACTCGGGGAGGAAGAGGTCAAAGATATCCCTCTCATGCAACCCTGCAACCACAAAGCAAGAAGTCTCTTGTGTCCCCAACACACCTAATAGGTGTACTAGTTCGCGAAGAGATAGTGAAATACAAGTGGTATGAATGAATATGAGCAGTAGTATGGCGCGCCAGAAAAGTGCTTGCGCGTGCAGTTGATGGTAGTAATATTGCGGGAAGTAAACATGCAGTAGTAACGCAGCAGTAAAGATAAAACAGTAAACAAGCAGCGATAGCGATATTTAGGAACAAGGCCTAGGGATTAGACTTTCACTAGTGGACACTCTCAACATTGATCACATAACAGAATAGATAAATGCATACTCTACACTCTCTTGTTGGATGATGAACACATTGCGTAGGATTACACGAACCCTCAATGCCGGAGTTAACAAGCTCCACAATTAAATGTTCATATTTAAATAACCTTAGAGTGCAAGAAAGATCGATACGACTAAACCAAGTACTAACATAGCATGCACACTGTCACCTTCATGCTTATGTAGGAGGAATAATACACATCAATACTATCATAGCAATAGTTAACTTCGCAATCTACAAGAGATCATGATCATAGCATAAACCAAGTACTAACACGGATGCACACACTGTCACCATTACATCGTGCGGGAGGAATAAAACTACTTTAATAACATTGCTAGAGTAGCACATAGATAAATTGTGATACAAAACACATTGCAATCATAAAGAGATATAAATAAGCACTTCACTATGCCATTCATAACAGTGAATAAGTATTCTGTGAAATATAGCCTAAGAGACCCACACGGTGCACACACTGTCACCTTTACACACGTGGGACAATGAGTCTCCGGAGATCACATAAGTAAAACTCACTTGACTAGCATAATGACATCTAGATTACAAGCATCATCAGATGAATCTCAATCATGTAAGGCAGCTCATGAGATTATTGTATTGAAGTACATAGAGAGATGAACCACATAGCTACCGGTACAGCCCGAGCCTCAATGGAGAACTACTCCTCTTCATGGGAGCAAGCGCGTTGATGAAGATGGCGGTGGAGATGGCAGCGGTGTCGATGGAGCCTTCCGGGGCACTTCCCGTCCGGCAGGTGCCGGAACGGAGAATCTGTCCCCCGGATCTTGGCTTCGCGATGGCGGCGGCTCGGAAGGTTTCGCGTACCGTGGCTTCTTAAGGGTTTCGATGCGGGGGCTTTATAGGCGAAAGGGCAGCCTCGGAGGGTCGAAAGGGTGCCCACACCATAGGGCCGCGCGCCGGGGACTGCCGCGCCACCTATCATGCAGGGCCCACAGGGCCCTCCTCTTGCGACTCTCGGGTGTTCTGGATGCTTCCGGGCAAAATAGGAACCTGGGCGTTGATTTCGTCCGATTCCGAGAATATTTCGTTACTAGGATTTCTGAAACCAAAAACAGCAGAAAAAACAGGACGCACTTCGGCATCTCGTCAATAGGTTAGTTCCGGAAAACGCATAAATATGACATATAATGTGTATAAAACATGTAGGTATCATCAATAAAGTAGCATGGAACATAAGAAATTATCGATACGTTGGAGACGTATCAATATGTTGAAAGAGTACCCAGATTGTTTTGCATGGGATTATACAGAAATGCCTGGGTTAGACAGGAGCATCATTGAGCATCGGCTCCCTCTGAAGAAAGGATTTCGGCCGTTCCAGCAACGAGCACGACAGATGAAGGCCGAAATCTTGATGGAAGTCAAGAAAGAGATCCAGAAGATGTTGGACGCCGGGTTCATCGGGCCATGCAGTACGCTGAATGGATTTCCAATGTCGTACCTGTGGAGAAAAAGGATGGCCGATGGCGCGTCGCCATAGATTTTCGGAATCTCAATAGTGCCACTCCAAAAGATGAATATCCGATGCCAGTAGCAGAGACATTGATCAATGCGGCTGCTGGTCATAAAGTTTTAAGTTTCATGGATGGCAATGCCGGCTACAACCAAATCTTTATGGCTCCAGAAGATATACACAAGACTGCATTCAGAGTACCAGGATCGGTGGGCCTGTTTGAAGACGTAGTCATGACATTTGGACTGAAAAATGCTGGCGCAACATACCAAAGAGCCATGAATTACATCTTTCATGATTTAATCGGCAAATTGGTGGAGATTTACATCGAGGACGTGGTGGTCAAGTCTGTTTCGGTGGACGGACACTTAGAAGATTTGCGACACGTCCTGGACCGAACTAGGAAGTTCGGACTAAGAATGAATCCAAAGAAGTGTGCCTTTGGTGTGACGGCCGGTCAGTTCCTGGGTTTCTTGGTTCATGAACGCGGAATTGAGATCGGTGAAAAGTCTAGAGGCAGTGCGAACGATGAAGCCACCCACCACGAAGAAGGAGCTCCAGTGTCTCATCAGCAAAATCAATTTTGTCAGAAGATTTATCTCCAACTTGTCAGGACGAATCGAGTCGTTCATGGGATTGGTCAAAATCAGGTCGGATGAGGAGTTTCGCTGGGGGGCAGAGCAACAGCGATCATTTGACGATATTAAGGAGTACCTAACGAAGCCACCTGTGTTGGTTCCGCCGCAGCAAGACAGGTCATTCTACATTTACTTGTCAGTAGCTGACACCTCCATCGCGTCAGTGGTGGTGCAGGTTTATGATGGTCTGGAAAAAGTGGTTTTCTACCTCAGCAGAAGGATGTTGGATGCAGAAACGAGGTACCCTGAGATCGAGAAGTTGTGCCTTTGTTTGTTTTTACCTGCACCAAGCTCAGCACATCTTGCTGTCAGCGGAGATTATCGTCATATGCAAATCAGATGTCATCAAGCACATGCTGTCGGCTCCTGTATTGAAAGGCCGACTCGGCAAATGGATGTTTGCTTTATCGGAATTTGATATCCGGTATCAGCCTGCGAAAGCAGTCAAGGGACAAGCGTTGGCCGATCTTATTGCTGAACGAATAAACACGGACGTCGCAGCACTATCTGTGCGTGCATGGGCCATGTTCTTCGATGGATCGGTCTGTGAGGATGGTTGCGGCATCGGCGTGCTACTCGTGTCGCCTCGGGGGGCAACGTATTCCTTCTCCATCAGGCTATCTACCCCTTGCACCAACAATGTTGCTGAGTATGAAGCGATATGCAAGGGAATGGAGTTGCTATTGGACGCTGGGGCAGAGGCAGTTGAGATCTTTGGAGATTCCAAATTGGTGATTTCTCAACTCACGGAGGAGTACAAGTGTGAGAGCGAGTCGCTCTTCCCATTATGGATACAATGCCGTGAGCTGATGGCACAGTTCAGGTATATAAACTTAAATTGGATCCAAGGTCGCAAAATACCGAGGCGAACGACCTCGCACAGACGGCGTCAGGATACAAGGACGCAGCAGATGGAGCCGACTTTCAGGTGCAGTTCATGGAACCCGATGATTGGAGAGCCGATATCTTCAATTACTTGAAAGATCCGGCTCGGGGGCACCTAAATGGATAAGATACAGGGCCATGAAGTACGTCCTGATTGGCGATGACATGTTCTACGGACTTTGGAAGGGTTACTTCTCAAATGTTTGGGACCAGCCGAGTCCAATCGGCTCTTGCATGAGGTGCATGAGGGTGCCTGTGGAACTCACCAATCGGCTCATAAGATGAAGTGGCTAATCAGGCGATCAGGATTTTATTGGCCCACCATGCTTGAAGATTGTTTCAAGTACTATATATAAAGGGTGTCAAGCATGTCAGAAGTTTCGGAGCATTCAGATGGTACCTGCATCAGCGATGAATCCCATCATCAAGCCGTGGCCGTTCCAAGGATGGGGCATGGATATGATCGGCAAAATACATCCTCCTTCGAGCAAAGGCCATGTGTGGGTTCTGGCCATTACAGATTATTTTACTAAATGGGTGGAGGCCGTCCCTATGAAGGCAGTGGCATCATCAGATGTTATCGATTTCGTGAGAGAACATGTCATTCACAGATTCGGGATTCCCCAGACTATCACGACCGATGGAGGTTCGGTCTTCGTTTCTAAGGAGTTTAGAAAGTTCTGTGAGGATATGGGAATCAAGCTGATCCGATCGTCTCCATACTATGCTCAAGCAAATGGGCAGGCTGAAGCGTCCAACAAGAGTGATCAAGCTGATTAAGAGGAAGATCGACGAGCATCCTAGACGTTGGCACGAGGTATTGTCAGAAGTTGTGGGCTTATCGCATGTCGTGTCATGGAGCAATAAAAACCTCGCCATACCATCTGGTCTATGGACAAGAAGCTGTGTTACCCTGGAAATCAAGGCTGGGTCGAGACGGATTATATTTCAGAATGATTTAACTACTGAAGAATATGCAGCCCTGATGAGTGACAGCATTGAGGATGCAACGGAACTCAGACTATGGTCGCTTGAGAAAATCAAGGAGAATAAAGCCAAGGTGGCTCGCACATATAATAAGAAGGTAAAGCCAAAGGAGTTCCAGGTTGGTGACCTGGTATGGGAAGCTGTGTTGCCGTTGGGGACTAAAGACAAAATGTATGGTAAATGGTCTCCAAATTGGCACGGCCCGTATAAAGTCGACCAAGTTTTAAAAGGGAATGCATACATGCTTGAGCAGTTGGATGTGTTGAAGATATGCCCAAGAGGCAATAGTAAAGTGGTTATTATAATATCTTTGTGTTTATGATAAATGTTTATATACCATGCTATAATTGTATTAACTGAAACATTGATACATGTGTGTTATGTAAACAACAAGGAGTCCCTAGTAAGCCTCTTGTATAACTAGCTTGTTGATTAATAGATGATCATGGTTTCGTGATCATGAACATTGGATGTTATTAATAACAAGGTTATGTCATTAGTTGAATGATATAATGGACACACACCCAAATGAGCGTAGCATAAGATCAAGTCATTAAGTTCATTTGCTATAAGCTTTCAATACATAGTTGTCTTAATCCTTCGACCATGAGATCATGTAAATCACTTACACCGAAAGGGTACTTTGATTACATCAAACGTCATTGCGTAAATGGGTGACAATAAAGGCGGGATTAAGTATTTGGAAAGTGTGAGTTGAGGCATATGGATCAACAGTGGGATTTGTCCATCCGATGACGGATAGATATACTGGGCCCTCTCGGTGGAATGTCATCTAATTAGCTTGCAAGCATATGAATAGTTCATAAGAGATCACATACCACGGTACGAGTAAAGAGTACTTGTCGGTGAGGTTGAACAAGGTATGGAGATACCGATGATCAAACCTCGGACAAGTAAAATATCGCGAAAGGGAATTGGCATCATATGTAAATGGTTCAATCGATCACTAAGTCATCGTTGAATATGTGGGAGCCATTATGGATCTCCAGATCCCGCTATTGGTTATTGCTCGGAGAGGAGTCTCGACCATGTCTGCATAGTTCGCGAACCGTAGGGTGACGCGCTTAAGGTTCGATGTCGCATAAGTAGATTTGAGTATGGTATGGACGAAGTTTGTTCGGAGTCTCGGATGTGATCCAGGATGTCACGAGGAGGTCCGGAAGAGTCCGGAGAATAAGATTCATATAAGGAAGTTGATTTCTGGGTTTCGGAAATGTTCGGGATTGTTCCGGTGTTGACTGGAAGGTTCTAGAAGGTTCCGGAAGGGTCCACCATGGGGCCCACGACCCGGGAGGCCCACCGTGGGCCGAGGGATGCTCCCTGGCCTAATGGGCCGGGGGCATGGCCCCCAAGGCCCAGGCCGGCCAACCCCCTAGGGTTTCCCTGGGGGGATCAACTTGGGGGAGGGGAAAGCCCCTCTCCCCTTGGCCGCCGCCCCCCCCAACCCTAGATGGGAAGGGGGCCACCTTGGCCGGCCAGCCCCCTATATAAAGAGGGGAGGGGGTGGCCGGCCACACCATCCCATTGCCTCCTCCTCTGGCCGCCTCTCCCTCCACCATACGCTGTCCGGGCTTAGGCGAAGCCCTGCAGTTTTCTTCCTCCACCACCACCACCACGCCGTCGTGCTTCTGGACGTTGGAGGAGATCTACCACACCTCCGCTGCCCGCTGGAACGGGAGAGGAAGGAGCTTCATCGACACCGTACGCGCGACCGAGTACGGAAGTGCTGCCGGATTGCAGCACCGGGGACGATCGTCTACACCAACAACGAGATTAATCTCGTAGGCTTTGGAATCTTCGAGGGTTAGTCTCATCTCCATCTCGTTGCTTAGATCTAGTAGATTGGATCTTGGGTGTTCCATAGATTAGATCTGTTGGTTTTATTCGCTTTGCGGTAGGAAATTTTTGTTTTCTATGCAACGAACCCCATCAGTGGTATCAGAGCCACGTCTATGCATAGATCTGTTGCACGAGTAGAACACAATGGTTTGTGGGCGGTGATGCTTTTGTTGCTTTAGTTTGTGTACTTTGCTTCTTGCGGGATGGTGGGATGAAGCGGCCGGGCTAACTTTACATGACCGCGTCTCATGAGACTTGCTCCACGCTTGACATGCAACTTGTATTGCATAAGTGGCTTTGCGGGTGTCTGTCTCTCCCACCATAGTGAAGATTGTAATTTGCACTTCTATTGTCAACACTAGTATCACCGTTGTGGTTCATGTTCGTAGGTAGATTGGATCTTACTCGAAAACCCTAAACCACGTAAAATGCAAACCAAATTAGAGGCGTCTAACTTGTTTTTGCAGGGTTTGGTGATGTGATATGGCCATAATGTGATGATGATTATATTCGATGTATGAGATGTTCATTGATGTATTATGGCAACCGGCAGGAGCCTAATGGTTGTCTTTAATTTTTGTTAAAGACCTGCGTGTCTATTCATCATGTAATATCTTTATTCCAAGTAGTTGTTATAGTAGCTATAAGTGATGGACAACCATGAAGCGGCGCCACTGACCTTGACGCCATGCTGGTGATGATGGAGATCATGTCCGTGCTTTGGAGATGGAGATCAAAAGCACAAGAAGAAAGGCCATATCATATCACACATTATGAATTGCATGTGATGTTAATCCTTTTATGCATCTTATTTTGCTTAGATCGCGACGGTAGCATTATAAGATGATCCCTCTCACTAAATATCAAGATAATAAAGTGTTCATCCTTAGTATGCACCGTTGCTAAGACTTGTCGTTTCGAAGCATCTCGTGATGATCGGGTGTGATAGACTCTACATGTGCATACAACGGGTGCAAGCCAGATTTGCACACGCGGATACTAAGGTTGCCTTGACGAGCCTAGCATGTACAGACATGGTCTCGGAACACGGGATACCGAAAGGTAGAGCATGAGTCATATGAATGATATGATGAACACTTTGAGTGTTCGCCTTTGAAACTACATCTTTTCTCGTGAAGATCGGACTTGGTGTAGTGGATTTGGTTCGTGTAATCACTAAGACAATGCGAGGGATGTTGTTTTGAGTGGGAGTTCACCTAGTTAATTTAAGAATTAAAACTGAACTCATTTTATCATAAACTTAGTCTAAACTCTTTGCAAATATGTTGTAGATCATGGCGCCCCCTCCATCAATTTTAACCAGTTCCTAGAGAAAGAAAAGCTTAAGGGCAATGGTAGCAACTTCACTGACTGGTCCCGTCATGTGAGGATTTTCCTCACTGGCGTGAGCATGCAATATGTGCTCGAAGCACCGCTAGGTCCCCCACCACCTCCTGCAGTGTCCGAGGACATAAAGAATGTTTATGAGACTCGGGTAACTCGGTACTCCGAAATTCAGTGTGCCATCTTGTGCAGTTTAGAGGCAGAGCTCCAAAAGCGTTTTGAGCACCACGACCCATGTGAGATGATGCGTGAGCTCAAACTTATCTTTGAGACTCATGCAGCCGTGGAGAGCTATGAGGCCTCGAAACAGTTCTTTAACTGCATGATGGAAGAGGGCAGCTCCGTTAGTGAGCACATGTTCGCCATGTCCGGACATGCGAAGAAGCTCAGTGACTTGGGGATTGTGATCCCTAACAAGCTGGGTATTCATCGTGTCCTCCAATCACTGCCACCAAGTTACAAGAACTTCGTGATGAACTACAACATGCAGAACATGAACAAAGAGTTACCTGAACTCTTCTCCATGCTGAAATCTGCTGAAGTAGAAATTAAGAAGGAGAACCAAGTGTTGATGGTCAACAAGACCACCAGTTTCAAGAAGCAGGGCAAGCCTAACAAGGGCAACTTCAAGAAGGGCGGCAAGAAAGTTGCGGCGCCTCCTGAGAAGCCTAAGGCTGGTCCCAAGCCTGAGACTGTGTGCTACTACTGCCAGGGGAAGGGGCTTTGGGCGGCTGCACCAAATACTTGGCCGATGCCACGCCAAGAAGAAAGGTATATTTGATATACATGTTATAGATGTCTATCTTACTGGTTCTCGTAGTAGTGCCTGGGTATTTGATACTGGTTCGGTTGCTCACATTTGTAACTCGAAACAGGAACTGCGGAATAAACGAAGCCTGGCAAGGGACGAGGTGACGATGCGCGTTGGAAATGGATCCAAGGTCGATGTGATCGCCGTCGGCACGCTCCCTCTACATCTACCTTCGGGATTAGTTTTAAACCTTAATAATTGTTATTTGGTACCTGCGTTGAGCATGAACATTATATCTGGATCTTGTTTGATGCAAGACGGTTATTCGTTTAAGTCTGAGAATAATGGTTGTTCGATTTATATGAGTAATGTCTTTTATGGCCATGCACCTGAGATGAATGGTTTATTCTTGTTAAATCTCGATAGTAGTGATACACATGTTCATAACATTGATGCTAAGCGAATTAAATTGAATGATAATTCTACTTATATGTGGCACTGTCGTCTTGGTCATATTGGAGTGAAGCGCATGAAGAAACTCCATTCCGATGGACTTCTTGAGTCACTTGACTTTGAGTCACTTGACAGATGCGAAGCATGTCTAATGGGAAAAATGACTAAGACTCCATTTTCTGGAAATCATACATACCGATGTGTGCGGACCAATGAGTGTAGCATCGCGCGGTGGTTATCGTTATGTTCTAACCTTCACGGATGATCGAGTAGATATGGGTATATTTACTTTATGAAACACAAGTCCGAGACTTTTGAGAAGTTCAAGGAATTCCAAAGTGAAGTAGAAAATCAACGTAACAAGAAGATTAAGTTTCTGCGTTCTGATCGCGGAGGCGAATATCTGAGTTATGAGTTTGGCATGCATTTAAAGAAATGCGGAATACTTTCACAGTTGACACCGCCGGGAACACCACAGCGCAATGGTGTGTCCGAACGTCGTAATCGAACTCTCTTAGATATGGTTCGTTCTATGATGTCTCTTACCGATTTGCCATTATCGTTTTGGGGCTATGCTTTAGAGACAGCCGCATTCATTTTAAATAGGGCACCATCTAAATCCGTTGAAACGACACCGTATGAATTATGGTTTGGGAAGAAACCTAAGCTGTCGTTCCTTAAAGTTTGGGGTTGCGATGCTTATGTAAAGAAGTTACAACCTGACAAGCTAGAACCCAAAGCGGAGAAATGCGTCTTCATAGGATACCCTAAAGAAACAATTGGGTATACTTTCTATCAGATCCGAAGGCAAAATCTTTGTTGCCAAGAACGGATCCTTTCTTGAGAAGGAGTTTCTCACTAAAGAAGTGACTGGAAGAAAAGTAGAACTCGACGAGGTTGATGAACCTTCTCTCATAGATCAGAGTAGCGCAGTGCCGGAAGAAGTTCCTGTGCAGCCTGCACCGATAGGAGAGGAAGCAAATGATGATGATCATGAAACTTCGAACGAGGAAGCTACTGAACCTCGCAGATCGACGAGGGAACGTACCACTCCTGATTGGTATGATCCTGTCTAAATGTCATGATTGTGGACAACAATGATGAGGACCTGCGACGTATGAAGAAGCGATGATGAGCCCAGATTCCAACAAATGGCAAGAAGCCATGAAATCCGAAATGGGATCCATGTATGATAACAAAGTATGGACTTTGGTAGACTTACCTGATAGCCGCAAGGCTGTCGAGAATAAATGGATCTTCAAGAGAAAAACAGATGCTGATGGTAATATTACTGTCTATAAAGCTCGACTTGTCGCAAAGGGTTTCCGACAAATTCAAGGAGTTGACTACGATGAGACTTTCTCACCTAGCGAAGCTAAAGTCTGTGAGGATTTTGTTAGCAATAGCTGCATTTTTCGATTATGAGATTTGGCAGATGGATGTCAAAACGGCGTTCCTTAATGGTGACATTGAGGAAGAGTTGTATATGGTACAACCCAAAGGTTTTGTCGATCCTAAAAATGCTGACAAGGTATGCAAACTCAGCGTTCCATTTATGGACTGAAGCAAGCATTGGAACCTACGCTTTGATAGAGTGATCAAAGATTTTGGTTTTATACGGACTCATGGTGATGTATTTACAAGAAAGTGAGTGGGAGCTCTGTAGCGTTCCTGATATTATATGTAGATGACATATTATTGATTGGGAATGATATAGAACTTTTAAGCAGCATTAAAGGTTATTTGAATAAGTCTTTTTCAATGAAAGACCTTGGTGAAGCAGCATACATTTTAGGCATCAAGATTTATAGAGATAGATCAAGACGCCTAATAGGCTTTCACAAAGTACATATCTGGACAAGATTCTAAAGAAGTTTAGAATGGATGAAAGCAAGAAAGGGTTCTTACCTATGTTGCCAGGTAAGATCTTGAGTAAGACTCAAGGTCCAGCTACGGCAGATGAAAGAGAAAGGATGAGCAAGATCCCCTATGCTTCGGCAGTAGGCTCTATCATGTACGCCATGCTGTGTACTAGACCGGATATCGCACATCTGTTAGTTTGACCAGCAGATATCAAAGTGATCCAGGGTTGGAACACTGGACAGCGGTCAAGAATATCTGAAGTACTTGAAAAGGACTAAGGATATGTTTCTTTGTTATGGCGGTGACCAAGAGCTCGTTGTAACCAGTTACACCGATGCAAGTTGGAACACCGACCTGATGACTCTAAGTCTCAGTCTGGGTACGTGTTTATATTGAATGGTGCGGCGAAGCTGGAGCAGTTCCAAGCAATGCACGGTGGCGAAATCTTCAACAGAATCTGAATATATAGCGGCTTCAGAGGCTTCATCGGAAGCGGTATGGATGAAGAGGTTCATTGTTGAGCTTGGTGTGGTTCCTAGTGCATTGGACCCGCTAGTCATTTATTGTGACAACACGGGTGCCATCGCCAATGCAAAGGAACCAAGGTCACACAAGAAGCTGAAGCATATCAAGCTGCGTTTCCATTCGATTCGCGAGTACATCGAAGATGGTGAAGTAGAGATTTGCAAAGTACACACGGATCTGAATGTTGCAGATCCGTTGACTAAAGCTCTCCCAAGGGCAAAGCATGACCAACACCAGAATGCCATGGGTGTTAGGTACCTTACAATGTAATCTAGATTATTGACTCTAGTGCAAGTGGGAGACTGTTGGAGATATGCCCAAGAGGCAATAATAAAGTGGTTATTATAATATCTTTGTGTTTATGATAAATGTTTATATACCATGCTATAATTGTATTAACCGAAACATTGATACATGTGTGTTATGTAAACAACAAGGAGTCCCTAGTAAGCCTCTTGTATAACTAGCTTGTTGATTAATAGATGATCATGGTTTCGTGATCATGAACATTGGATGTTATTAATAACAAGGTTATGTCATTAATTGAATGATATAATGGACACACACCCAAATGAGTGTAGCATAAGATCAAGTCATTAAGTTCATTTGCTATAAGCTTTCAATACATAGTTGTCTTAATCCTTCGACCATGAGATCATGTAAATCACTTACACCGAAAGGGTACTTTGATTACATCAAACGTCATTGCGTAAATGGGTGACAATAAAGGTGGGATTAAGTATTTGGAAAGTGTGAGTTGAGGCATATGGATCAACAGTGGGATTTGTCCATCCCGATGACGGATAGATATACTCTGGGCCCTCTCGGTGGAATGTCATCTAATTAGCTTGCAAGCATATGAATAGTTCATAAGAGATCACATACCACGGTACGAGTAAAGAGTACTTGTCGGTAACGAGGTTGAACAAGGTATGGAGATACCGATGATCAAACCTCGGACAAGTAAAATATCGCGAGACAAAGGGAATTGGCATCGTATGTAAATGGTTCAATCGATCACTAAGTCATCGTTGAATATGTGGGAGCCATTATGGATCTCCAGATCCCGCTATTGGTTATTGCTCGGAGAGGAGTCTCGACCATGCATAGTTCGCGAACCGTAGGGTGACGCGCTTAAGGTTCGATGTCGCATAAGTAGATTTGAGTATGGTATGGAGACGAAGTTTGTTCGGAGTCTCGGATGTGATCCAGGATGTCACGAGGAGGTCCGGAAGAGTCCGGAGAATAAGATTCATATAAGGGAAGTTGATTTCTGGGTTTTCGGAAATGTTCGGGATTGTTCCGGTGTTGACTGGAAGGTTCTAGAAGGTTCCGGAAGGGTCCACCATGGGGCCCACGACCCGGGAGGCCCACCGTGGGCCGGGGATGCTCCTGGCCTAATGGGCCAGGGGCACTTGGCCCCAAGGCCCAGGCCGGCCAATCCCTAGGGTTTCCACGGGGGATCAACTTGGGGGAGGGAAGCCCCCTTTGGCCGCCGCCCCCCCAACCCTAGATGGGAAGGGGGCCACCTTGGCCGGCCATCCCCCTATATAAAGAGGGAGGGGGTGGCCGGCCACACCATCCCACAATTGCCTCCTCCTCCGCCGCCTCTCCACCATACCCGGGCTTAGGCGAAGCCCTGGGTTTTCTTCCTCCACCACCACCACCACGCCGTCGTGCTGCTGGACGTTGGAGGAGATCTACCACACCTCCGCTGCCCGCTGGAACGGGAGAGGAAGGAGCTTCATCGACACCGTACGCGCGACCGAGTACGGAAGTGCTGCCGGATTGCAGCACGGGGACGATCGTCTACACCAACAACGAGATTAATCTCGTAGGCTTTGGAATCTTCGAGGGTTAGTCTCATATCCATCTCGTTGCTTAGATCTAGTAGATTGGATCTTGGGTGTTCCATAGATTAGATCTGTTGGTTTTATTCGCTTTGCGGTAGGAAATTTTCTTGGGATGGTGTGAAGTTCCCAGTGGCTGTCAATGGTCAACATCTCAAGAAGTACTTCCCAAGCATGTGGGGTGATGGGCAGTAAAATATGGAGGCCGATACACGAAATCGGCCGGTAATTTTTTTTTTTTAGGAAAACAGCCGATGCTCAGACATCGACTTCAGATTAAAAACAGCCGATGTGCAGCCATCGACTATAAAGGAACAACTGTCATAAGCAGGTATCAGGGCACCATTCGATTTTGAGGAGCAACTGGTTTTATTGGCGTTTTGGGTAAAGACCGATGTTTTGCCATCGGCTTTTTGAGGAATCCTTCTTCATTGATTAAAAGGGGATTTCTTACAAAGAGGAGCCGATTGCTCAGGAAAGGGGGAACAAAAGGAGAACAGATTGCTACTGCTAATCCTATGCTAGTAGTCCCTACTCTAAGGGCTATCGCTGTCCTCGCTGTCGCTGTGGTAGCCGCCGTCACTGCTGTTGCTGGCAAGTTCTTCGTCGCTGCTGCCGTAGCCTTCAACAGGGGCTTCTTCCTCCTCATCATCATCGTCTTCATCGTCATCTGACCAAGCCCAGCCGCGGAAGCGCTTTGCCGGCAGCTCGTCGGAGGAGGTGTCGTCCTCCTTTTCCTCCTTCTTGTCGGAGGAGGTGTCGTCGTCCTCGTCATCCTCTTCTTCCTCTTCGACGGAGGAGGTGAATTTACCCCAGAAGGAGAGGTCATCATCACTCTCCGCCTCCAGTTCTCCGTCAATGAGCCGGAGGTCGTCCTCCCCGTCGATCGGGGCAGGTCCCCATCTGACCAGACGAGGGCCTCGGGTGGGCCGTCTGGCACGAAATCGAAGTCCCACTCCTGCTCATCCCAATGCTTGGGAGCGCGCCTATTGTACGCCTCCATCTGGTCGAACTCTGGAACCGGCTCACTCGAGGAAGAGGATTGGAAAGAAAGAGCCGATGTGGGAGAGAGGAGGAGGAGGAGGAGGAAGACAGGGTTTTTTGTTGATGGCTAGTACGGAGCAGGGGGATGAAGAAGCAAACTGCTTGATGCGGTTAAATAAAGGGGATATAGTGGAGATTTAATGCTTGAGCAGTTTTCGAGGATGCGGTGCCAAAACTGATGAATCGTGCAGAAGTTGAGAGGACGGTATCATGATGGAAAGATCCGAAGCGGTTACCTCTGCCACGACATGACCCTTCGAAGGAAAAAACAGAGTGGTTTTGAAATTATCATTGCCAAAACCAGGGGGCATGTGTTATCACCAGATTTTGGCCGAATCAGGAGATGGGCCGTAGTTGAGATGGGCTTGAAGGATATACACGTGGAGCGTCTGAAGCGGCCTTGCACGAAGAGTTTGGGCTAGATTGCCCGTGTATCTGTATATTATAGTAGATTGCATCTTAGTTTAGAATTAAAAGATAGAGTTTAACCCGTACACGGTTAGGTGTACGTTCGAATTAGAAAGTCCCTTGGACTATAAATATGTACCTAGGGTTATTGAGAAAAGAGGACAATCACGTTCACAACAAACACAAACCAGGCGCATCGCCACCCCTTGTTTCGAGGGTTTCTTAGGGTAAGCATCATGCTGCCTAGATCGCATCTTGCGATCTACAGTATACGTTTATTCGTTATCTTGTGTTGCTCGTGCTGAAGCATTGTTGATGGCGAGTAGCATTACTTATCGTAGATGTTTTGGGGCTTGCATTGATGCTTTTCTTATACATATTTGCTTAGCTATGCCGTCCCTCGATATCTAGCTGCCCTTATGCCTATCTAGGTGTAAGGGCAGCACCTTGCTTGTTCGTTATTTAGTAGATCCGATCTGTTATAGTTACTCCTTGTTCTTCAAGGATTAGTTTAATATCCGTCTGGTTAGGCCTTGCAAACGGGTTGAACGATCCGGTAGTGCGTAAGGTATGGTTTATTGGTCCTAAGAGGGATTGTTCCGGGAATTGACTTAATGTTGGTTTTAGGCCTCTTTTAGGGTTAGTTTTCCATCATCTTTTGTGTCTATTAGGCTCAACTACGCGTAGGATGTTCCGATTATGCGGTGAAAACCCTAAACTGTCGTGGATTGGTTTAACTTTGTATTGATCAAGCAGGATCCCCATGTCATCGTAAACCCAACGTGAACCATGGGGCAATCGGCTCTTTGAGCCGATCCACAGGGCAACCTGAGAGCCGATCGGGCTCGTATTTAATGTTTACGTGTCTACCATGCAGGAGACTAATCGAAGCAGTCCAACACCTTCTGACCAGGTATAGGTCAGGTGGCACGCCCTGCAACCGCGGGACGTGTGCCGGAACATTGCGGGGCGACGTCGAGGGACCGGGGCCCACCATCTTGGCAGCCTCCGGCTCTTCGTGTTGCTTAACCACTGCTCGCCGGTGGGTTTGTGGCAACAGTGCTCCGGCCTGGCCCTGCTCGATCGAGCACTTTGGCCCAGGTGGGATTTTTTGGGCGTTTTTGCATTTTGTCTTTTCCCCCAACGGTTATTTTGCCCCCTTTGCTATAAATAGCTCTTCTTCCACCTTGAGCTAGCTAGTTCTTCCCCTTTCTTCACCTCCATTGTTGCTCTTGGAAGAACTTGCTTCCCCTCTTGATTCCCCCATGATTCTTGCCCATTCTTGAGGATTTGAGAGAGGAGATCTAGATCTACAATCCCCACCAATCAATTTCTCCTCTAAGTGAGGGGAACCCTTTGGATCTAGATCTTGGAGTCTTTTGTTGACTTTCCCCATTGTTCTTCCTCTCCAATCTCATCCTAGCATTTGTTGTTTGGGTGGGATTTGAGAGTGAAGGACTTGAACACCTCTAGTGTTCTTGCTTTGCATCATTGCATAGTGTTGAGCTCTCCACCACGATTAGTTCGAGTGAGAGAACGTGAGCTTGTTACTCTTGGAGGTAAACCTCCTAGTTGGCTTGGCGGTTGGTGCTCCGGTGATCTCTTCAAGAAGATTGTGAAGAGGCCCGGGCTTCTCCTTCGTGGAGCTTGTGAAGTGGTTGTGGAGCTTGCCATCTCCGGAGCGGAGGAAAAGCTAACCATAAGGAAAGGGTCATTATCCTTCGTGGGTGTGGTTCGGAGAATAGGGTGAGCCTTCGTGGCGCGGGGAATCCTTCGTGGGACCTCCACTCCTCCAAACGTGACGTACCTTGTTGGAAAGCAAGGGAACACGGGAATACATCCTCGTCTCCGCGTGCCTCGGTTATTTCTATACCCGAGCTCTCTTTCCTTGTGATAGCCATCGTGCTTGAAGTACATATATCTTGCTATCACTTGTGCTACATATATCTTGTGCCTATCTTGCTCAGCTCTAGTTGATATTGTTACAATTAGTTGAGCCTAGCATATTTAGGGTTTGTGCTTGTAAACTAAACGTTAGTTTAATTCCGCATTCCTACAAGACAAATCCGCAAGAGTTTTTAATTGCCTATTCACCCCCCCCCTCTAGGTGACATCTCGATCTTTCATTATACTGTTTACTAGATTTTCGTGGACAGCCCAAGAAGCACTCAAATCTGATTTTCTTGCTAAGTTAGTGCGGATTTTTTATGCTGAAACTCTTCCTATGTTGGTATGAAGGGATTTGAACATCATAAGACGTCAAGAAGAGAAGAGCAATGATAATTTCAATGCTCACCGGCCTTTTCTATTCAATGTTATCATTGAGAATCTTGATCTAAGGGAGGTCGCTCTTTCCGGTAGTCAATTTACATGGGTTAGTAGAAGGGATACTCCTAATTATGAAGAGTTGAATTGTGTTCTAGCTAGTGTTGAGTTGGTACAAAATTTTCATTTAGTGTGGTGAGTGCTTTGACATGTACGGGTTCGGATCATACACCACTGCTTATTGACTCAAGGGACTCGGCTCACTTGGGTAATAAAAATCATTTCTCTTTCGAATTATCTTGGATGCGCCGGGATGGCTTTTATGAAATGGCCAAGGATGAATGGAATGTTGTCGCTCTGGTAACTCTCCTATTCAAACATGGCAAAATAAAATCAGACATCTTAGACAATTCTTGAGGAGTTGGGCTATGAATTTAGTGGCGCCTATGATGACCCACAAGTATAGGGGATCGCAATAGTCTTCGAGGGAAGTAAAACCCAAATTTATTGATTCGACACAAGGGGAGGTAAAGAATACTTATAAGCCTTAACAACTGAGTTGTCAATTCAAGCACCTGGAAAAGCACTAGTGGGGTGATGTGAAAGCAGCAATAATATGAGAGCAGTGATAACAGTAACAGCAGTAGCAGTAATATGAGAGCAATGGCACCGGAAAATAGTTGATACTACTTCCAATGACATGAAGAACGAGTATATGATGATGCGAGATGGACCGGGGTTCCCAGCTATCTACACTAGTGGCAACTCTCCAATAACAAGTGTTGGGTGAACAAATTACAGTTGGGCAATTGATAGGATTGATAAGGCATTAAGAAAGAACATCAATTCATTAATCATGTAGGCATGTTTTCCATAATTAGTCGTACGTGCTCGCAATGAGAAACTTGCACAACATCTATTGTCCTACCAGCCGGTGGCAGCCGGGCCTCAAGGGAATCTACTGGATATTAAGGTACTCCTTTTAATAGAGCACCGGAGCAAAGCATTAACACTCCGTGAAAACATGTGTCCCTCACATCACCGCCATCCCCTCCGGTTGTCCCGATTTTGTCACTTCGGGGCCTTTGGTTCCGGACGTGACATGTGCATACAACTTGTAGATACAATCTAAGCAATAATTATAGAGCTCAAATCTAAGATCATGCCACTCGGGCCCTAGTGACAAGCATTAAGCATAACAAGATTGCAGCAACAATAACTTCACAAACTTTATAGATAGACTAATCATAATGTATCATCCATCGGATCCCAACAAACACAACACCGATTACATCAGATGAATCTCAATCATGTAAGGCAGCTCATGAGATCATTGTATTGAAGTACATGGGGGAGAGAATACCAACTAGCTACAGCTAGAACCCGTAGTCCATGGGGGAACTACTCACGGAGCATGATGGAGGCGGTGGCGTTGATGGAGATGGCAGGGCACTTCCCGTCCGGCAGGTGCGGGACAGAGACTCTGTCCCCACGATGCACGTAGATGTACACGTCCGTTGGGAACCCCAAGAGGAAGGTATGATGCGCACGTGGCAAGTTTCCCTCAGAAAGAAACCAAGGTTGAATCGAACCAGGAGGAGCCAAGAAGCACGTTGAAGGTTGATGGTGGCGAAATGTGATGCGGCGCAACAACATTCCGGCGCCAACGTGGAATCTGCACAACAAAACCAAAGTACTTTGCCCAACGAAACAGTGAGGTTGTCAATCTCACCGGCTTGCTGTAACAAAGGATTAAACGTATCGAGTGGAAGATGATTGTTTGCAAGAAAACGTAAACACAATTGCAGTAGATTGTATGCTATGTAAAGAATAGGACCGGGGTCCACAGTTCACTAGAGGTGTCTCTCCCATAAGATAAAAGCATGTTGGGTGAACAAATTACAGTCGGGCAATTGACAAATAGAGAAGGGCATAACAATGCATATACATGATATGATAAATATAGTGAGATTTAATTGGGCATTACGACAAAGTACATAGACCGCCATCCAACTGCATCTATGCCTAAAAGTCCACCTTCAGGTTATCATCCGAACCCCATTCAGTATTAAGTTGCTAAGCAACAGACAATTGCATTAAGTATGGTGCGTAATGTAATCGACAACTACATCCTTAGACATAGAATCAATGTTTTATCCCTAGTGGCAACAGCACATCACAACCTTAGAACTTTTTGTCACTGTCCAGGTGTCAATGAAGGCATGAACCCACTATCGAGCATAAATACTCCCTCTTGGAGTTAAGAGCAAAAACTTGGCCAGAGCCTCTACTAATAACGGAGAGCATGCAAGATCATAAACAACACATAAACAATAGATTGATAATCACCATAACATAGTATTCTCTATCCATCGGATCCCGACAAACACAACATATAGTATTACAGATAGATGATCTTGATCATGTTAGGCAGCTCACAAGATCCAACAATGAAGCACAACAAGGAGAAGACGACCATCTAGCTACTGCTATGGACCCATGGTCCAGGGGTGAACTACTCACTCATCGCTCCGAGGCGATCATGGCGATGAAGAGTCCTCCGGGAGATGAATCCCCTCTCCGGCAGGGTGCGGAGGCGATCTCCCGAATCCCGAGATGGGATTCGCGGCGGCGGCGTCTCTGGAAGGTTTTCCGTATCGTGGCTCTCGGTACGGGGTTTTCGCGACGGAGGCTTTAAGTAGGCGGAAGGGCAACGCGGGGGCCACACGAGGGCCCCACACCCTAGGTCGGGGCGGCCGGCCTGGGCCGCGCCGCCCTATGTCGGCGCCTCGTGGCCCCACTTCCTTCCCTCTTCGGTCTGGAAGCTCCGTGCAAAAATAGGACCACGGGCGAAGATTTCGTCCAATTCCGAGAATATTTCCTTACTAGGATTTTGAAACCAAAAACAAGAAAACAGCAACTGGCTCTTCGGCATCTTGTTAATAGGTTAGTTCGAGAAAATGCATAAATATGACATATAATGTGCATAAAACATGTAGGTATCATCAATAAAGTAGCATGGAACATAAGAAATTATCGATACGTTGGAGACGTATCAGCATCCCCAAGCTTAGTTTTGCTCGTCGAGCAGGTAAAACGATAACAAAGATAATTTCTAAGTGACATGCCATCATAATCTTGATCATACTATTTGTAAACATATGTAATGAATGCAGCGATCAAAACAAAAGTAATGACATGAGTAAACAACTGAATCATAAAGCAAAGACTTTTCATGAATAATACTTCAAGACAAGCATCAATAAGTCTTGGATAAGAGTTAACTCATAAAGCAATAAATCAAAGTAAAGGTGTTGAAGCAACACAAAGGAAGATTAAGTTTCAGCGGTTGCTTTCAACTTATAACATGTATATCTCATGGATATTGTCAACATAAAGTAATATAACAAGTGCAATATGCAAGTATGTAGGAATCAATGCACAGTTCACACAAGTGTTTGCTTCTTAAGGTGGAAGGAAATAGGTAAACTGACTCAACAATAAAAGTAAAAGAAAGGTCCTTCAACGAGGAAAGCATCGATTGATGTATTTGTGCTAGAGCTTTTATTTTGAAAACATGAAACAATTTTGTCAACGGTAATAATAAAGCATATGAGTTATGTAAATTATATCTTACAAGTTGCAAGCCTCATGCATAGTATACTAATAGTGTCCGCACCTCGTCCTACTTAGCTTGGACTACCGGATCTTTGCATGCCATGTTTCAACCAAGTGTCACAAAGGGGTACCTCCATGCCGCCTGTACAAAGGTCTAAGGAGAATGCTCGCATTTTGGATTTCTCGCTTTTGATTATTCTCAACTTAGACATCCATACCGGGACAACATGGACAAGAGATAATGGACTCCTCTTAAATGCATAAGCATGTAGCAATGATTATTATTCTCATATGAGATTGAGGATATATGTCCAAAGCTGAAACTTCAACCATGATTCATGGCTTTAGTTAGCGGCCCAATGTTCTTCTCTAACAATTTTGCATGCTCCAACCACTAAAATGATAGATCCTTCAGACAAGACGGACATGCATAGCAACTCACATGATATTCAACAATAGTTGATGGCGTTCCCCCGAAGCATGGTTATCGCACAACAAGCAACTTAATAAAAGATAAAGTGCATAAGTACATATTCAATACTACGATAGTTTTTAAGGATATTTTGTCCCATGAGCTATATATTGCAAAGGTGGATGGTGGAATTTTAAAGGTAGCACTCAAGCAATTTACTTTGGAATGGCGGAGAAATACCATGTAGTAGGTAGGTATGGTGGACACAAATGGCATAGTGGTTGGCTCAAGGATTTTGGATGCATGAGAAGTATTCCCTCTCGATACAAGGTTTAGGCTAGCAAGGTTATTTGAAGCAAACTCAAGGATGAACAGGTGCAGCAAAACTCACATAAAAGACATATTGTAAACATTATAAGACTCTACACCGTCTTCCTTCTTGTTCAAAACTCAATACTAGATATTATCTAGACCTTAGAGAGACCAAATATGCAAATCAAATTTTAGCAAGCTCTATGTATTTCTTCATTAATGGGTGCAAAGCATATGATGCAAGAGCTTAAACATGAGCACAACAATTGCCAAGTATCACATTATCCAAGACATTTTAGAATTACTACATGTAGCATTTTTCAATTCCAACCATATAACAATTTAACGAAGAAGAAACTTCGCCATGAACATTATGAGTAAAGCCTAAGGACATATTTGTCCATATGCAAACGGAGCGTGTCTCTCTCCCACAAAGTGAATGCTAGGATCCATTTTATTCAAACAAAAACAAAAACAAACCGACGCTCCAAGCAAAGAACACAAGATGTGATTGAATAAAAATATAGTTTCGGGGAGGAACCGATGATGTTGTCGATGAAGAAGGGGATGCCTTGGGCATCCCCAAGCTTAACAGCTTGAGTCTTCTTAAAATATGCAGGGGTGAACCACGGGGCATCCCCAAGCTTAGAGCTTTCACTCCTCTTGATCATAGTATATCATTCTCCTCTCTTGACCCTTGAAAACTTCCTTCACACCAAACTTCAAGCAAACTCATTAGAGGGTTAGTGCACAATTAATAATTCACATATTCAGAGGTGGCACAATCATTCTTTACACTTCTGGACATTGCATAAAGCTACTGGACATTAATGGATCAAAGAAATGAATCCAAAATAGCAAAAGAGGCAATGCAAAAAAAAGGCAGAATCTGTCAAAAACGAACGGTCGTAAAGACGAATTTAAAGTGGCACCAGACTTGCTCAAATGGAAAAACTCAAAACTAATGAAAGTTGCGTACATATCGAGGATCACGCTCGTAAATTGGCAGATGTTTTCGAATTTTCTACAGAGGACTGTGCCCAGATTCGTGACAGACAGCAATGCTGTTTCTACGCAGCGATCCCAAATACAACATCAACTTTAACATAGAAACTTTACTTGGCACAAAAACATGATAAGGAGAGGTTGCTACAGTAGTAAACAACTTCCAAGACTCAACAAAACAAAAAATTGCTGTAGTAAAAACATGGGTTGTCTCCCATAAGCGCTTTTCTTTAACGCCTTTCAGCTAGGCGCAGAAAGTGCGAATCAAGTAACATCGAGAATAGAAGCATTAACATCATAACTTGTTCTAATAATAGAATCAAAAGGCAACTTCATTCTCTTTCTAGGGAAGTGTTCCATACCTTTCTTGAAAGGAAATTGATATTTAATATTACCTTCCCTCATATCAATAACAGCACCAACGGTTCGAAGAAAAGGTCTTCCCAACACAATAGGACAAGATGCATTGCATTCGATATCCAAGACAACAAAATCAACGGGGACAAGGTTATTGTTAACCGTAATGTGCACATTATCAATCCTCCCCAAAGGTTTCTTTTTAACATTATCGGCAAGATTAACATCCAAATAACAATTCTTCAATGGTGGCAAGTCAAGCATATCATAAATCTTTTTAGGCATAAAATACTTGCACCAAGATCACATAAAGCATTACATTCAAAGTCATTGAATTTCATTTTAATGATGGGCTCCCAACCATCTTCTAACTTTCTAGGAATAGAAGTTTCAAGTTTTAGTTTCTCTTCTCTAGCTTTTATGAGAGCATTTGTAATATGTTTTGTAAAGGCTAAATTTATAGCACTAGCATTAGGACTTTTAGCAAGTTTTTGTAAGAACTTTATAACTTCAGAGATGTGGCAATCATCAAAATCTAAATCATTATGAGCTACAGCAATGGGATCATTGTTCCCAAGGTTGGAAAAAATTTCAGCAGTTTTATCACAAGCAGTTTCAGCAGTTTTAGCAATTTCAGGCAGTTTTGTTCGCTTTGCACTAGGAGTAGAAACATTGCCAACACCAATTATTTTACCATTGATAGTAGGAGGTGCAGCAACATGTGAAGAATTAGCATTACTAGTGGTGGTAATAGTCCAAACTTTAGCTACATTATTCTCTTTAGCTAGTTTTTCATTTTCTTCTCTATCCCACCTAGCACGCAGTTCAGCCATTAATCTTATATTCTCATTAATTCTAACTTGGATGGCATTTGGTGTAGTAGTAATCTTATTATTAATATCATCATTAGGCATAACTTTCAATTTTAAAAGATTAACATCGGAGGCAAGCCTATCAACTCTAGAAGCAATAGTATCAATTTTATCAAGCTTTTCCTCAACAGATTTGTTAAAAGCAGTTTGTGTACTAATAAATTCTTTAAGCATGGCTTCAAGACCAGAGGGTACACTCCTATTATTGTTGTAAGAATTCCCATAAGAATTACCATAACCATTACCATTAGCAGAAGGATATGGCCTATAGTTATTACCGAGTTGTTCCTATAAGCATTGTTGTTGAAATTATTGTTTTTAATGAAATTCACATCAACATTTTCTTCTTGAGCAACCAATGAAGCTAAAGGAACATTATTTGGATCAACATTAGATCTACCATTCACAAGCATAGACATAATCACATCAATCTTATCACTCAAGGAAGAGGTTTCTTCAACAAAATTTACCTTCTTACCTTGTGGAGCTCTTTCCGTGTGCCATTCAGAGTAATTTATCATCATATCATCAAGAAGTTTTGTAGCCGCCCCCAATGTGATGGACATAAAGGTACCTCCAGCAGCTGAATCCAATAAATTACGCGAAGAAAAATTTAGTCCTGCATAGAAGGATTGGATGATCATCCAAGTAGTCAGTCCATGGGTTGGGCAATTCTTTACCAAAGTTTTCATTCTCTCCCATGCTTGAGCAACATGTTCAGTATCTAATTGCTTAAAATTCATTATGCTACTTCTCAAAGATATAATTTTAGCGGGAGGATAATATCTACCAATAAAAGCATCCTTACATTTAGTCCATGAATCAATACTATTCTTAGGCAAAGATAGCAACCAATCTTTAGCTCTTCCTCTTAATGAGAAAGGAAACACTTTCAATTTAATAATATCACCATCTACATCCTTATACTTTTGCATTTCACAAAGTTCAACAAAATTATTGAGATGGGCAGCAGCATCATCAGAACTAGCACCAGAAAATTGATCTCTCATGACAAGATTTAGTAAAGCAGGTTTAATTTCAAAGAATTCTGCTGTAGTAGCAGGTGGAGCAATAGGTGTGCATAGGAAATCATTATTATTTGCATTTGTGAAGTCACACAACTTAGTATTTTCAGGAGTATTCATTTTAGCAACAGTAAATAAAGCAAACTAGATAAAGTAAATGCAAGTAACTAATTTTTTTGTGTTTTCGATATAGAGAGCAAGACGGTAAATAAAGTAAAACTAGCAACTAATTTTTTTGTGTTTTGATTTAGTGCAGCAAACAAAGTAGTAAATAAAATAAAGCAAGACAAAAACAAAGTAAAGAGATTGAGAAGTGGAGGCCTTGCAGCGTGTCTTGATCTCCCCGGCAACGGCGCCAGAAAACAGGCTTGATGCGCGTAGATGTACACGTCCGTTGGGAACCCCAAGAGGAAGGTATGATGCGCACATGGCAAGTTTTCCTCGAAAGAAACCAAGGTTGAATCGAACCAGGAGAGCCAAGAAGCACGTTGAAGGTTGATGGTGGCGAAATGTGATGCGGCGCAACAACAGGGATTCGGCGCCAACGTGGAATCTGCACAACAAAACCAAAGTACTTTGCCCCAACGAAACAGTGAGGTTGTCAATCTCACCGGCTTGCTGTAACAAAGGATTAAACGTATCGAGTGGAAGATGATTGTTTGCAAGAAAACAGTAAACACAATTGCAGTAGATTGTATGCTATGTAAAGAATAGGACCGGGGTCCACAGTTCACTAGAGGTGTCTCTCCCATAAGATAAAAGCATGTTGGGTGAACAAATTACAGTCGGGCAATTGACAAATAGAGAAGGGCATAACAATGCATATACATGATATGATAAATATAGTGAGATTTAATTGGGCATTACGACAAAGTACATAGACCGCCATCCAACTGCATCTATGCCTAAAAAGTCCACCTTCAGGTTATCATCCGAACCCCATTCAGTATTAAGTTGCTAAGCAACAGACAATTGCATTAAGTATGGTGCGTAATGTAATCGGCAACTACATCCTTAGACATAGAATCAATGTTTTATCCCTAGTGGCAACAGCACATCACAACCTTAGAACTTTCTGTCACTGTCAGGTGTCAATGAAGGCATGAACCCACTATCGAGCATAAATACTCCCTCTTGGAGTTAAGAGCAAAAACTTGGCCAGAGCCTCTACTAATAACGGAGAGCATGCAAGATCATAAACAACACATAAACAATAGATTGATAATCATCATAACATAGTATTCTCTATCCATCGGATCCCGACAAACACAACATATAGTATTACAGATAGATGATCTTGATCATGTTAGGCAGCTCACAAGATCCAACAATGAAGCACAACAAGGAGAAGACGACCATCTAGCTACTGCTATGGACCCATGGTCCAGGGTGAACTACTCACTCATCGCTCCGGAGGCGATCATGGCGATGAAGAGTCCTCCGGGAGATGAATCCCCTCTCCGGCAGGGTGCGGACGATCTCTGAATCCCCCGAGATGGGATTCGCGGCGCGTCTCTGGAAGGTTTTCCGTATCGTGGCTCTCGGGGGGTTTCGCGACGGAGGCTTTAAGTAGGCGGAAGGGCAACGCGGGGGCCACACGAGGGCCCCACACCCTAGGTCGGCGCGGCCGGGCCTGGGCCGCGCCGCCCTATGGTGTCGGCGCCTCGTGGCCCCACTTCCTTCCCTCTTCGGTCTTCGGAAGCTCCGTGCAAAGACCCTGGGCGAAGATTTCGTCCAATTCCGAGAATATTTCCTTACTAGGATTTCTGAAACCAAAAAGCAGACAGCAGCTGGCTCTTCGGCATCTTGTTAATAGGTTAGTTCAGAAAATGCATAAATATGACATATAATGTGCATAAAACATGTAGGTATCATCAATAAAGTAGCATGGAACATAAGAAATTATCGATACGTTGGAGACGTATCACCCCGAATTGGAGTTTCGCGATGGTGGCGGCGCCTGGAGTCTTTCTGGAGTTTCGTGGTACGGTGTTTTTAGGTCGAAAGGGATTTTATAGGCGAAGAGGCGGCGCGGGGGCACCTGGGGGCGCCACACCCTGGCCGGCGCGGCCAGGGTCGGCCCGCGCCGCCATGTGGTGTGGTGGCCCCCTGGCCCCTCTCCTCTTCTTCGGTCGGAGCCTTCCGGGAAAAATAGGAGGTTTGGCGTTGATTTCGTCCATTCCGAGAATATTGCCCGAACAGCCTTTTGGAACCAAAAACAAGAAAATAGGAGCGCATGTGGCATCTCGTTAATAAGTTAGTTCCGGAAAACGCATAAAAACATCATAAAGTGCAAGCAAAACATGTAAGTATTGTCATAAAACAAGCATGGAACGACAGAAATTATGGATACGTCGGAGACGTATCAGCCTACAAGAAGGAAAAAAGATAGGCTTACCATTATTATAGATGAACTTAACCTGAAAGATGAGTCATCTCCTCTTAGTGTAGCCGAGCGGGCTGCAAAAAAAAGAGGCCCATGTTAGTCTTGCTAAACTTCGGCGGGATGAAGAGACCATTTGGGCTCAGCGTGTGAAAGTTAAGCATATTCAGGAATGGGAAATAACACTAAGTATTTTCACCTAATTGCAAATGGAAAACATCGAAAGAAAAGAATATTTTAGCTTGAACAAGATGAGGGAACTATAGTGGGTCCAGAAAATTTAGAAGTCTTTATAACTGAGCAGTATAAGAAGACTTGTTGAGGAGAAGTGTATAAGAGAAGAGGATTGAAGATGAATCCTATAAGTTTCAGCAGGCCGGATCATCCGACCCCTCTCTCCAAAAAATCAAGACGGGTTGTTGCCAGAGATGGGGGCGGAAGTATTTTCCATCCGCCCCCGGACGGAATTTACGTCCGGCTGGAAAACTTGCAGAAGTGGGGTGGAAGTATTTTTCATCCCGCCCCTTGATGTAAAATACTTCCGGTCTGATGTCGAGCGATGGAAAATTCGCAGAAACCAGGACCGATGGTATTTCCATCCCCCCGAAATTCCCCAATATCCAGGGGTGGCCGAATCTTCCGCCCCACCCTACTTCATCGCCAAGACAAGGTGGCCATTCTTCCTCCTCACATTAGATCTGCCAAGACAAAGAACACACTCTCTCCTCCATAGTTCTTAAGCTTCAATCACGTGGATTTCCCTCCCTAGCAAACCAAAACCCCCAAACTTTGGAAATTGAAGGAGGAGGACTAGATCTACCTATCCACAAGAAATTTCGTGATCCCCATGATTTTCCTCTGTGGAGTTGGAAACCCTAGATCTCATTTGTGGGGGTCCTTGTTGTTGAGAGCATCTCGAAGTTAGATCTTGTTGTGACTAGTTCGTGATGTTGTTGGGAACCTCCGTCCTTTGTGGAGTGTGCCCTAACCTTGTGTGAAGGTTAGCCGCCTCGACCGGCCTCGCTTAGTGGAGAAGGTGAGTACGCCTTTGTGGTGTGCTCATGAGGAACAAGGTAACACCTTTGTTGCGGTTGGAACCTTTGTGGTGCCACACCTCCTCAACGTAGACATACCTCATTTTGTGGAAGGAACTACGGGAAACATATCGCGCCTCGTCTCCGCTCGTTACCCCGGTCGTACCGCTTCCCTTTACCCTTGCTTTGTTTCTTGCGTTTCCATTTCTCTTGTTTGCATTGCATATAGGATCACCCCTTTCACAAGCTTTCACCTTTACGTTTCCGCAACCATCATAAGAGTTCAAAAGCTAAAAATTATATAGGTCCTATTCAACCCCCTTCTAGTCGCTACTTCAGCCCCTTTCAACGTCACAATAGGACCTCCTAAAGGGTTGAGTCGTTTCTCCCCGACAGACAAGAACTGCAATCTTGACCTCCATCGTTCGCAGGAGGAAACATCATCCTATATCGCTTACATGATGGCGAGAAAACTTCTAGATGGAGAAAATTGAGGGGACATGGTTATGGCGGATGCTGGCCCCGCGTAGGTGTGGTTGGTGCTGCTGGAAGGTAATAAAATTAATAATTTCTGCGAAATCCGTTTTTATATGTACACAATTCTAGGGGAGAACATAACGGGTAGAGTCTTAACACCGGCCAATCGATCCAACTTATTGCTCCATGCCGAATTGCCAATGTCATCATCGTTCCCCCCTTGCTCATTTTGTCATATCACACTGTAGCGTTGTTGTGCTGTGTCGGCATTTCCTTCGTCTGCTGGCGACATGAACATGAACCCATGGCCGGCCAGCATCTGCTCCCTGAGGTTCTTGATGGCCAGGTACCTTTCCGAATCCTCGTCGATGTCCCTGGTAGTATCGCTGCAACCTTCGTCGTCGACGTCCCACTGCTGGCCTCGTTCCGACTCCTGAAGCGATCCGCGGTCGAAGGAGGCGCCGGCCCACGGATCGACGGCGCACTGCGTTCCCGTGCTGCTCGCAGACGCTGCCTTCTTGCACGTCGACATGTCCTTGGAATTGGCAGCAGTGCTGTAGCTCCAGCCGCAGTCCTTGATGTTGCCATCCATGTTCAGCTCGATGGAGTGCATGTCGCTGCCTCCTGAATCATCTTCTTCGTGGTCATCGTCGTCTTCTCCATCCGTCCTCTTGCTGACAGCAACACGAGCAATGCCGTTGGCACCATCAACTTCAGATGCTTGGTGATCGTGACCGGCATCCGCGGCAGATGATTCCTGATGATCCTGCTTCTTGGTCTCCAGGAAGGCCTCGAGCTCGCCACGCAGCAGCTCTACGACGGCGTTCTTCTCCTCGAACTGGAGCCTCGCCTCATGCAGCTTCATCTGGACCCTCTCCTCGCGGAGCTCATCGGCGAGCCGGAGCATCTCCCGCTCCTTGTGCAGCTCCGCCTGTGCCCTTTCGGACTCCCGCCACATCTCCTCCACGTCGCCGCCCCTGTCCGCGGTCGAGGACGACGAGGCGGCGCCCCGCACAAGCTCGTCGCACACCTTCTCCAGGCGCTCCCTGGACCTCCTCTCCCTCTGAAGCTCCCTCTCCGCCGCCTCCAAAGAGCTCTCCGTTTCGGCCAGCGCCTTCCCGAGCTTGGCGTTCACCCTCTCCGCTCTCCGCCTGGACCTCTTCTCGCCGTCGAGCTGGTCGGCCACGACACGCACGGTGGCAGCCACCTTCTCCCTCTGCTTGCTCTTCCACGCGTGCACCTCCGCCGCGAGCCGCTTCTTCAGGAGCTCGACCTCGTCAACGCGGCGGCTCTGCTCTTTCGCGAGCTGCCGCGCGTGGGCGCGCGCGAGGTCAAGCTCGGAGCGCAGCGCGGAGAGGATCGACGCCGTGGACGGGTTCAGGGCACCGGCCCCCCAGATGTTGCCGAGAACTCTGATGAGCTCCTTGGACGCCGTCAGACTGTGGTACATGTCCTGCAGGTGTGCCATTCTGTCCACTGAACATGTGGAACTCGAGTCTGCAGCGCATGCGTGCACCTGAAGAACAAAAACATGGTTCAGAACTTCTGCTAGCACTTCATAAACATATATGTGACTTTACTCGATTATTGTCACTTCTGCTAGTAAAGCGATTTTTCTAGTGGCGCCGTAACCTACCGGTTAAGTTTTCGCCGTCGGTTTTTCCTCGTGATTCGTGCTACAAAATACACGGACTGCACGATTAAGTTTCAATTCCTGTAACTTAGTCTCAACTTAGTGGTGCACGCAGGGATGCACGAATCGCGACATTGTTTGAGTGTTGGATGCTTGACCTGTAGGCCACGGGACCGTTAGAATTGCATTTCCGCTTCTGTTAGGGCGATTAGGTGCAGAAGGAATGATTAGCTAGAGAAAGGACATGGGATGATGAGGAGCTCTTGTCTTGACAGACACACAGTCGCAGCTGAGGCTGTCATGGCCCTCGTCTACAACTGCTGCACACCAATTGAAAAACATGTCTCAACTACTAACTGACAACCGCCGATCGAATCTGCAATGCCATTCGAGATGGTTCCAAATCAAAATCGATTAGTTTACGCCGCCGTCGACCGCCGACGCCGCATATAACTACAAGATCACAACTGCTCAATCACTAGTCTAGTGCATTCCCTAATCAACAGCCTAGGCACGACGAGGGGTGGATGAACGGCAATAGTAGGTGGATAAACAAGTCAGGTTTTGTACAATGCTGCAAAGCCTAGTTTGTAGTCTATGGAGGAACTGGACAAAGGTGCCACAAAGCATCCTTGGAAATGCAAGCCATGTTCAATGTCAGGCTGGAGTTCTCCCTACTGTAGTACTATTACGCCATAGTACTACTATGTGTGAGGTCCGGAGACAACTGACTCCATGGCTTGCATCCAAAATGCAGAGTCAGGGGCAGACTTTCAGTTCTTTGACCTACTAACGATAAGATTGTTACTCAAAAAGAGGATTATCCCATAAATTAAGTCAGATAAGCAGTAGTAATACAGTAGCAAAGATGAGAAGAACACTGTGAAAATACAAACTTACTTACCCCAATCCTGCCGCCATTACTCCGCTTATCTGAAAACCACTCTCCGTGATCAGCATCCAAAACCTTGCTCTTCCTTCTTGACCTCTTTGAGATCTACACAAAAGAAACATCACGATCAAACCGCAGAAGCAAAACGATTAGTAATGATAAAGCGCAACGAGGCGATCGGCAGGAGACATCCACCTCCACCGACGACGCGCAGCGCCTGTGCGCCGCCGAGCCCCAGCGCGCAGCCGCGTCCCTAGTGATACCGGCCTCCTCCTCCTCCTCGAGCAAGCCTCCCTCGTTCATCTGCCACAAAGCGCTGACGAGCTTCCGGGCCGACACCGACGAGTGCATCCCGTCGGAGCGGCAGCGCCCGTTCAAGGACGACTGCGACATCTTTCTCCTGCTCCTCAACACCACGCCTCGCTTCAGCCTCAGCTTACTCAGAGTGTCCGAAGCGCCGGACGACGACGACAGCGCGCACCGCTTGCGGATCTTGGTCGCGCAAGGCCTCGGCGTCACCTCCTCAACAGCAGCAGCTGCATCCGCGTTGTGCCTCAGCATTGCAGCCTTGGACTCGGGCCTGCGCTTGCTTCTTTTACGCAAGAACAGTAATGGTGTTAGGCTATATATATCAACAAGCGATCAAGAGGATAGACAACGATTGATGCAGCTAGCACTAATAATGCTCTTGCATTTGCGTCTGGATTTAGATTTGGATTTGCCTTTTTGCGCAACAACACGGACAGCAAGATCGGTGTGGTCCTTTTATAGAATCAAGGAACAGTAGTTGGATGAACAATGTCACACTCACATCAATTGATGAAAGGGGAAAAGGAGGACGGGGTCAGCTTTAGTGGAAGGAATAAGAAGCAAGCGAGACCTAGATGTGACCTTCACACACCTAAAGGGCAAACAACTAGGATCTCTCCTCATCTCCTTTAAACAGAGAAAGAACCATGGAACCGGTTCAGAAAATAAATGTTTCTGGCAATGCAGCCATCAGGATTAACTGATCAGCAGAGCACGAACAATCATCGACTTGGCGAAACAAGAAAATAACTTTGTATCTGCAAAATTGCTTACCGAGTAAGGTGGTACATATGCCATATTACTGTACAAGGACCACATGTTCAAATGATTTCGAACTGTCTAAATCAATGGCGAAAAAGAGTACAAGGAGGCACTAACAAAAGTAAGAATCTCCATGGAACTTTGAGCCACAGTTGCTAGTTCAAGCACTAATACGGCAAAGAAATAAGATGTCAACATCTGCTGAACAAAGTTAATCCCGACCTCAAACAGAACGCAAGAACATAAAAGAGCTTCGAAGTAAAAGGCACCAAGAATTACTGTAAAAAATAAAGTATCTAACGTACCCATCAAAGAGGACGAGAAGAGGCTAGGCGAAGCCCTAGTTAGTTGCGACGCTTAAATCATCTGCTCCATGATGACATGACCGAGGCTGCATTAGGAGCTGTTTGGGCACACGAGTTGGGGGCAAGAGGTGACAGGATGACGGATGCCTATATGGGGTGTGGGGATGTGTTTATGTGTGTCCTTTGCAGCAGATTGAGAGCAGCATGAGCTGTATCTGTATCTGTATGTCTGATACATATGATTGGAGACTGATGATTTGTGTTTCTGATTGATTCGTTTGTTCAAGTGGGCAAAGACGTTTACACGAAGCATAGAAAACTGAAATGGCTTAATCTGGGAGATTAGTCAGTCAGACAATCTTAATGCTGCATTTTGGCATCCTGGTCCGCTTTAAGTAAGGATGAGAAGTAACTCATTCAACTTGAAGCAACAAATGAATCTGGACAGAACTTAATTATGTAGTACTGTATAAGCTAGGTAGGGGCAATTTTGTAAGTGATAGCTAGGTCATTAGCACACAATTTACACTAGCTTAGCATGTGACACCCAACAGGATCCGTTTTTTCTTGTTCTGGCGTGATTTTTATTCTGCTTTGTAAGAGTGTTCTCCTCAACACTATGTATCGTTCAACTGTGCTAGTTTTAATGATTTAAAGTCGGGTTTTATAGTCTTTTATCTAAAGAAACTATTTAAATATTCCCTCTGCCGGGATTATTAGTCCTGTGTGTATTATTATAGAAAAGTATTATTACAGACTTGAGATGTTTAAACGTAATGGTATAATTCTTTGAGTATAATTTATATTTTATAGGTTAAATAGACGACCTAATGATACACGCATGACTAATACTCCATCCCTTCACAATTAGTTTGTGTTCTGGTTAAATCAAAGTCAAACATTGTAAAATTTGATCAAATATTTAAAACATAATATCAACACAATCTATAATATTGGAGTCATCATGAATTGTATTTTTATATCATATGCATATTACAAATGTTAATAATTTTTTCTATATTATTAATCTAACTTGACAAAATTTGAGTTTAACTAAACTCGGAACTTGAATTAACTAAAAACTGAGGGACTAACCTGCCCTGAGGAAGTAAAGGAGATGAATTCAATTCATGGCGCACATGGGGAAGAGATCAAAAGAAGCTTTTTTGTTCACCCACAGGGTGGCACGGATGGAAGGCCAAGGAGAATCAGGGGCGAAGCGAGCATGTGCTCTCAGATCTCGAGAAGCAAAGCAGACATCCATCGAGCACTGGTCCTGCTCGTGTCGTGCTGATCACACGCACGCAGGCACCCGCCGGATCGGTGCCGGATTTGGCCGCGGCCGGCACGGCGATACGCGAGGTGGTGCTCAGGCATCGGTCTGCACGTCGTCGGACGGCGACGGCTGCTGGCCGGGACTGGGCTGGCCTGCAGATCTGCATGCGCGGACGGTGATTGAGCTCGTGATGGCGGAGCTATGATTTTAGCAATTTGTTTTTTTCGATAAAAATAATATCTTATCTTAGTATCATGAGTTCATGACGATACCAATAAACTAATGGTAATACAGATTCACACAGCTAATAATAAAAGAAGAAATGCATCACATAAAGTCCCCTACCCCCCCCCCCCCCCCCCCCCCCCCCCGCCGGCAGGAGCTGTTAGAGTGGAACGCTCATGGAGTAGGGCCGTGCGCGAGGGCTCTGAGGAGTCCTCCGCCCACGGCCTATCGTTTAGCGTGCCATTCGTTCCTCCGGTGCAGGTGGTGCCATCTCTAGCGCGTGAGGTCGGCGTGGCTTCGGCGGCGCCCGTGGTGTCCGCTTGCTTCTTGGAGTACTCGGAGGAGATAGGGCATATGGAGGAGCAGCTAAGGCGGGCGGTAATGGTTACCATCATTGGATATCGGCCACACGTCGACTTGGCAGATGCTGCGCTCGCCCTGCACCGGGAATTCACCATCGGGCCATCAGACAAGTCAATTCGGGCGTTCTCGCCGGAGGACTTCCTCGTGTTGTGCCGTGACGCGCGCCTACGAGACAGGATGGTGACTCGGGGCGGGCGACGACGTCGTGGTTTTCCCTCTCCCTGAGGAGTTGGTTGAGGCAGGCTCAGGCGACGGTGGGCATCTGGCGTATCTCGTGCTTCTGGAGGTGTTGGCATCCCGGCTCATGCGTGGCATCGGAGAACGGCGGAGGCGGTGCTAGATGGCTCGGGCTTTATGGTGGATGTGGCGGCACCGACGGCGCGTCGTGATGATATGTAGAGATTCAAGGTTTGGGTGCGGACAGACTCGCCGGAGCACATCCCGGAGGGTCGGCTTCTGTTCATCAAGGAGCCGCCGGTGCGACAGAGGGGTGGCGGCAGGCACTAGGGGCCGGCCGTTCGCCGACGGGCGAAGACGCGGCGATACTTCATCAAGATCAGATGCGTTCGGCAAGGCGGTGGAGGCGCTAGTCTCTCCCCCCCCCGCGCAGCCCACCTTCCTCGGCTTCGCCGTCGCCTTCGGCCAATGGCAACTCAGGCTCCGACACGGCGGGAGGTTTGTGGGCCCCGGATGGCGGTAATGTGGATGGGGCCGTCTTCGCGTGGTGGTTGTTCCCCGCCGCCAGGCGCCAGGGGAGCCTCCGGTGGTGTCATCGGCGCGGTGTTGCCGGCGAGGGAGGCAGGGGAGGACCCAGGTCCCTGGCTAGACGGGCCGAAGCCCGGGTCGAGCCCATGTAGGCAAGGTAGCAGATATGCCCTAATTCTTTTCAAAATAGCTATTCTGGTGCAGCTCAGCCCCTTCCAGCCCATCATGATCGCCCAGCAGCGAACTGGCGTTGTCCCGAGCGAGTGCCTCGAGTCGTGGCATGGAAGGGTAGTCTCCCAATCGATCTGGAAGTCTAGCTTGTTCCTGGCGGTTCTTCTCCTCCCGCATCCTCCGCCTTTTTCTTTCCGAGGCCCTAGCGTTCCTGCCGGTTCTGCTCCTCCCGCCGCTTCCGGCATCAAGCATCCGCACAGATCGCATCAATCCGGCCGGCGCGGCGTGATCCCTTCTGCGCGCTCCTCCAGCCTCGTTATACTGGACGCCCATGCCCAGTAACGAGCCGACGAACCAGCAACACACAACAGAAAAAGATAGTTTGGTGATTGGTCGTTCCCTGCTCTCCCGCAAGTAATTTTTCTAAACGAAAATTATGGTTATTCAATATGGAGTCCCTGGTTATACTATATGTCATATCTTTAATTACTGCGAGATGCTCAACTATTTTTTGTTCAATCACTGGCATGAACGCTTCTAATTCAGTGTCTAAAGGTAATTTGTCTAGAATGTTTTAGCTGAACTATCCCTCTTCTTGCCTTCTGCATGTATTTTTTCTAGAATTGCCTTCCACATTAGTTATATCATTTAACTATCTATTTAATTACTGTTAGAGGTTAACTAGTTTTTGCACTTGCAAGTTAGCCCCCTCCTTTGCTCATTCATGGGTCTGCCACCGGAAGGAGGTGCCGTCGGCAGGGACAGTGTCGCCGACCAGGATTTTCAAAATTCCGGGGCCGGTCGCTTGTGACGTGGAAAGCGCCTGTGGAAGTCGGGGAGGTGGTCACGCTGCAGATCCTGTCAGGCAGCGTCCGGTAGTGGAGGAAGTGACCGTTGGTCAGAAGGAAGCTGAACAACCAACAGGTGGTGCACGTGTCCTCTTGTGCTTCCATCCAGTTTGGCACCATGGGGGCTGGAGCCCAAGCGTGAGTCTTTGGAGATTGGCAGCAGTTTGTCGGTTGTGGAGAGCATACGAGGAGGATTCGCGGGGCCGCAAGGTTGGTCGCCAGGCGGGGAAGTTATGGGCTCCCCTCGGGATCAACATTCGGTGGAATCGAGACATCGAGTGTGGAGGTTTTGACTACACGGTTGGCATGTGGCCTGTTTTTGGCCAACGAAGAAGAACAGAACAAAGACACACACAACACAGTATCAGAGGATCGTCTGGTGGGCGCCAATAGAAGCTCGGTGGTACGACATCCCTTGCTTGCTAGGTACGGTATCGAAACCCCTGGTCCGGGTGGAGTCCTGAACACGCCACCACGCCCGGGGCTCTCTGCCACGGCGCCCTCCTCGCCGTGTGATAGTTTCTCTACGCCGGATGGTCGTGATGGAGGAACAATTAGGGCGCTTGATGCGGTGATCTCTCAGATCAAGGGTCATATCCAAGCACCGGTGCTTCCGTTACCTGATGTGCAACGTGCACGCCGCAAGAGACTCTTCGTCCCGGGGGAGGATAAGAGAAGCAGCACGCGAATTGCACACAAGCCGATAGGGAAGCCAGCGTTGTACTTGAAGAAAGCGCAGTTGGTGTTCATGACACGTTTAGGCATGTGTGAGATCGAGGGAGAGCCTCCGGTAGATTGCTTGGAGCAGTACGCTGCTTACTTTGAGGACCTCTGCCACCCTCAAGGATTGACGCCCTCGCCAAGCTTTTCTTCCTGGACGTGGCGGATGTGCCGAGGGAGTTGGTGTATTGATGCGGTGCATCGGTGGATAGCGGATTGTGTTTTATGGATAAGTTGAACAACAATATAGTGGTGTGGAACCTTTGTGGGTTGAATGCTCCCAACCGGGGCACGGTGGTGAAAACGGTGGTGAATGACGTTGAAGCCTCGCTCGTGTGCATGGTTGAATCGAAACTGGCAAGTGTGGATAGATTCACGGTGATGGGGCTGTTGGGCCCAAGTTTCGACGGCTTTGTTGCCCTACCGGCGGTGGGCACAGCTGGGGGGATAATCGTGGCGTGGCAATGTGATAGGGTTCATGTTTCTCACGCCTAGGTGGACACATTCTCGGTAACCATTACACTGCAATTCAATGGTGGAGAGCCTTGGTCGCTTACCACGGTCTATGGCCCGACGCGAGAGGATCGAAAAGTGGGAAAGTGGGCTTTCTGGAGGAGCTGCGTCGCATACGAGCTGCAAGGTTGTTGGGCCGTCACTAGAGATTTTAACCTAATTCTCGAAGTTGCAAAGAACAATTCCAACATGCACAGAAGATGATGGGTAGATTCCGCCGTTTGCTGAACGACCTAGAGCTAAAGGAGCAGGATTTGATTGATCGTCGATACACCTGGAGCAACGAGAGGCAAACTCCCACGATGGAGAAGCTGGACCGCTGGTCTGTACGGTAGATTGGGATGAAGGGCAGCATAATGCGCTGGAGGTGGATGGCTATGTTGGAAGAAGATAAGCCGTGGAACGATTTGGATTTTGTAATTGCGGAAGAGGCGGAGGAGATGTTCCAGAGTTGCATCAAATGCGAGATCGGGAATGGAGAGAGGCTTCGATTTTGGACGAACAGGTGGATCAATGGGAGGAGTGTGGAGCAATTGGCACCAAACCTGATGCCATTTGTGGCCCCGGCGGCCAAAGTGATGACAGTTGTGGAGGCGCTGCATGCAGACAGTTGGATCGCGGCGATCGGGGGGCGCCATTGGTGCCGGCAATCGCGGAGTTCACCTTAAGCGAGGCGGCTGATACGATCACCTGGAAGCTTTCTGCATTTGGATTGTATTCCACGAAGACGGCCTACCATGTCTTTTTCCTTGGAAGAGAAAGAGCCATGGCAGTTTCGGAATTATGGGGAGCTGGAGCTCTGTTGAAGCATAAACTACACATTTGGAATGCTCCTTCTCGCGGCAGATATGGTACTCGCTTCTTTTGGATTTTCGGTTGCACCGGTTCACTCCGACCATAGACGACGAGATCGCAGCCTGGTGGAACACTATTTCGGAGGCGGTACCGAGAAAGAAGAGGAAGGAGGTTAATGCATTCATTATGCTCATAGCCAGAAGCATCTGGCTGGAATCCAGTAGAGTCTTCGATAAATTTGGTACTTTGCCGATGGAGGTTTGCCGGAAGATCAAGGCGTAGTTTGAGCTGTGGAGGTCGGTGGGGTTGTGTGGAGTAGGACGAAAGAGAGAGTAGTTCCTAGTGTTCTTGCTAGGTGTGGAGGGGAGCCCTTTCACTTGTGATCGGCGCTCTCCGCTAGTTCTTGTAACTGAAACTTCTTTCTATCTTAATGAAGAAGACACACAATTCTCGTGCGTGTTCTTGAAAAAAAGTCCGCCTACAACAGATCAAACATCACGAAGACAACACGAGACATCCATGTTCTCCAAAGGTGATGCCTCTAAGAAGGGAACAATGCACAAGCATCGTTATTGTCCTGATCATACATCATAAGTTTTCACGAGAAAGACCACGCTCACAAAACAATGCCTATAACAAATCCATGCCAATCACAACCAATTGAGGCGAGACCTAGGGTTTCACCCTATAAGTTTAGACTCTGGATTCCTCATGTGTTGTCGCCCTCACATGCCGATGTCACTGCTCCAAGTTGCAAATCACCGAGCCAAAACCTCATCGCCACCCCCACCAGTACTAGTTATCAGATATCGGCTTCCATGTCATTCTCCGCGTCTGGCTTCGCCATGGAACTAAAGACATGTCTCACGATGGCAACAAACCGCGGAGCTTCACATCGCTTCCTCTGAAATCAAACGATCAGAAAAAAACATGGTTACGTGCGACGAATACCATCCGATCCGGCAATCTCTGGCATGTCGTCCATTGAAGTTCGCCGACGGAGCCTTCCGAAACTCGACACTTCGGCCAGATTAATGAAGATCGGAAAAAAGAGGTTCTTCGTCATGATTTTAGCAATAGGCATGCCACGCCGAAAACTATTAACGACATTTCTAATAGTTGTATTTTCAACTCAACAAATAATCATACAATTTGCAATGTAAACAGTGTTGAAGCAATAAATAATATCTAATTAAAGGATTTCAAACAGATCAAACTAATAATTTGAAATAGGGATAAAAGAAACTTGCAATGCCACTTTTCTAACCTAGGTTTTCTTCGAAGAAAATGTTCCGTCCAATGCATGTAACTAGAGGATCATCCAAAAGAATATCTTACATCTTATTCCTTAACTTTGTTTTCTCTAAAGTCATTGTAGAAAACACCCTTTCAACACTTGTTGTCGCCACTGGTACATAACCAATACTAATTTTAGGAGCAAGTAAACCATATCATAAACTCTATGCCTCTTTGTTTCAACACGCTTAACTGAAAGGTCAACAAGATTCTCTAAACCATGAAAGCATTCATATCGTCTTATGTCATGAATATAATTTTCAAGCTGCATTTCGAACTTTAGCAAATAATTTTCAGGGATATCATTAGGGTAGAACTCAGCTGAACGATTCAAGGCCGACATAGAAGGATGACAGTGTACTGAATACCCTTGCACTGACGAGCTTCATTGAACGAGATGACCGACATCCATGCAGTTGTGTGGAGCTGTGTCGGTGCTGAGCTATCGCCGCGATGCTGCTGCAGTTTGGCCAAGCTATGATCTAGACCAGAAGCACATGTGGCGTACGGGAATTAGAAGAACAGATGCTGCGAGATTTCCAGGCTACGGATGCAAAGAGGGCACAAGTAGTTCTTTGTCCACCCTCTCTGCAGCAGCCCGTCGGCACACCACAGTCTATTCTGAAGAAGGAGCTAGGCGAAGATTTTGCAGCGAAAATGGAGAGCTTGGTCAGAACAGACGCTGTCAGCGCCTTTCGCCCACCGTCGTTCACCCATTTACCACGCTGTCAGGCCATGTCGATGATAAACTGGAGCTCGACAAAGCGAAGATGGGAAAGGGAGAGCGGCATGCGCAGATAGCGAGTTAGGAATGTTGTCTTCTCGCCACCAAAAGGGAGAAGCATGGTGTCCAGGTCTATATCCTCACATCTGATGGGAGCGATCGAGCACTTATCGTTGTTGTTCTGCAGTTCTGAAGCAGAGCCGAAGGAATGCAGAAGGTACAATAGAAACACAATCTCGCCAGTGATGGGGTTTATGAATACAACCGCGTCATCGGCGTATAGACTCACACTTAAGCAGGCTTCACGGACTGGGAACGGCAACAGGTGCCCAAGGCTGGTGGCTCCATGAAGGAGGCGGTGCAGAGGATCGATGGCGATGATGAAGAGGAGGGGAAACAACCGGTCTCCTTGCCGCAACCAGCCACGGTGAAGGATGCAGTTCTCGTGATCATTGTTCAGGAGGATTGCTGACGATGCGGTGGGGAGCAACAACTCGATCCAATCGCGCCATCTCGCCCAAGAAGGTGAGGCGCTGAAGAAGCTCGAGCAGGTACGTACTCCCAAGATACCGATCGAATCGAATGCCCGCGCGAAGTCCAGCTTTTTATTAGCATAGCTGGTTTTTTCTTGCGATGCAGACAGCAGGCCAAGCCTCTGACGAACGTAAAATCTGTAAAATTACCGTGCATACCACGACTTTTGAGGAAGGTGCTCTGTGAGTTCGAAACCAATTCGCCAATGACAGAAGTAAGGCGACGAGTGAGGACTTTGGAGAACAATTTTGTAACTGTGTGGATTAGGACGATCGGCCTGTAGTATGCCGCCAATGAGCAGTTCAGGGCGGGGAAGTTGCTTCCGGCTAGTCGATGCAGGTGATGAAAGGCCACCATTACATCATGCTTGATGATGCTCCAGCAACGTCTATAGAAGACGTCTGTGAAGCCGTCGGGCCGGGCGCCTTCTCGGCCAGAGTGCATGATCGTGTCGTGCAACTCCCTCGTGGAGAAAGGAATGTTGATGTCGGCGCCGTTTAGAGTGGGCAGGTCGAGGTCGTCCCACGCGAGAGTGCACGTCGGTGAAGTGGTCGAGGAGCGCCTGGGACTTGTCCTCGTGCGAGGAGTGACAGAGTGAATACCTGAGCTCGAGTAAAGGACATGAATGAAATTTCTGCGACGTCGCACAGTGTGATCCTCACGTGGAAGAAACGTGTATTGGCGTCCCCTTCCTTGAGCCAAACTGAACTTATAAAAGGTAAAAGCTAACGTTTTCATACTGTTAGCACTGATCAGGTCGGATTGATTTTTGCTCGTATCATATCATTTATCATATATTTTGCTTGCACTCGGATCGGAACGATTTTTTTTTCCGAGAAAACGCAAAGGACCTTTGCGTTTCATTTCATTGAAAAGGAAGAGTTTGGGTTACATCCTCCTAGGAGGCAAAACACGGGAAAATGCAAGAAAAGATCAGTGCACGTCCCAGGTGGGAGGCAAGACTACTCTAAGTCCTTGCGCGCCCGCCCGCGTCCAGAGCCTGCTTTCCTCTTTGATCGTAGACACTAGGAGCGGACAGAAGGTTGAGCGCCTTTGAAGACACAGTCATTCCTATGCTTCCAGGTCATCTGTGGTGGCTAGTCCCTTGTGCATGGGGCTAGGGGTGTCATGCTTTGCTTTGTGCCACCATTCCATGAGGGATAGCTCGCCATCAGGTGGCCTGACTGTCATTCTGAGCCAGGCAAGAATTTCATGCCACACCTGCCTGGTGAAGGGGCATTCCAGCATCAAGTGTCGCATCGACTCGGGTTCTTGATCGCAGAGGAGGCACTTGGAGTGGTGAGGTAGCCCATGGCGAGCCAGGCGCTCGGCGGTCCAGCATCTATCAAGGTTGGCCAGCCAATGGAAAAATTTGACCTTGGGTGGCGCCCATGTTTTCCAAATCAGCTTCCAGGAGAAACAAGCGGTTGATCCATGGAAGGTAGATAGGTAGCATGAGCTGGCCGTGTAGGTGCCAGAGCTGGTCCATCTCCAAACTAGCTGGTCAGGCTGGGCGCTAAGGACGGTGCCCTGAATTTTCTGCCAAAGCAACAGATGCTGCCCAATCTCATGAATGCCGAGCACCCCTGGATGTCAAGGGCCCAGCTGTTTCCATGGAGACCGTCGTGGACCGTCCTAAGCTTTCTTCTCCTCTTGGGAATGCAGGTATATAGAAGCGGTGCAATTTCGCACACGGCTTGCCCGTTGATCCAGCGGTCCTCCCAGAATAGCGCTTTGCGGCCATTGCCAACTTTCATGGTAGTGGAGGCGTAGAATAGCGCGCGTTCATCAGCCGAGAACTGCAGGTCCAGGCCACTCCAGGCGCGACTGTCGTCAGTGCGTGATAGCCATAGCCATCTCATCCTCAAGGCGAGGCCAGCACGCTCTAGGTCATGGACACCCAGGCCTCCGAGGGGGATGGGCCGGCAGACACGTTTCCAATTGACGTGGCAGTGGCCGCCATTGGCGGTAGCACGTCCAGCCCACAGGAAGCCGCGCTCAATCTTCTCCATTGCCTTCAGGGATTTCTTCGGTGACGCAAGGACCAAGAGCTGGTGCACTGGAATTGCACTGAGGACAGATTTGACCATGGCTAGGCGTCCAGACTTGTTCATGAGGCCGGCTCTCCAGGTGGGCAGCCGCCCAGCAATTTTGTCGATGACGGGCTGCAGCTGAGCGGCGGTGGGTCGCCAGATTGACAAAGGGATGCCCAGGTAAGTGATGGGCAGCTGCACTATTGGGCACCCCAGCTCTGCGATGATCGGCGCGACGTCATCGTGGTTACACTTCAGTAGAGTGGCCGAGCTCTTGCTGAAGTTAACATTCAGGCCGGATGTGCGACCAAACAAGCGCAAGATCTCCTTGACGGCCTCCGTGTCCGGGCATGATGGATGGCAGAAAAGTACAACATCATCAGCATACAGGGAGATGGACGGGATCCTTTTGGTCGGGTGCAGCTGTTGCATGATTCCGGCCTCTACGGCACGCCTAAAGAGGCGCCCAAGCACGTCAACCGCCAGCACGAACAGCTGTGGGGATAGCGGGTCGCCCTGGCGCAAACCTCGCCGGTGCCAAATCGGTGGTCCGGGTTCGCCGTTGAGAAGCACACGGGTATTGGCGCTGGTCAGCAGGGTAGTCAGCCACTCCAAGAATCTGTCTCCAAAACCATATTGTCTCAGGGCTTCCAAGAGGAAAGGCCATGAGAGCGAGTCACAAGCTTTCGCCAGGTCCAGCTTGAGCAGTACGCGAGGCGCGCCGAGCTGATGTAGTAGTCTTGCAGATTGTCTGACCAAGACGAAATTGTCGTGCAGGCTTCTCCCCGAGATGAAGGCATTTTGGTTGTTGCTGACGAGGTTGCCGAGCTTGGGCGCGAGGCGAAGCGAGAGGACCTTGGCGAAGATCTTGGCCACAAGATGGATCAAGCTTATGGGACGGTAGTCAGACAGCTGGCTGGCGTCGGCGCGTTTTTCCAGCAAGGTGAGGAGTGCCTGGTTCAATTTGCTGAAACCACGACCACGCATCTCGAGCAGTTGCTGGAAAACGGCTGTGAAATCATGCTTGATGATGCTCCAGCAGGCGTGATGAGGTCTAAGACCCCGTGTGTGGCCCGATCTTGCGGATTGACTTCGAAACCGAGCGGGTGAGATGGGAAAACGCGAGGGGATGAAGAAACACGATGAACTCCGAGACTCACGCACGCACACCAACCCGATACACCCGATGCTTACCTCCGTGGCTCGATGGACCACGCCAATAGAATCTCCGTGGAAGAGGCCCGAGGCAGAATTCCCGGAGAGAGATTGGGATTGGAGAGGATGAACTTGGGGAGAGAGAGAGAGTAGCAAGTACTAGAATCTCACTCCACAAATTCAAAGTCAACAACCAAGGTGCCTTGATTACAGAGGGATGATACCCAAGGAGACTAAGCTCAAAGTTAGGTTTGAGTTCTAAACAAGTCTGAAGAGTAAAGGAGGGGTCCCAGCTACTTAAATAGGCACACACGGCCAGCAAGGGCGAACAGGCGCGAACGGATAAGTCAAAGCGTTTGGTGGGAAATCCCGTCGGGTCCGGTTACGCGTCCGGTCGGACCGGCCTGGGACCGGGCTGTCCGGTCATGGGTCCGGTCGACCGGGGGACCGGGCTGTCCGGTCGGGTCCGGTCGACCGGTCGCCAACCGGGCTTGAGGATTCCGGTCCTGGGTCCGGTCGTCGTCCGTCGAGGAGTTGGTCCGGTTGCGCCGGTTGGCCGGCCTGTGACGGGTCGTCCGGTCGTGGGGCCGGTCTGACCGGGCTGTCGGCCAGCGTCCTTTTCTTCCTTGGCGATCTTCGGGCGACGTCGGCTTCGGCTCCATGTACATCTCCCGGTTCTGCTGCTCCTCTCCTTCCTTTGGCCATGGCGTCTCATCCTCTTCGGGGTCTTGGTGCGCCTTGTACCTAATGACACATAGCACGTCGGCATGAGGTAGCAATCCATCCAAAGGGGTACCAAGGTCAAGGGTGGTGAGGAGCGAGTTCACCTTGTCATGTATCGCTTTGGCTCGAGCCCGTGTCATGGGTCCACTTGGGGGACTTGTTGGCCTTGATGTAGTGTCGTTGGTGAGCGGGGCTACATCATCTCCCCCCTTGGAGAGAGTCGTCCTCGACTCTTGTCCTTCCTCATCTCCATGATGTGGGGATAGATCCGAGATGTTAAAGTGTTGCTCACCAAGTACTTGGATGTCGGTATGTCGACGAGGCGTTGTTGTTGATGCGCTTGAGCACCTTGAAAGGCCCATCTCCTCTTGGCTTGAGCTTGGAGTTGCGTTCTTGAGGGAACCTTTCTTTCCTTAGGTGAACCCACACGAGGTCTCCTTCTTCAAACACTCGTTCTTTCTTCTTGGCGTTGATGCGGGTAGCTTGGCGAAGGACATGGTCTTGTATGGTTGCTCTTGTTTCTTCATGTAGTTTCTTCATGGCGGTGGTGCGCTCGTCGAAGTCCATGTTGATCCTTTGATGAAGAGGTAGTGGGAGGATGTCGAGTGCCGTTGGAGGTTCGAATCCATAGACGATCATGAAGGGACTCCGTAATGTTGTGGAGTGCTTGGCTCTATTGTAGGCGAACTCCGCGTGGGGGAGGCAATCTTCCCATGACTTCAAGTTTTTCTTCACAAGTGTGCGGAGGAGGGTGGAGAGGCTTCGATTCACCACTTCGGTTTGTCCATCGTTTGAGGGTGCGGGGCGATGAGAATAAGAGCTTCACTCCAAACTTTGCCATGAGCGACTTCCATAGATAACTGATGAACTTGACGTCTCGATCGGACACAATGCTTGCCGGTATCCCATGTAGGCGAACCACTTCCTGAAAAACAACGAAGCAATGTGTGAAGCATCATCGCTCTTATGACATGGTATGAAATGAGCCATTTTGAGAACCTATCCACTACCACAAAGATTGAATCATGACCATGCTTTGTTCTTGGCAAGCCTAACACAAAGTCCATGCTTATATCCGACCAAGGTGCATATGGAATAGGTAAAGGTATGTAAAGACCGTGGGGGTTGGATGTTGACTTAGCTTGTAAGCACGTTGTGCAACGGTTGCAAAGGCGCTCCACGTCTCGCTTCATGCGTGGCCAATAATAGTGTGTGGATAGCATCGAAAGAGTCTTGTCGCATCCAAAATGACCCATGAGGCCACCTCCATGTGACTCTTGCAAAAGCAACTTACGAAGAGAAGACTCGGGAATGCAAATCTTGTTAGCTTTAAACAAGTAGCCATCATGCAAGTAGAAATCATCAAAACCTCGGTCAACGGAACATTTGGCAAAGATTGGTCCAAAGAAAGCATCGGAAGGGTAAAGTTCTTTGATCTCCTCAAGACCCAAAACATGAAACTCCAAGCGGTTGAGTAGGAGAGTAATCTTGCGGGAAAGTGCATCCGCGACCACATTTTCCTTGCCCTTTTTGTATTTGATTACATAAGGGAAGGACTCTATGAACTCAACCCACTTAGCATGTCGCTTGTTCAAATTGTGTTGACTTTTCAAATACTTCAAGGACTCATGATCCGAGTGGATAACAAACTCTTTTGGCCAAAGGTAGTGTTGCCAAACTTCAAGAACACGAACCAAAGCATAAAGCTCCTTGTCATATATAGGATAGTTGAGGCGTGCGCCATCCAACTTCTCGCTATAGTATGCCACGGGTTTTCCATTTTGCATGAGGACACCACCGATTCCAAGTCCACTCGCATCGCATTCGATTTCAAATGTTTTGGAAAAGTCGGGAAGAGCAAGTAATGGTGCCTCGGTGAGTCTCTTTTTCAATTCATCAAAAGCTTTTTGTTGTGCTTTGCCCCAAACAACGGAACATTCTTTTTTGTAAGTTCGTTTAAGGGGCAAGCAATGGTGCTAAAATCTTTCACAAAACGGCGGTAAAATCCGGCAAGACCATGGAAGCTTCTCACTTGGCCAACATTTGTGGGAGTGGGCCAATTGTGGATGGCCTCAACTTTGGAAGAATCAACTTCTATCCCGTTGGCGGAAACCACAAAACCAAGAAAAACCAATTTGTTTTGAGCGAAATGGCATTTTGGAAGGTTGGCAAAGAGCTTCTCGTGGCGCAAGATGCATAAGACTTCTCTCACATGTTGAACATGGTCCTCGAGATTTTTGCTATAGATGAGGATATCATCAAAATAGACAACCACACTCTTGCCAATGATAGGTCGCAAGATGTGATTCATAAGACGCATAAAAGTGGAAGGAGCATTGGAAAGACCAAACGGCATGACAAGCCATTCATAGAGACCAAGCTTGGTCTTGAATGCCGTCTTCCATTCATCACCAATTGCCATGCGGATTTGGTGGTAGCCACTACGCAAATCAATCTTAGAGAAAATCGTGGCACCACTCAATTCATCCAACATATCATCTAAACGCGGAATGGGATGTCGATAACGGACGGTAATGGCATTGATAGGGCGGCAATCCATACACATCCGTTGCGTCTCATCCGGTTTAGGCACAAGAATGACGGGAACGGCACAAGGGCTAAGGCTTTCACGGACATACCCTTTAGCGAGGAGGTCTTGAATTTGGCGTTGGATCTCCTTGGTGTCCTCGGGGTTGGTGCGGTAGGCGGCGCGGTTTGGTAGTGGAGCGCCGGGTATGAGGTCGATGCGATGCTCGATGCCCGAAGCGGTGGTAGTCCATGGGGTAGCTCGTCGGGGAAGACGTCTTGGAACTCCTTCAAAAGAGACAACAAAGACGAAGGAATGTTGGTTAAGTCATTAGTCTCCGCCGAGAGGCCCTTGCAAATGAGCACGTAGTGTATGGTGGTGGATGGGTTGTCTTTCACTTCTCTCCACTCGCTTTTGGTGGTTAGGAGGACACTCTTTCTCTCACTCATATGTGGGTGGTGGCGCTCACTCTCTTTTTGGTGGGTCGCTCCCTCTCCTCTCAACTCACTATGGTGGATGTGTTGTTGTGCCCTCGCTAAAGCCTTCGCATTGTCGGCGATGATTTGGCTAGGAGTCATTGGGCGAAGTTCGAACTTCTTGTCCTTGACCTTGAAGGTGTATGCATTGGAGAAACCATCATGTATGGCCTTCTTGTCAAATTGCCATGGGCGGCCAAGCAACATGTGGCACACGGTCATAGGCACCACGTCACACTCGACGGTGTCATCATAGGGTCCTATCTTGAAGTTGACGGTGACGGTGTGTTGAATCTTGACATTGCCCTTGTCACTCAACCATTGGACATGGTATGGATGAGGATGCTTGCGAAGCGTGAGGTTGAGCTTCTCACATAGCTCGGTGCTTGCCAAGTTGTGGCAACTCCCACCATCGATGATGACCTTGATAGACTTGCCACCAATGCGGCACGCGTTTGGAAGATGTTGCATCTTTGGTCTTCCATAGCTTGGGGTTGAATGGTGAGCACTCGAGTGACCACAAGAGAAGGGCTTGGATCATGTGTGCATAAGAGAGGGTCTTCTCCACTTTCTTCATCATAGTCTTCCTCATTAGCAACCGCGGCTTGCACTAGGGCTTCATATTCACCTTCACTTAGCGTCTCTATATCACCATTCTCCATAGTAATCATGACCTTGGTGTTCTTGCACTCAAAGGATTTGTGGCCTTGAGTTCCACACTTGAAGCAAGTGACATTGGAGGGTCCCGTAGAGGCCTTAGAGGAGGCGGTGGAGGATACCGTTTGCTTCATGCGACTTTGTATGGAAGGTTGCTTGGAAGGTGTAGAGGATGCGGATGGCTTGACACTTGTTGTAGGAGTTGATGTAGCAAGCTTGGAGGCGAAGTATTGCTTGGACTTGGAGTACTTGATGTCCTCATTCACTTGACGCTCGGCCTTGGAAGCTTGGTGAACCAACTCAACCATGTTGGAGTATTGTTGGAACTCCACAATCTTCTTGATGGGGTAGTTGAGGCCATTGAAGAACCTAGCGATGGTTTGGTTCTCGGACTCTTGGATGTTTGCTCTCATCATGGTTAACTCCATCTCCTTGAAGAATTCCTCAACGGTCTTGGTGCCTTGCTTCAACTTTTGTAGCTTGTTGAAGAGATCGGTCTTGTAGTGTGTAGGGACAAAGCGGGCTTGCATCTCCTCCTTCATGTCTTCCCAAGTATCAATTGGAGGATCACCCTTTTCTTCCCTAAGAGTGACAACTTGTTCCCACCAAGTGTTGGCATAATCTTCAAACTCGAGGGAGGCCATGGCTACTTTCTTGGCACCGGAGTAGTTATGGATGCGGAAGATCTTGTCAACCTTGAGTGCCCATGAGAGGTAGGCCTCGGCATCGTCTTCACCCTTGAACTTGGGCATATTGAACTTGAGCTTTCCATACATATTCTCTTCATCTTCCATGTTGCGGCGGCGAGGACGGATGCCTTCATCTCTTGCGACTTGAGGAGGTGGAGGAGGTCTTCCCCGACCAACCATAGCATTGGGTTGGTGTTGGAGGTGAACACTAGCTTCACTTGGCTCATGGTGAGGATGTTGTTGCGGGTCTTGGCGAGGTTGTTGGCGTTGCCCAATTATGGCCCTCTCATCTTGATCATGTTGTGGTTGCCCTCGGCCCCTTTGGTCATGGCGAGGATGATTCCGGAGATCACGCCTTGGTTGCTCTTGACGACCTTGGGCGGTAGCATCACCATGTGGCGCCATGTTGTGGTGGATGTTGTCTTGGGGATGGTCGTCATACCCATGGTGGGCATGGCGAGCCGCTTGATGACGATCTTGGTGAGGGGCTTGTTCTTGTGGAGGTCGTTCATGAGGACGAGCATGGCGATGGAATTCACCTCTCCTTGAGTTAGAGCGAGAGTCTTCTTGGCGAGCATGTGGTCGATGAGGACGAGGATGGTCTTCATGCCTTGAGGAGGAGCTTGATGACGAACGGTGGCCATGAGAATAGTAATCTTGTGAGCTTGATGATGATGAAGTAGAGCGGTGTCGGCGATGACGACCCAAGTTGGTGATGGCGCGCTCGAGGTTGTCCATGCGTCGCTCCATGTTCGCATCATTGGCCGCCATTTGGCCATTCAAGTTGTCCGTAGCTTCACGGAGGAGAGCCAAATCTTGGTTCACCGTGGAGAAGTTGTGAGCCACTTCTTCATATTGTTCATCGATGCGAGTTTCGAAGAGTGATAGTTGCTCCTTGAACTCTTGGCGTTGAATCCATAGGTTGTGTTGAGTCGCCAACCTCTCGGTGCTCCGAAGGACTTCTCCATCCCTTGTTTCATCTCCACTCCTATCCATGATGGAAGAACAAGAACTATGTTGTATGTGTTAGTGGAAGGAGACTACCTCGCACTCTTACCAAGGTAAGATAGTATTGAGGCAATCAACCAAGCCGAAAGTAAGATCAAGTGTATCGGGGACACACGCAAAACCACACGCAAAAGCTAGCAAATATGGTGTTAGGCGAGTGTTGTGGAAAGCCAAAAGACAAATCCAATATCAAGTATGTTGTTAAAAGTGGATGAGGTCCAAAAATCCAAATGTCAAAGTGCGATCACTATAAACACGGAAAAATGTGGAACTCACACACGAGATAAGCGGGGTTAGTGCAACCAAGGAACGAGCGGAAAAGTGTATGTATAGTTGCTCGGTGTCACACTAACACAAGGAGAGGCAAAGCTTTGGTTGCAAAGGAAGAGACAACAAGATTCGCACGCGGCCTCTCTTCTCCTATCTCTCTTTGCTTAAAAGCTTTTCTCTCTTGTATATGTTGGCACTTGCACTCGTTTTTATCTTTGGTGGCTTTTGTGGACACTTTGGTATGTATGGGGCGTATGGATGTATGGTGCTACTCGCACTCTTTTTGTGTTTTTGGGGCTTTTTGACGCACTATGTTAGCGTTAGCCTCGCTTTGCTATCTTGCCACAGTGTTTGCTTGGGTGCCTTACTCAACGCGACACACACACCTCACAATGCGGGGCCACGGGCAATGTCTCGCAACACTAGACAAGCAATGCTCGATAGGGTAGATCGCAAAAGGAAGAGGGGTTACAAGGGTAAACCTGCAAGTTATACTGCGATGGTGGTGGTGGTGGTGGTGGTGGTGGTGGTGGAGATCGCCGGATGTCGAGGTCGAAGGAGGCGTTGCGTCACCCGGTCGGGGCCCGGTTGGACCGGATCTGGACGGCTCGCGGTTGTGGCCGGTTGACCGTCGGACAGCTCGTCGGTTGTGCGGCCGGTCGACCGGCGTCTGGACCGGATTGCTCGGGATGAACTTTCTCTCTCCTGTTCTTCACGAAAACCAAGCCAAATCGACCAAATCGAAGGGAAACGATGGAATTGGAGGCTAAAAGTTGGGGAAATAGTAGATCAAGCACAACAACACCAGATCCACGGACCAAAACCACTCAAAACTCAACCAAATCACAGATCGGTCAAAAGGCACTTTAGGGCTATTTTTTGGAAAATTTTCTAGAAACGAAATCGGGTGGGTGGAGGGTCAAATCCGCGGGAACCAAAGGCTGCTGATACCATATGATGAGGTCTAAGACCCCGTGTGTGGCCCGATCTTGCGGATTGACTTCGAAACCGAGCGGGTGAGATGGGAAAACGCGAGGGATGAAGAACACGATGAACTCCGAGACTCACGCACGCACACCAACCCGATACACGATGCTTACCTCCGTGGCTCGATGGACCACGCCAATAGAATCTCCGTGGAAGAGCCCGAGGCAGCCGGAGAGAGATTGGGATTGGAGAGGATGAACTTGGGGAGAGAGAGAGTAGCAAGTACTAGAATCTCACTCCACAAATTCAAAGTCAACAACCAAGGTGCCTTGATTACAGAGGGATGATACCCAAGGAGACTAAGCTCAAAGTTAGGTTTGAGTTCTAAACAAAGTGGAGAGTAAAGGAGGGGTCCCACTACTTAAATAGGCACACACGCACTGCAGGGCGAACAGTACGCGAACGAGATAAGTCAAAGCGTTTGGTGGGGAAATCCCGTCGGGTCCGGTTGCGTCCGGTCAGACCGGGCCTGGGACCGGGCTGTCCGGTCATGGGTTCGCCGGGCCTGGGACCGGGCTGTCGGGGGTCCCGACCGGTCGCCAGCCGTCTGCGATTCCGGTCCTGGGTCCGGTCGTCGTCGGTACGAGGAGTTGGTCCGGTTTGCGCCGGTTGACCGGGCCTGTGACCGGCCAGCGTCCTTTTCCTTGGCGATCTTCGGGCGCCGTCGGCCGGCTCCATGTACATCTCCCGGTTCTGCTGCTCCTCTCCTTCCTTTGGCCATGGCGTCTCATCCTCTTCGGGGTCTTGGTGCGCCTTGTACCTAATGACACATAGCACGTCGGCATGAGGTAGCAATCCATCCAAAGGGGTACCAAGGTCAAGGGTGGTGAGGAGCGAGTTCACCTTGTCATGTATCGCTTTGGCTCGAGCCCGTGTCATGGGTCCACTTGGGGGACTTGTTGGCCTTGATGTAGTGTCGGTGAGCGGGGCTACATCAAGGCGCGCACAAACTCAGCGGTGAAACCGTCCGGGCCAGGTGCCTTATGAGCAGGCAGCCTCTTCACAGCGTTCCAAATTTCATCCATGCTGAAGGGTTCATCCAGGTCGTGCAAGTCTTGGGTATCAATCAGCAAGGAGAAATCCAGGGTGCAGTTCCTTTCCACAGCCGTTCCCAGGAGCGCGTCATAGTGCAGGAAGGCAGTCTCGGCCATCTCTGAATGTTCGGTCACTACCTGATCAGCGGTGGCAATGCTGAAGATACGATTCTTCTGTTTTCTGTATGTGCACTGGCGGTGATAGAAGGAGGTGTTAGCGTCACCGTCCTTCAGGTAAGCAATGCGAGCTCTTTGTCGTGCAATGGTGCGATCCAGGGAGGCAAGGCCAAGGTAGGTGATTTTCAGCTGTTTACGTAATTGCACCTCCTGGGGTGTTAGGATCCTGTCCTCTTGGGCTTTATCAAAGCGCAAGATGAGCTCCCGCGAGATAGCCATTTTATCCCTAATGTTGCCGGTTGTCCTCGAGCTCCAGCTAGAGAGTTTGCTCGCGGTGTTCTGTAGGCGCAGCATGATTCGCGTGAAAGGGTCAGCGTCCCAAACGGAGTTCCAAGCGAGGGTGACGATGTCATGAAAGCCGTCTAGACGGAGCCAGTAGTCCTCGAAGTGGAAACGTCTGTAGGTTGCCGGCATCGGGGAGCAGTCAAGGAGCAAAGGGATGTGGTCTGATACGACAGATGCAAGGCATCTGAGGTGGCACTCGCCGTGTCCCTCCTCCCAATCAGCGATGCAAAGCACACGGTCGAGGTGGACAAGCGTAGGAGGTGACTGCTCGTTAGACCATGTGTACCGGCGTCCATTGAGGTATACCTCTTTGAGAAGGAGATCGTTTAGCAATCGTCGGAATCTACCCATCATGCGTCTTTCATGATTCCCATTGTTTTTGTCTTGCGCGCGGTAGATGAGATTGAAGTCGCCGCAGAGCATCCAAGGCCCTTGGCAATCAGCCCTGATCTCGCGGAGCTTGCATAGGAAGTTGACCTTGTCTTCCTCATCTTGTGCTCCATATACCACAGAGATCCACCATGGAGTATTGGAGCCCATGGAGATCTTGGCAGTGATCGCATTGGTGGTGAACAGTGGGTCTGTGATGGTCACGTCCCTGCTCTTCCACGCAAGGAGGATGCCTCCTCGAGTGCCCAGCGTGGGGAGATAAGTGTACTCATCAAAATCAGGGCCTAGAGCCTCTAACACAATGGACGAGTAGATCAACATCATCTTAGTTTCCTGTAAGCATACAATGGAGGCACCCGCGGTGTCAACTAGGGATCTGATCGCAATGCGTCTAGCACGCGCGTTAAGGCCCCGAAGATTCCAGATTACAATCCTTAGGCCATGATCCATGACGGAGGGATCGACGGTTAGCAGCTAGCGTGTCTTTAACCCTCGCAGGAGATGTCGACGTTTGCAGCAATGGTCGAGGGAGTCGCTGCGGCTGGGATTTGGCGATCGACTAGAGCGGCGATGGCGGTGAGGACCATGAGGGAGATAGGCGCTGCGAAGACACGGTCGTAGGCGGCCATCTCAGCAGGGGTGTTAACTTGATCAACCTCGATGATGGCCAGGGTACGAAGGACTTGGACCTGTGCCCTGCGCGCGGCGGTGGGTGGTGCGCCCGTGGTCACCGTGGCAGCTGATCGCCCACGGCGCAGCGTGAAATTCAGGGGCTGCCGGCGCATTTTCTTTCCAGGGATTGGCATGACCCCGCCTAGGTGCTTGGTGGCCTCCTTGAGGAAATCTCCCAGTGTCCAAGGCTGGGCAGCAGCTTCACGATCTCTGCGGCGGCGGAGCGTTATGGGAGGCGAGGCGAACCGGCCAGGAGCAGAGCGGAGAAGCGTGCGATCGTCCGTGGCGGGCGCTGTAGCGTTTGGCTGGCCAGTGAAGGGCTCGGGGGTTGTGTGCTGTGTTGTAGGCCGCTGCAGGATGGAGATGGGCTGCGATTGATCCTCAAGGTGTGGGCTTGGGGGATGTGGCCCAGGAGCATCGGTGCTGCACCCAACAGGAATCTGGGCGGCGTCCTCACTAACAGTTGTGTGCACAACTGCCATCCCTGTCGCCTGCGACGAGCCGAGCAGGTCGGCAGAAGGACCCAAGGCAGCTTCTGGAACAGGAAGAGCGGAGGCGCTGCTTTGTCCTGAGAGCGGATCGGGAGCAGACGCTTGTCCCTCCGGAAGGGAGTCTAGTACCTCGCTGTCCAAGGATGCTCTGTTGGTCTCGTCAAGAAAGCTGGCCGTGCAGTTGTCGTGGAGCGCTGGGTTTGAATCAGAGGGCGACTCGGTCTCTGCATGGGCCAGAAGATCTCCGTCGTGGGGCTCCGATGGCGGCGCGGTTGGTGGCGTGGTGGAGGGCCCAGCAACATTTTCTAATGGGGAGTTGCCATCTGACGTTCTGGTGCCTTCCGATTGCCTCGGATCTAGAGCGGTCGTGGTGGGCGCAGCGGTACCGATCTGTTCGGTAGAGGTGGGTCCAGGCTCTTGGCTCTTTCTATGCCAAAGGCGCTTTCCGTTTTGGACCGGGGCGCGAGGACGATGTGGACGTCGTGGCCTCCTGTGGGCTGGCCATGGCAGCATCGAAAGCACGCCGGCGGAGGTGGCGCCACGCCGACACGATGGCGGAATAGGCGCCCTCACGTCAGCCCAGTGCGAGTCCATGGCGACGCCGTCGGCGCGTCTCCTTTGCCCGTCCAAGGCCAGAGCCTGCATGTCAAGGGCCATGCCATCCGCGCATCCAGCCGAAGGGTCGGCGTTGCTATCGGGGCGGCGGCGTTTGCGGCATCGGCGACGAGGACCTCGACGGCCAGCGTGGCCAGCACCGCCAGGATCGTTGCCAGCGTCTCCATCCTCCTCTGGTGGAATGGCAGCCACGCTCGGTCCAGTGTCAGCGGCCTCCCTGCATGCCGGCCTGATGGACACTGGATACGTCAGGGTTCTGATGACTGGTGGCTCGGAGGTGGTGCGCGCCGGAATGATCTCGACGATCTCGAGGATGGCATTCTGGCGGATGGTGGCGGGGTCGTGGGTGCGTGCTGTGAGCCGGAAGACGGCCATGTCCGCACTGGATCGGGTGCCAGGGTGAATGCGCTCCACCCAGCAGCTCTCCCCAAGCAAGGACTCCGCCGTCGACACATGCCAAGCCTGCGCAAGGATGCCGTGGAGTTCAAGCTCGACGCGGTGTTCGAACCTGCCGCTGCTGGCGTGGGCTAGCTTGCACCAGGGGCGCACGGTGAGGGAGAAGCTGGCGTCTCCGATGAAGTGATCACCGGCCAGGCGGTCTTTGAGCTCCTGTGTGGCGAAGATGATGAGAAAGTCCTCTGGGTGGTGCAGGTGGACGGTGAAGTCGCCGGGATGGAGGTGGAAGCTGGCGTGGAGGACGCGCGCCACCTGGTCCGCGGAAACAGCCGGCCTTGTGCCGGTGATGGAAGCCACCATGGCGCGCCGCAGCACAACCTCAGCTTCTTCCATCTCGGAGCTGCGCGAGACGATGACACGCACTGGACCCAGAGGATCGACAGGACGTGTCACGGCCGCAGCAGCGGCAGCAGGGGCGCGCACTGGACCCAGGGGATCAACGGTGCGCGCGGCCGCTGTGATGGCCTGGACGTCTTGCGGCGGGGGTCGGGGCGGCGGCGCAGCAGCAGGAGTGTGCACGGCGCGCTGCGGTGGTGGCGGTGGCGGAGGTGCGGTGGTGGCGATGGCGGAGGTGCGGGCGAGCTGGTGCTGGAGCGACCCATCTTCTCCAGGAGACGCGCGAACGCGAGCGCGGTCGAAGGCACGCTGCTCCGGCGTGCAGGCTCTGCTGCTGTGGCCGGAGAGGAGGCAGCGACGACATCTGACGTCATTGTGGCAGTCACGCACGGGGTGCCCAGGCTCGAGGCACCGGAAGCAGAGCCCCCCCCCCCCTCCATCTCAGGCGACGGGCTACGGCGGCGCGGCTGGTAACCGTCGGCGCGCTGGGGGCGGCGCTGCTGGTGGTGGCGGCGTCTCGGCTGTTGCCAACCGTCGGCGTCGGGTCTGCGGGTGGCGCCGTTGCTGACGCGGTGCACCTCCGAGTGGGGGCCGATGCGGGTGGCGGCCGGCGCGCGGCGAGGCTGAGGCGGCGCGGCCTCCGGTGGAGGAGGAGGCGGCGGCGTCGGCGTGGCGCACGGCGGCGTCGGCGTGGCGCACGGCGGCGTGCGGGCAACCTCGCAAAAGCTGCGCGAGCTGGAGCCAGAGAAGATGTCGTCGGAGAGCCAGCGGTCCTCACGACGGTGGCCCCGGCTGTCGCAGCTATCGCCGGACGACATGGCGCCGGCGGAGGGTTGGGGGAGGAGGGGAGCTTACTGGCGAGGAACCCACGGCCATCGGAACGATTTTGACTGGTTTCGAGTTTGAATACTGATGTACCAGACTACGGATTCAAATCGAAAATGGTATGGACTCGAACCGAAAATAAAAATAGTCGGATAATGCTCTCATCGGTAAATAATTATAGTTCTTGCAAATTTTGAGAGAAATTTAAACTTGAAATCTTGTGTAGTTAAGAAAAAAGAGAATGCAATAAGCTAAAACTCAAGGATTGATAGAAATTCAGAGCTAAACATGGTCGCCAAATATATTTGGTAACTCAATAACTACTAACTTTTTGAGATTGGCCTTGGTTTTTGACTCATAAATCAGATTATCCGGTTGAAACTTCAGATTATTCTAATTAAATTTTGCATAATTCATATCCGCATGCTATTGCTATACGATATTCTACACCTTACCGTATCCGGAGGACCACTTTGGAATCGGATATTCTTATCCTCTGGATTCTTTAAAATCGAATATAAATACCTTAAAACGAATCCGGGGCCCATTTTGGTGCGGAAATTAACCTATTTGTTTGCACCCCTAGTTAGCACCACATAGGCCATACGGAGCGTAGTGCCAGCTTGCCGAATTTTCGCAAAGTATTTTTTAGCAAATATTTGAGGCCCCCAAATATTAATTAGTTGTGTATCCTTAATTAGAGAGGAAAAGGAAGCGCCAGATAGAGCCCAGTTTGATAGAAGGTATTTTCTCTCTTTTTTCGAAATGGGGTGAGGCCCCGGCCTCCCGATGCACATAGCTTTTTATTGATCAAACGAATATTCAAAGTTTACAATTCAACGATCACGAGGGTCGATACAAAAATCAACCACCGTAAAAAGAGAAAACTCCTAAGCAATCTAGGCATCCTAGCCTGGTACAAAATATCCTAGGCAACCATTCGAAGGCGGTTCCATTCAGAAACCATGCATTCTGCTGGTCCTCCGGGAGCAAGAAGCGTCATAGCTAGATCCAGTGCACCATAGTGTGAATAACCTGCAAGAAATTAGTAAAGTCCTTTCTGTTAAAAATAATATTATTTCTGCAATTCCAAATTGATCAACATAAAGCCGAAACACCATTGCTAATCTTAGCTTTATCAGTTTTGTCAGTTCCATTAAGCCAATTCCCAAACATATTTGTGACATTGGATGGAGGTGGAATATTATATGTAGCAAAAACCACCCGCCAAATAAGCCTAGCAAAAGGACAGGAAATAAACAAATGTTCCACTGATTCCTCAGCGTCACAGGAAGAGCATTTCATATTTCTATTCCAATTCCTCTTTGCTAGATTATCACGGGTCAAGAGGACTCTTACTAAGGAACCACATAAAGATTTTAATTTTTAGTGGGATTTTTATCTTACTAAGATATTTACGAAGATATCTTATATGTCCACTTAACATGTCATCATACATAGATTTAACAGTGAATCTCCCTGAAGATGTTAGGCCCCAAACGAACTTATCTTGATCCTCATTTAAATTTATCTCCACCAGTCTTTGGCAGAGGTGTACCCATTGATCCCATTTATCACCAATTAGCCTTCTCCGAAAACCGATATTTAACGGACTTGAGCTCATAACATTTGCCACCGTATCATACTTACGATTAACTATGTTATATAGTTGAGGATACTGAGATGCAAGGGTGTGATCACCTAACCATCTATCTTCCCAAAAACATACTCCTTCTCTGGAGCCTACCTCAAATTTTCCCCTACTGAAAAAACCTCCTTTAACTTTCATTAGTCCTTTTCAGAAGGGTGGATCAGTAGGCTTACTTTCAACTTCCGCCAAGGTTTTCTACGAAAGGCACTTGTTTTTTAATAATTGTTCCCATAACCCTTCTTCGGAAAGAAGTTCAAATAACCATTTAATAAGTAGGCAAGAATTTTTAATCTCCAGGACTTCGATTCCGAGACCACCTTGGTCCTTAGGCCTGCAAATCAGGTTTCACTTAGTTAACCTATATTTCTTTTTATTTTCCTCTCATTGCCAAAAGAACCGTGATCGGAAAAAATATAATCTCTTCCTTACCCCTTTAGGTAAATCAAAGAAAGATAGCATAAACATCGTTAAACTAGTAAGAACCGAGTTAATCAATACAAGACGATTCCATATGATAACAATTTTCCAACCCAACATCCCAGTTTTCCATCAAACCTACTTTCCACTGGATTCCATTCAGAGTTTTTAACGTTCTATAATGGATTGGGATACCCAAATATCTGAAGGACAAAGAACCAATTCTCTCTATTTTGATGTGTTTGAACATCATTTGGTTGAAGGGGTAAAGTATTTTTGTTTCTCTCAAATACCTACTTGCTGATTTGCAATGTTGGTTGTCCACACATGCATATTTATGCTAATACAGTAAAATCATTTCTGTACATGATGGTAGGTATCTTCACATGGTCAGAAAATGTAACATGAACCATTGTTCAGTTGTCACGCTAGCAAAATAACCAGAGTTAAAACCACATGTTTAATATATGTGTGTTTTATAAAGACGGAATATTTATTCAGTGGGAGGCGACGTCCCATCGACAGCGAGGCGTCTGTGGTGATTTCGTCAATTTTAAGATCCAATCTGCCGGCTCAGTCTTTTGGAGGTGCTCATAAGGGTAGGGTGTACGTGTGTGCCTTCGTAGGGTGAATGTATGCGCGTCTATGTGAGCATCTGCGTTTGTACTGTGTTTCTAAAAAAATGGTAAAAAATCATGTTATATCTACATCTACATTGCATGATTTGAGATATTTCATAGTTATATTAGTTATTTAGTCACCACTATTTTCAAAGGTTGGCAGATGCTTTTGTCTACACAAGCAAAATCGACTCGACATTTAGATTTTTAGTTAGTATATATACTTGAAGACCAACAAATATGATCTGGAAGATAGAAAAACAAATACTACTGTTGGAAACTTCTGGTAGTTTTATGCTAAGAATTCAATCAATCATCGTCCAGGTGCCCAAATTAAACACCCGCATTCCATCTTTCAGCTGTATTCGTACCATTGTAGCACACTAGTGCTAATCTAATGCATGTGTGCTTTTGAAGTCTAAATTATTGCATCAGCCATTCCATCAATAGGGCTGTGTCTCTTAGCTTCCATTTTTTTAATAAAAGAAATATATTAATATCGAGAGATATCAATTACATCTAACCTCTGCAACAACACAATACCCTAATGCTAGTTAGGATGCACACAGCTAAAAAATAAATAAATAACTAAGAAACAAAAGGTACCGCTATGGTATTTCAGCTGTAGCAGCAACAATACATCCATCACCAGGACAACATCTGAACTCTAGGCTCTCCAAAAAGCAACGCCTCCAAGAAGAAAACAGTGCACAAGCTTCATCGTCGCCCGATAAAAAGATTTTAGGTTTTCACCCTGAAGATATTTCTCGCTCTCAAAACAATGCTTCAACAAGACCATTGCCAGAAACAACCAGTTAATACCAGACCTTTAAGACTCTGAACTTCACATGTGTTGCTGGCCCAACTTGCATATTGCTACTGCAAAACCCAGAATACCAAGCAAATCTCTCAATTATACGGAGACTCGAACCACCATTGGTAGTCCTCCAATCTGGCATTCATGATATTCACCACCTCTGATTTCACCATGGACCAGAATGTTATTTGATGGCAACACAGAACAGAGCTTCGTGTCGCTCCCTCCAAAACCAAACGGTTGAAATAAAAACATGAGTGCGCACGACCGAATACCACCCGATCCAGCAAACTCCAGGCATAAGATGCACTGTTACATTCGTTGACGGAACTTTCCGAAACTCATCACTCCGTCCAGATCAAGACAGACATGCCTCTTCGGGTCTTCATCTTAAATAAGAGAAACCCTAGGACCGCCATCATTATTCAGATCGGGCCCAACACTGTAGACCATCCCAGGTCGGCCGAGACAACGCGACGAAACGCCGTGCAGCCGGCCGACCCTCCACCGGGATCATGGAGAGGTTAAGGAGAAGACCGACCTAGGGCTTACACCCATTCGGCCCGTCCCATCCTAGACCTCCACCGCAGACATGGCCCGCCGCCAGAGGCCACCACCACCATAACCAGGACGCCGCCCAGCCCGGCGCCCGGGTAGCCGTCTGTCGCGCCACCGCTGCCCCAGGCGCGCCGCCACTCACGCCGCCCCACGTCGGCCACCATGTCATGGTGCCTGAGCGCACCACGCCCAAAACCATGGAGGAGCTTTCCCACGCTGATCCTCCACACAAGGGGACGAGCAGTCCCCACCTCCGTCGGCAACGACCAAGCTGAGCCTGTCCACGCCCTCTGGCGGTGGCGGGAGGAGGAAGGAAGGGTGGGGTGGGGGGCTGGCGGCGGAGGATTTTTTAGGGTTGCCCCCGTCGCCACGCGGGGGCGAGAGGGGAACGAGAGGGCCCGTCTCTTAGCTTCCATGAACTGAAAGAGCGAAGACAGCTCAAAGCCACCCATCAAAACCAGCATAATTGAGCTCAGCTTGTCGTGCTATCATACGGATATGCTACAGTATATTGACAACGTCTTTACAAACTTGATGGGGATCATGGGAGGATTGAATAATGTACAGGAGAACCATCAAGGACCAGAGAAGCATATAGCAAATGCAACTTGCAACATTATCCATCATAACGAGCTTTCTTTCTTCATCAAAACTGGCTGCGAAGTACCAAGCGAAGAACAAACTGCTCCTTCTGCATTACAATGAAAAAACAGCCCCATCTGCCTTTTCGTCAAAAAAAAAAGAACAAACTGCACGTACCAACCGTACAAGCTACAAACCTACAACCTCATATAAAGTACTAACAAAAATCATGAACGTTCTCCACCTCTGCACAAGAAAATCTGAGAACTAACCAAAATAAAGAAAAGGGAAAAGCGAAAACAAAGAAAAAAAAAGTCCTCCACATCTTCATTCAGACAAACTTTACCCTTTTTCTGATTTTCTCTACGTCTACTTTCGAAGTGTTGTGGATGCCTCCGAAGCTGGCACCATGATTCAACTTGGTGAAGCTTTGGAAGAGCCAATGATTCCTGCCACCACCAACCACATCATAAAGCCGGCAATGCTGGACCAGCACAGCAGGGGAGACTTGCTTCAGGCCCCCACGGGCAAGACGAGCAAATCGTCCCTTAAAACAAGCCATTATCTTGCAAAGGGACCATATCACAGATCCAGTACTTGTACCATCTGAATCGACTATCCATAGCCGAACAACTAAATCTGCAAAGCATATAATTGTTTCAGGACATTATAATTCTTGGTAAACTGCCACAATAATTCAGCTATCTGAAAGCAGCTTAAGGAGGATATTGTTTCATAAACATACTGGCTGTTTCAGGTGCCATCTCAAAGTTGCTCTATTGGAAAGTACAAATTATTGCGTTTGATCTTTATTCTGCACATTGGGTTCATTTTTTGTTAAATCATATTGGCTATGTTATTTTTCTGAAGGAAAAGTTCACAGAGGTACTGATCAAAGATGTATGAGCTCTTTGACAATTATGTGCCAATCTGTATCTTGTTTTGAACAGTATTACTCAGTGATGCAATGTGATTAACAAAACAGAAATGCAGGAGCAGAAATTTACCACATAAAATGTATGGATGCAACAACTATGCTGAATTTCCTGCGATGGCGCCACCGGCATTCTTAACATGAAGTTCCACATTGCGGAGTTCGCGGAGGTGTTGCAAGATCTCCTGAAGAAGATACATGCCCTTATCTCCAGTCTTGAGGGACTTGATGCAGTGCCTGAGGAACTCCTTGTCCGCCTCTAGTGCTTGCAGTCTCTCATACACATGATCAACCTCCTCTATTATCGCCAGCCTCTCTTTCTCTTTCACAAACACGGCGATCGGGTTCGTCGAATCATCAGCCTGTGCAGCTGATGTACGATCGCAGTTCTCTTCACCAACTGCATCGAAGAGAGGCAGCAGGCTCTTTCCTCTAGAAACAGAACTCCTGCCTTCGAACTTCGCTTTGTTGCCGGTGAGACCATTCTCCGGAGAATGGACACCGTCGGTTGACAGCACGAAATCGTCCGAGGAACGGTCAGAAGCCACATTGGTGTCGTTGGTGTCGTCGTCTTCCAGTGTGAAGAGCCTCTCCTCAAGTGTCTTGAGCTCGTCCAAGATGGACAGCCTCTCCATCTCGAAGTACGTAAGGGAATCATCCAGCTCCACGAGATGACTGGTGTTTTCTTGACCCGTCATGGGGCTAAGAGCAGCATCAGGCGAGCTGTGAAGATTGCCACTGCCGTTCGGAGACTCGCCGAGCTCACATTCGTCATCGGAGTGCTCGTCGCTGTCCTCATCACTCGAAGACTCTGAGGTGCCATTGCCATTCTCCTTGAAGGTCGCCATTCTCCTCCTCTCCTTGTCCTCATAGTGCAGCAGCTTCTGCCTACACAGCTCCAGCTCCGTCTCCAGCTCCTGCTTCTCCCTCTCCCTCTTGGTGACCAGCTCCGTCAGCAGCTGCATCGCCTCCTGGTCGTACTCCGACTGCTCCTCCATCATCCTCTGGTACTGCAGCGCCTCCATCTGCATCGCGGCCTTCTCCTCCTGCAGCCTGTTGATCATCGCCATCGTCTGGTTGGTCGCGATGGCGGCCGCGTTCCTCTCCTCCTCGAGCTCCGCGTACATCGCGCTGAGCGCCTTTCGCTCCGTTTGCAGCGTCGATTTCAGCTGGTCAATGGTGGGAGGGTCACCGCACTCGAACTCGCTCGACACACTTCCATCCATGGATAAGGACAGTGACAGCTTCCTTTCGAGCAAAAACCTCTTGCCTGAATTCTGTGAAGTGAAACTGTATGTGGGTGTCCCAGGTGCCCTGTCTTGGTCGTTCTCGTTCTGGTCATTTGACAGGTAATCTAATCTCTGTTCGGTTTCACTTGATTCTGAAAGAAACATAAGTATATAAAACTCAGAGACCATTGCAAAAATGTAAGTGAAAGAAACAGAGTACTGCTCGATTATTATTCAAGTACCAGCTCTGGCTGATCCATGGAAGCTTTCTGGCGGCAATGTCAGATCATCAGCATATTCCAATGGAGAAAACAGCTCCTCAAGCGCCACCAGTTCTTGAAACGGAACGGCATGGCCATCTTGCTCCTGTTCGCATATGTCGCTTCCGATTGATACCTCGCAGTTGGTCTCCACCTCTGCTGATTTGTTGCCATCTTCAGGAACTGCTTCAGTAGCAGGGACAGAGCCAAAAACGTGAGATCATCCAAGGACTTGGCTAGATGAAAATACAGTGGGTCATGAAGCAAATCAAGAGCTTACCTTGAGGCACAGCGATGTCTTCTTCTTCAGTTCCGATTTCAACACTGGCATCTTGAAGTATCAGTTCCTCGGCACGGGGAACAGAATTGTCGATCATGGCAGACGCCGTTGCAACCGAAGAAGCGAGCATCCTGTTCTCATCCAGAAGCACTGCGGTGTCAAGATCATCCGGATCGCGCTCATCGTCTGTACGAGCCATCTCGCCATGCCCCTCGCCGGCATCCGAATCGTCGGCGACCGTCATCCCATCAAGTGCCACCACCGGCACCAACCGATCGTCCTCGACCTCTTCGCCCTGTGCCACGGACTCATCCTCCCCAGCAGCAATCGTCATCCACAGGAGCCAGTAGAACATAGCCTTGACCCGATCGTCCCTGGCCATGCTCTCCTCGCCCCGTGCGATCACTTGCTCCTCAGCAGGAGCCGCCTTAACCTCCTCTTCGTTTTGCTGCTCTCGTTCTTCCGCCTCTGCTTGCTCCTCTTCTTCGTCTTCGTGGTCCTCTTGATCCAGGAGAACATAGCCTTGATCTTCTGTTTCTTCCTCTCCGGCTGTCTGATGGTGTATAGCAGCAGGATCTTCCCTTGGATGCGTATCCTCCAACGCGCGAGAAGGAACCTCCACTAGAATTTTGCAGCAAGAGCACACCGTGGTCTCGTTTCTGCTCTGTTTCTTCCAAGAAGAGATGCATCCCTCGCACATGTCGGCGGCCTCGGCGACGAGCCGGCGGTGGCGGAGGCAGTACCCCATCCCGGAGATCTCCGCGGCGTGGGCGCCGCAGAGCACGCCGCGCAGCCACCGCGCGTCGCCCTCGTCGCCGTCCTCCTCCGTCGCCGGCGCCCCGAGGAGCCGGTCGACGCGGGCGCAGAGGAGGCAGGGCGGGCTGAGGCCGAAGTAGGCCGCGAAGCGCGCGACGGCGTGGGTGAGGAGGCCGTTGATGAGGAGCAGCGCGATGAGGGTCCACTCCAGCGCCGCGTGCGCCAGCGCCGAGGTCACCCTGTGCGTCCGTCTGTGGAGCGCCGACGCGTACCTGCTCGGCCCCGACGCCGACGCCGACGATGACGCCATGGCTCCCCCTGTGATCCCTAGCACCGCCGCGACATGGAAACACGGCCGGGCGCGATCTTTGCGTCGGTCGGCGTCGGAATCTTGCTGCCGCCAAGCGCGACCAAGGAAAGTATCAAAGGCTTGTGGGAGAATGAATGAATGAATGGGATGGCTGGCTGGTCTGGACGAGCGAGCGAGCTGTGTTTGAAGCTTTCTCTGCTTTCGCCTTTTGAGGGAGAAGGTCGGGCCGGCCATTGGACCCCATGAGAGTGAGCACGCTTTGAATTTTTTTGTTGTCCACCTTTGATTTTCATTGGAGGGAAGGACGAGGTTAGAATTCTTCCGCCTCCTTCCTTGCTGTGGGCGGCTGGCCAATGTGTACGTGCTGGTTTCGGTTACTTGGAAAAATGGAGATGCTGCTGTGACTTGCGTAGTGCAGAGCACGACGCTCTCGGGTGACAATCCACAGATGGCAAGCCAGCTTTGAAATCTCTGTCAGCTTCTGTAGTTGAGTTAAGTAATTGCGTGTGTTAGAATTAGCTTAATTCTGTGATGTTCGGTAGTAGTAAGTAGTTTACCGACTAAATAGAGTGTGATTTGCCAACCAAAGATCAAGGAGGGTTAGGAATTCATAATCTTGAGGTTAAAAATATACTCCCTCCAACCTTGGACCGTCCCCAACCCCCGCTACAGTGCGGTTGGACGAATTTGTGAGCGAACCCTCTCGAACCACCTCGCCGCCGCGTGATCCGGCCGATCCCCCGCCTCCGCCGGCCGCTTCGGCGGCGGGAGGTTGGGGTATCGCCGGATCCCGGCGTGTATATAGCGTAGGTTCTAGTAGGTGGGCTGCCGGCGGCGCGGAGGAGACGGTGGCGTGGTCGGTGTGGCCTTTTGTGGGGGCGGACGTCTTCTCCGTCGGCGATGCTCTGCGGGGTGTGGCCGCGGATCTGCCTCCTCTTGGCGCTCGCGGCTCGGTGGAGCTGTGGGGTGCCTCTTCCCCGTCCCGGAGGTCGTGGAGCGGCGGCTCCGGTGTGAAGCTTTTGAAGGTGATGGTGGTTGCGATCCAGATCGAGGATGATGGCGACGAGGCGAGGTGGAGGCTCTTTCGAGCCGAGGTCCGTGACTTCCCGTCCGCCTGGGGTCTCCGTCCGTGTCCAAGGCTACTGTGGAGGAGCGGCGGCGGCGCGCCGCGGTACGTCTCCATCGTCGACAGCGTCTTCAAGATCCTACAGGACTTGGGTGTATTTTTTTTGTTTTTCAGGGACTGTTCTGTATGATCTCTGGTTCTATATCACTTGATCTTTCCCGCAAAAAAAAATATACTTTCTCCAGTCTCTTTTAATTGACTCGAATTTAGTACAACTTTGTACTAAATTCGAGTCAATTAAAAAGGACCGGAGGGAGTAACTCTTCAACGTAAATGGCTTTACAAGCTTCTTATGGAAGATGAAGTGTGGCAAACTCTCCAAAAAGAAAATACTTGTGCATTGTCCCAACTTTATTGGAAACATCGGGACTTGCATTTCTGGACTGTTCTATCGGGTGAAGAAATATTACTCTGATTTGGATCATTCATAATTAAGGACAACTCGAAAATTAGATTTTAGGGGGATAAGTGGCTAGGTAATGTTTTACTCCATGAATAATATCCAACTCTATATAACATTGTCTATCACAAGAGCGATATTGTGGGTGTTGGAGTCATCTCCCCCAAATATGTCGTTTAGAAGTTATTTAGTAGGATCCAGGTTTGCATCATGAAATACTTTGCTACAACCGCGATTGGCAATGGTCTAATTAACACAAGGGTCTGAAGAATTTCGGTGAAATTTACATCAAAGTGGTAAATTGTCAGTGGACTCTATGAGTAGAACACCGGTCTAGCCAAAGGTATCAGTAGATTAAAAAATGGAAAATGAAGATATATGTTACGACAAAAAAATTGCATGGTATCTTCTCAAAGTATTCTCCATCAAAGACAACTTTGTGAAACGTAATTGGCACAGAAGTACAAAATGTGTATTTTATCATCGTGATGAGACAATCAAACATTTATGCTTCCAGTGTAAATTTGCTACATCTATATAGTTGGCTATCCAAGTAACTCCTACCTTGTATCCACCGTGTGGCATTGCTAATATATTTGGAAAGTGGCTACATGGTGTTTATCATCGGTTTATAATTCTTGTTAGGCTTGGTGTGCTTATCGGTATTTGGTCGATTTGGCTATTTGTTGTTAATTTTTTTTGTTCTTTTTTGGGACTTCTGCGGTTGTGTGCATATTACTTATGCAGATGCTGGGTGCAATGCTTAAACCTTTGAATTAATAAAACACACTTAATCCTAAATATGATTTTTTTTTTAATTTTATGTATTCCCCGTTACAACTCAGTTGTTGTTGCAACTAAAAACTATTTGTTGCAATCCAAAATTATGGGGTGCAAAAAAATCTAGTATTTGTTGCAAGTCAACAGTAATTCAAAAATTCCCGTTTTAACCTTTATTAAAATTCATAGGGTGCAAAACCGCGATACAAATCAGAAGATTATGGAGTTGGAATAAGCTCCAAGTTAATTCTCAGCCGATTAAAAAATACTGACAAAACCTAAGTAATGAAAATGGCTTTTACTCCCTTCAAATATTTCAACACCAGTTGTCCGAACCGGGGCACCTAGTCGTGGTATGCACACCGTGCATCGATGATCGATCGACAACTAAACGTGCCATGTAGAAATTCTGCGTCCGGTGCATCTACCGTAACTAGGACGGTGGCGGCTCAACCGGAAACCAGCTAACTATGAACATCACGTACACCGTAGGGTCGTAGCCCGTATTCACATCCATGCTTTCAGTGGCTGGTCCAGGACCAGGACTAGGAGCGGGAGCCAGCACTTGTGGTTTTGACACAAACTATCTTCCCAAGCATTATCGACGGGCGACGGGAGCCTATGCCTCGTGGGGGAGCGGGCTGGGAGGTCGCTGTTGATTGCACGGCCGCGGCGTGGAGCGGCAGAGCCCCCACACCTCCACCGACCAGACCCCGACTGGTCTTGCAGACGCAGCTCTCTCCGGTCCCGAAGCATCATGGATCGACACCATCTCCTCTCAACTTTGGCCTTTGAGCCGTTGAGACCTAGCGAGTGTTGAATATATAAGCAAATATCCATATGAAATAATCCGTACAAGTAATTGATAAATCATGACTACGAAAATAACAAATAAACTAATTGTGCAGACTGTTAGGATTGATCTCCACCGCACCAGAGCCCAACGGCTCGACCCTTGACCTCGTCCGCGCCCTGATCGGGGGCGCCCAACCGTTTACTGGTTGGTGGGCCCCTGTCGCCTGCACTATAAATACAGTGGTGGGGGCGGTGGCACAGATCACGAGGTTGCCCTGAGCTGCCACTCGCCCCACCAGACAACCCACCGATCAGGGTAGTGCGGGAAGCACCGCCACACCTCGCCCAACGCACCGCCGTCCTCGCCATGTCCAGATCGGCGAGTTCCTTCTCCAAACGAGAAGGTAAACCTACAGTACGTGTACATCTCTGTCTCCCTCTCACAGTACCTAAACATTGTTTACAGAGATAGTCAATACCCGTCATTAGATCTACCCTAGTCGATCTAGCAAAGCAAACATTGGTATCAGAGCGGTGCTAGGTTGTAGATCTTTTGTTTTTCGGGTAGATAGTGATGAACTGCAAACCGTAGCTATATCCTAGATCGATACAGAAATCCCCACAGTATAAAAAGGAGGAAAAGAAAAGAAAAAGACACCGGTAGGGCCTCAGTCGCCGCCGGCAAAGATGTGCCGCCGTTGGTGGTAAAGGGAACCACCTCTGCGCCTTTTGACGGAGGTGCGCCCACCCTCGGGAGCACGCGCCGCCGGCAAAGGGGACAGGGGGGTTCCACAGCTCGTCTCCTGCTCGCCGTCGACCCACGGGTTTTGGTGGTGGGAGATGCAGAGGACGCAAAAGAGAAAGGGACCGGCCCCCCTGCTGCTGCAGGGCGCGTCTTCGAGCTGCCGTCGCCGGCAGAGAGGCGCGGGAGAGCCCGGCCGTCGCAGGAAAGGGCACCAGGGGCCACGAGCGCGGACGGGAGGAGCAGCCTCCGCGCCGCCAGAGAGGAAACAAAGGGTGGTAGGGTGGCTGTGAAAGCGGGGGAACCGGCCGTGGCGCGCTCGCGCGTCGCCGGCGGGAGGCGCCGGCCGCCCTTCTCCAGCCGCCGGACGCAGGAAAGAGACAGGGTCAGGGGGAAATGATTTAGGGTTAGGGTTTTCCGGCCGGTTCGGCCGTTTTATACCGCGCGAAAGTAAAGGGGAGCCGTCGGATTGGATCCGACGGCCAGCAGTGCCTGCCGCGTGGGCACCGTGTGCGGCGCGTGTTGGGCGAGGCGCGGCCGTGGGCAGCGGCCGCGTTAGCATCGTGGCGCCTGCGGCCGCGTGGCGCCGCGTCTGGCAGCAGCGTGGGCGGCGCGTTGCTGCGTGTTGCTCGCCGCGTGCGGCCGCGTGGGCCGCGACAGAACAGTCAATTTTTACAGTTTTTTACAGTTTTACTAATTACAGAGGCATATTTAGGCAGTTTTGAGTCATTTTTCGGCCGAAATTTTGTCTAGTTTTTTCTGAACAAATAGGACCACCGAAATATTTGTTCAGAAATTAAAAAGAAAAGGATATGCCTCTGTAAAGTTCAAAAGTCAAATAGTTCAAAGTGACAGTTTCCGCTGCAAAATAGAGAAGGAGCATTTTAAATGCAAAAGTGACAATTAAATTTTAAAAGGTTGCTTAAAAGTGATTGTTGAAACAATTATGATCTTGTCATTTGTGACCAACGTCATTGATGGTATGATCATGTTTTGTTGCAATAATATGTGCAAAAGTGACAGTTAAAAATGTTAAAGAGATGATTAAAGTGATCATTGTGACAATTATGGTTCTGTTATTTTTTGACCAACGTTATGAATGACATGATCATGATTTTTTGCAACAAAGAAGTGCATTTATCTCTATTTCTGCCCAACGGTGATATAGATTTAATTGCATAAACAGTTGTATGTTCTAATTTTGACCAACGTTGGATTATTGCATGCAATTGTTGTTATGACCTCACTTCATTGTGATTTGAAGGAGGGAACTACTTGCTACACTGAATGGATAAAGAAGGTCGATTTGTGCTGAGGTGGACTGGGTTCCCCATAGCCGGTCAGACCAAAAGATCCAGTCAGAAATGACAAGAAAGTTGATTCTGCATGGCAGAATAAAAGTGGCTAAGTGCCATTTATAAAGAATACAATTGAGATCGCTATTGTGGGCTCAATTGCAGAGTGTGCTTCCGTAGGGAAGTATTTTGAAAGAATAAAGAGCCAATTCACTGGTTCCTCAAAGATATGTGCGACCCGTGCTAAGCTGGTGACAGAAAAGTACACATGGACAGGAAGGACATGGCAAGTGTGCCACATGTTGTAATAATGCTTATGTGGGTGTTGTCTGTGTGTAATGTGAGTGAAAAAGTGTTGTCCGCGGTGGACAAAGAACAAAAGAAAAGAAAAGAACTGATGAATTGTCGAAATATGGTATTGTCGCTTAGACCATATTTCGAGGGGGAGAATAGAAAGACTTGTTAAAAATGGTATTCTTCCTCCATTAGAATTCTCAGACATAGAACAGCGCATCGATTGCATTAAAGACAAATTTGTAAAGCAAATTAAAAAGGGTGCAAATCGATGCACAGCGACACTAGAAATAATTCACACCGAGATATGTGGATCATTTCATGTGAAAAGTGTGGATGGCTATGATTTGTTCATAACATTCACGGATGATTACTCCCGATATGGTTATATTTATCCAATAAAAAAAGAACAGAAGCGTTGGATAAATTCAAAATATTCAAAGCTGAAGTTGAAAATCAGCATGATAAAAGAATAAAGATAGTCAGGTCTGATCGTGGAGGGGAGTACTACGGTCGACATACTCCATATGGCCAAGTCCCTGGACCTTTTGCAAGGTTTCTACAGGAGACTGGAATAGTTGCCCAGTACTCGATGTCGGGCGAACCTCAGCAGAATGAGGTAGCTGAAAGGCGCAAACATACCCTTATGGATATGGTGCGCAGTATGATGAGCTATTCCACCCTACCATTGGGATTGTGGATTGAGGCGTTAAAAACCGCTATTCACATTCTAAACAGAGTACCAAGCAAATCGGTGCCCAAAACGCCGTATGAGCTATGGACAGGGAGAGTGCCTTCTCTAAACCACCTGAAAGTGTGGGGGAGCCCTGCTGAGGCCAAAGTATTCAATCCAAATATCACAAAGTTAGATACCAAAACAGTCAGTGCCATTTTATTGGCTATCCTGAAAAGTCAAAAGGTTATCGTTTCTACTGTCCAGAGAAATACACAAAGTTTGTGGAAACGAGACATGTTGTCTTCTTAAGACGAAATGATCAGGGGGAGCATGGTAGCTACGAAAATTGATCTTGAGGAGAAGAGGGTGCATGCACCTAATCCGATGACTCGGGAGCCATTTTTTGCGCTACCATGTGCACTGTACCGAAGATCCCTCGATTGTGGTGCAAGCGCCTGTTGTGACTCCACCCATGACAACGATGAGTGAAAGTTCGGAACCTGTCCGTCAGGAGCCGAATGAACCATTTGTTGAGCATGAAAGGGAGCAACAACAGCCACCTCCTGAAAAGTACAAAGCACGACTTGTGGCAAAAGGATGTACACAAAGAGAAGGGATAGATTACAATGAGACATTTTCTCCGGTCTCATGTAAGGATTCCTTCAGAATCATCATGGCACTAGTTGCACATTTTGATTTAGAGTTGCATCAAATGGATGTAAAGACGGCATTTCTAAATGGGGATTTAGAAGAAAATGTCTACATGAAACAACCCAAGGGTTTTATCATGGAAGGCAAGGAAGAAATGGGATGCCGCCTAAAGAAACCCATTTATGGATTAAAGCAAGCCTCCAGACAGTGGTATCTAAAGTTCAATGAGACAATTAAGAGATTTGGGTTTAAAGAAAATATTGAGGACAATTGCGTTTATGCAAAGTTTAAAAGTGGGAAATATATTTTCCTAATCTTGTATGTGGATGATATTCTGCTTGCCAGCAGTGATGTTAGTCTACTGCAAGAGACAAAGAAGTTCTTGTCCTCAAATTTTGATATGAAAGATCTTGGTGAAGCGTCATATGTTTTGGGCATAGAAATTCACCGAGATAGGAACAATGGAGTATTATGACTATCACAAAAGGCTTATTTAGAAAAGATTCTAAGTAAGTATAATATGCATAAGTGCCACACCTGCCCCTATAGTCAAGGGCGACAGTTTTGGGAAACATCAAAGTCCCCAAAATCAATACGAGCTCGATCAAATGAAAGCGGTTCCATATGCTTCGGCTATTGGAAGCCTACAGTATGCACAAGTGTGCACTCGCCCTGACTTAGCATTTATCACCGGAGTACTCGGTAGATATCAAGAAAATCCAGGTTTTGAACACTGGAAAATGGTAAAGAAGGCATTGCGTTATGTGAAAGGCACAAAGAATTACATGCTAACATACAGAAGATCTGATTCCCTAGAAATATGCAGAGGGGATAAAGATGATAGAAAATCCACATCTGGATATGTATTCACCCTCGCAGGGGGAGCTATTTCGTGGAGAAGCTCCAAACAGACCATAGTTGCATCATCCACGATGTATGCAGAATTTATAGCATGTTATGAAGCCACGGGGCAGGCATTATGGTTAAAGAAATTCATACCCGACTTGAAAGTGGTAGATAGTATTGACAAACCACTAAAGATGTACTGCGACAATGAGCCTGCAGTATTTTATGCTCACAACAACAAGTCGAGTACAGCTACGAAACCAATTGAGGTTAAGTATTATGTTGTGAAACACAAGGTCCAGGATCAAACAATAAGTCTCGAGCATATAAGGACAAAAGATATGCTTGCGGATCCGCTAACGAAAGGCTTACCACCCAGCGTGTTCAAGGAGCACGTAGCGGCATGGGTTTAAGGGAAAGTCTTACCTATCCTGGATCATAAGAGGCCCAAAAGTAAAAGAATTTGTTTCAAAAGAGAAGTGTATTGTGGCTGTCTGATTCTATCGGCAATAGAGCTGTGACGATGAAACATGCCCTATGGACTGATCCAAAATGAAACGAATAAAGAGAAAGTATAAAGTTAAAAGAAAAGTTGAGATCAAGGGGAGAATGTTAGGATTGATCTCCACCGACCAACGGCTCGACCCTTGACCTCGTCGCGCCCTGATCGGGGCGCCCAACCGGCCGGTTGGTAATCATGGTGGGGGCGGTGGCAGATCACGAGGTTGCCCTGAGCTGCCACTCGCCCCACCAGACAACCCACCGATCAGGGTAGTGCAGTGCCGACGGGAAGCACCGCCACACCTCGCCCAACGCACCGCCGTCCTCGCCATGTCCAGATCGGCGAGTTCCTTCTCCAAACGAGAAGGTAAACCTACATTACGTGTACATCTCTCTCTCCCTCTCACAGTACCTACACATTGTTTACAGAGATAGTCAATACCCGTCATTAGATCTACCCTAGTCGATCTAGCAAAGCAAACACAGACTAGTAAGATAGATGAACAGATCACATCTAAACAAGATAAACCGATTGCATCTACCACAAAAACTAGAAGAATGAACTAATGCTTAGCCCAACTAATGCTTATGCCGCTAAATAAGCCTAGAGTTGGTATCATTCACCATTTTACACATATTCCCTTTAAATGTTAGCTTCAAATTATTGACCAAAAACACTAATAATTGAACAGAAATCGATGCGGACGATCAAATTGACCATGCTATGAAAGGTAGAAAAATCATGGAGATGGTTTTGATTTTATTAAGAAATGTTCCAGGATATTCACAAGAACAAATATCTAGGGTTCTGCTTAAGGTTGATTTTACGAATATAATCATATCAACTGGTTTCGAAAATGGGCCTTTTATTACTTACTTTCTTGTATATGATCATAAAATCTAAAAGATTGTCTGATTTTGTATTGGTTGAGTGATAATTTCGTGTAAAATTTGATGACGAGTTCGGTCTTTACTTCACTACCTATAGAGGAGTGAGACAAGGGGACCCACTCTCTCCCTTGATTTTTAATATGCACCAGACACAAAACAATGGGTGTTGAATAGTTTAGTTGGAAATTTGCATGAATGGGGGGTAGCCAACTTGCAATATGCAAACCATAGTTTATGTTTGTAAAACAAAATTGAGGAGAATGCTTGAAGTTTTAAATTTATCCTTTGTATGTTTGAACAAACTTCTAGACCAAAGACAAGATTTCACAATTTTTTTTTAAAAAAATAGACATGCTAATAAAAATCTGCACATTATGGGGACACATTTGCATACAAAAATGGCAAATTGCCTCTACCTTATTTCAGAATTCATACTGTCTCATCTAGACCACTGATCAAAGAAACATGTAGAGGACAAAATAATAAAAAAACTGTTGGAATGTTGGCAAGGTTAAATTCTCCCATCGAAAGGCTGCTGTGTCTCAATGCATGTATGAGGAACTTACTAATTTGCATGATCTTCTCTTATGGCCTACCTAACAAAGTGAAAATTATATTTTAGTTCCTTAGAAAAATACTTCTATTGCAAGAATATTTGAGTACTTGAAAGTACTCCCTTCGATCATGTTTAATTCATGCTACATATGTACACAAGTAAGCTACTATTTGTGCACCACTCGCGTCGATCTTTTCGGATCGGAGGTACGTAGTGTCATTTAGACAATTGTTGGGTGGGGGGTATTTTAGATCTAAATCCTTGGGAGTTAAGAATGGAGTAGAAATTTGGCAATAATTTTGCATTGGAAATATCTTAATTAACAAACTTCATCTCACGGCGCGGCAATCGAAATTCTACAATGCACTAAAGGATGTCAAGAATATTTTATATGCTTTTTGTAAAAGGAAAATTGGAATGGAAAGAATACATGGGTTGGTGATGCTCCTTTGGCCGAGAGGTTTGACAGGTTGTATGATTTTATTATATCTCATGGTGTGGCAGTTCACAAGGTGATATCTGGGGATGAAAAGGCTACGGTTCAGAAGAACCTGATGGGCCGTGTATTTGGATATGTGGATTTCCATGAGCAAGGTGCTAGGAACTCAGTCATTTGGATGTCAGGACCAACCAAAGTTTTCTCCGTGAGATCCTTTTTGCTTTAACTTCATGCTCATTTTCCAAAATGCCTAATTAAGATGATAGGAAAGATTTGGTGCCACCTAGGATTGAAGTTCTCTCATGGTTAGCATCTGGGAAAAAACCAAAGACAATTTACTCTACGTAAGCTTTAAATGCTCGATATCTACATGCGTTTGGAGCTTGGTGTCATGTTCTATGTTGATTTAGTACACATGGAGAAACACGCGTAGTCATTCCATGAAAGATATATGCGTTGATCGTTGAAACTCATTGACAAAATATCGTCGCATATCTACTTTCATCAATGTTTTGATCACTTGTATAATTCCAACAGCAAGTAACTGCCAGCTTATCAACCCCACATGTTAGACATGTCACACTCTTGTGGTTTGGTTCTATGCCTCACTTGTGGTTTGCCCTAATTTTTTTAGCACACTACACCACATGGCGTACTACTTAAGGTTTCTTGCCAAGTCTTGCCACAGGTGTGACGAACAATTTACTCACCACAAAAATGTGACTCGACACATTTGGTAAAAAGAATGTGACATAGATAGGTATCAATCACACGGGCCCTTAACGAATTAAGAGCATCTCCAGTCGCGTCCCCCAAAGCGTCCCCCAAAGCGATTTGGGGCGCGTCGGACAAAAAAGCGTTCAGCGCGTCCCAAAGCCCTTTTTGTCCGGCGCGTCCCGATATGTGTCCGGCGCCGAGCCCGTCCCGTCCCAGGGACGCAGGGACGCGGACACAACGAGGCGGGGAGTGGCGGGGCCGACCCGTCGGCACAATTAATTTAAACCTAACCGTCGCCTACCTCGCGACGAAAGTTATTGGCGCGGCGGTGCGTTCCGCGAGAGGCGCAGGACGCGTCCGTCGCGCCTAGCTCTGCGTGCCGTCGTTAATGAGCGCCACCGCTCCTCCTCCTCCGGCCTATAAAAAGGGCGCCTCTCATCGTCCTCTCACACACAAACCCTAGCGCCTCTCTCCCAAACCCTAGCCGCCACCATCTCTCAACAAGACTCGCCGCCATGTCTGGTAGAGGCGGAGGCCGACCGCGGCCGCGGCCGTGGTCGTGGTCGCGGCATAGCGCTCGCCGTCGCCTCCCGCGCCGTCGTCTTCATCGTCGGAGATGGACGTGGAGCGGACGTCCTGTTCGAGTTCGTCCACGGGGCGACCCGCGCGGCATCCGCTCGGACTCCTTCGCCGAGTACGTCGGCGGCGTACGCCGCGCACGATGCATCTGCGGGAGCATTCGTGCGGCCGCCGGTGGATCGTCGACGCGATCTACGACGCGCGCGGCAAGATGTACCTCAACATCGGCTGGGAGAAGTTCGCGCGCACCACCGCCTCCAAGCCGGCTTCATCCTCGTGTTCTCCTACTTCGGCAACGGGACATGAGCATCAAGGTCTTCGACGAGTGTTGCCGCCGGGACTACCACGTCGACAGGACTCCCACGACGGCAGACCGACTCGGAGGACGGCGAGTGTTGTTTCTTCGCAGAATACGTGCACGGAGGTTTTGCTGTTCGCCTCATCGGTAGAACCAACAAGGGCACCATCCTCCCGCTGGATTTTCCGTTTAGGTGGGGTGTGCCCTGGAGTGTTGTTTCTTAGCGCGAACACAACCGCCGATGCACGGCCTAGTTAGGTTTAGTTTTTTTGCAATATTTTATATTTGTGTCCACCATGGTTCAAACTATGTATTAGTTTGTGGAAAACCATGTTCCAAACTATGTCTTCGTGTTCCCAATTATGTATTAGTTTGTGGAAATTGAAATAAAAATGCCAAGAAAAACTATTTTAAATGTTTGGGGCGTTTGGGGAGCGGGAGCGACGTCACCAAATTAAAACAGCCCCAAACACTCAATCCGGCGCGGTTTGGGGGACGGTTTGGGGGACGCGGCTGGAGATGCTCTAACCTGCCGAATCAACAGAGTACCAATGATGTACCCTAAAAAAACAGAGTACCAATGATGTAGCGAGACGAGTCATGTAACCGAACATCAGCTGTAACGGCAATCTGGCAAGCAACAAACACACAAGTGCACGTCTGCGCAGCGCCGGAAAGCAACGCCAATCCCAACTCACCCACAGCCCCAGCCAGATCCCACACCAAGATCACGGCGACGGCGAGCACGCCCCGTCCGATCCGCCCGCCACTTCCTCCCCGGCCGTCGGCCGGCTGTCTGCGCCGCCCCGCGGGCCGCGGCGTCGCCTCCCGGGTCCAGCAACCCCAATTCCCCACCGGACATCTCCCCAACACCCAAATCGTCGCGCCCCCCGCGCGCAGCAGCCGCCGCGGCCCGCGGGGATGAACCGGATCCCGTCCGTCTCGCTGCGGGCCGACGCGGCGCCGGACCCCGACCCGGCGGCGCTGGCGCGGTGGGCGCGGGCGTTCTGCGTCATCCGCTTCGACCTGGAGCGCGGGCAGCTGGTGGAGGCCTGCTACCCGCCGGACGCGCTGGCCCGCGCCGGCCTCGACCGCCTCGTCGCCTTCTCCTCCTTCCCGGACTCCATGTCGCACCACCTCCCGCGCCACCGCTCCTCCGTCCACGACTCGCTCTTCTCCTTCCGCCTCCCGGACCCCTCCCGCCGCGGCTTCCTCTACGGCTTCGTCTTCAACCGCCAGCGCCAGGACGAGCGCCTCCCGCGCGGCGGCGAGCAGAAGTCCGTCGTCATACTCTCCCACGCGCCCTACTCCTCCCTCTTCCGCCTGCTGCTGCAGATCCTCGGCCCGCTCTGCTTCGACATCGGCCACGCCGCGCTCACCATGGTCGCCTCGCACGTCGCCGCCTGGCCGCCGCCGGCGCCCGGGTGCCCCATGGAGCTCCCCATCGGCAGCGCCGCGCTGCGGGTGCACCTCCCGCCCGCCGCCGACGACCCTGGCCCGCCGCCGGCCCTGCTGCCGGCCAACCCCTCCGTTCCCTACGGCCTCTTCCACGACGCCGACCTCTTCGCCGCCTTCCGTGGCTTGCTTCTCCACCTCTGGACGCTGTGGGAGCTCATGGTGGTCGGCGAGCCCATACTGGTTGTCGCGCCATCGCCACCCCAATGCTCCGAGGCCGTGGCTGGCCTTGTTAGCCTCGTTGCTCCAATCTTGTACAGCGTGGACTTCCGGCCGTACTTCACTATCCATGACCCGGACTTCGCTCGCCTGAACGCGCTCGCGGAAGGCGAGGTGTTCCCACCGATGGTGCTCGGCGTGACCAACCTGTTTTTCTTGAAGAGTCTTAAGAGCATTCCGAATGTAGTCTCCGTGGGAAGCCCGAACCCGAATTCTACTAGGGTGCTCCCGGCAGGCGGGCAGACGCCAGCGTCGGCGAACGGATCCAATGGGACACCTGTGAAGCTCAAGCTCGACAAGCTCGCGATCAATAAGTTCTCTCCCACCGGTCTGTTGAATTCCATCAAGTTGAGAAGGGAAGGACCTCTTTCCCTTATGACGGAGCATAGGGAGGCACTGTGGAGCACGTATGTGCCAACCACAAAGCCCGACACATCTGTTCTCAATAGGCTCATTGATGCTGGCGTGTCACCGAGGATCGAGGAGTCCATGTCGGTCGTCAACAACGAGATACTGCGGCGCCATTTCTTGGAGCTAACGACCAACTTCCTCGCGCCTTTTGGGCCGTATCTGAGAACTACCACACCGCTGGAAGGGAGTTCTCCCTTTGTTGATCCACCGCTACTTCCACCATTTCATGCGGACGAGTTTGTCAATGGTTTGGCTGCTAGAGGCCCAGGGAAGTTTTTGTCTAAAAGGATGAGGTCCAATTGGCTGAATCTATATAGGTAAGCCACAACCATATTTGTTTGTTGAAGCTTTTATTTTTAGTTTGAATTGCTTGGCAAAATGACCTATCTTTTTTATATTTGTTTCACCTCTTATCTTTATCAGGAAATTCTTGGAAGGCCCTAACTTCATGCCTTGGTTCCGACAAAGGCGTGCTGCTGCGGAGAAAGATCAGCAGAGGCTCTGGAGGCAAGCTCGCTTGAATGTTGACATTGAGAAGTTAATGTCAAACATGTCCGAGTTGGAGAGGATTGATTCTTTTAATGTTATTGAGCGGTATCTTCTCAGAGAGATGGAGGTAATTTTGTTTCTGATGCATTCCTAAGTTAACTCTGACTTGTAAAAAGAAATAAATAATCATATATAGGAAGTTCTTATTACATGTCTAGACATTTAATTAGCAATTAGAATAGTTATGGAAATTTTATGGTTGTTTGTTGTTAGGACAAATATAAGCACAGGAATAACCCACGTGGTCTATGAGTCAGTATAGATGCATAACTAAGACCCACCAATTTAATTCATAATGTTTTTTCTTGACACAAGGATTGCCTAAATCTGCTTTGGGCTTTAGGCCTGCTCAAACCAATCAGGCAAGGAACATTTTGAGTTGTTAATTCCGTAGGTCTCCAGTTAAGTTAAGAGACCAGTTTGGTTAGTCTTGGAGTCTAGCATGGATCTAGGCTGTGCAGCCTGTGCTATATTAGCAATCTGATGTTGTAGGCTTTTGAGCAATGAAATAAGAATCTTTTAAATTTAACTCATCCTTAGAGCCTTGCTACCACGACATGGATTAGGCTGCGGTGTTTAAACGGGTGCTAGTGCCCGACCCTCTGTCTTCATACCCCTACCCTACCAAAATCCATAGTCAAACCAGACTTAGACTCGAGCTCCTCTGGTGAGATAAGAAGCAACATAACAAGTTCGCTGTGGACTTCCCTGGTCTGGTTGAATTATTGTTTCCTCTTATGACACAAATCATGAACTTAATCGCGGATTTGTGCGGATGCTTATGACTTTAAATTTATGCGGGCAAAATTTATACATGCTGTCAATGTTATGCTGCAAGAAATTAGAACTTTTTTTTCGGTAAAGGGAATATATTAATATCAAGAAGATACCAATTACACCCAGCCTCTGCAACAACGCACCACCCTAATGGCACTACGGATGCACACAACCAAAAACAAGAAATGAAAACTAAGAAACAAAAGTCCCGCTACAGTATCTCGGGCCTAACAACAGCAATACATCCACCACCGCCAAGACAACACCTGAATTACAGACTAGTCCCCGCTCTCAAAACAAATGCCTCCACCAAGGACATTGCCAGGCACAACCAATTAAGGCAGACCAGGTTTTCACCTGAAAGGTAGGACTCTGCACTTCACCTGTGTTGTCGCCCCCACTTTCATACCGCTCTGTGAAGCCGGAACACCAAGCAAGTCCCTCAACATCGCAAAGACTTGAACCTCCCTTAGCTAGTCCTCCCTCTGGCCTTCATGAAATTCTCTTCTTCCGACTTTCATCATGGATCCATAGTCACTTGATGTCAATCAAAGAAAAAGAGCTTCGCGCCGCTCCCTCCAGAACCAATCGGTAATAAAAACATGGGTGCGCACGACCGAATACCTCCGATCCAGTGTTAAATGGTCCGGTCATGAAGTCCAATGAGACCCATTGTGTTTTCTTCTGTCTTTATCCTGTCAATAACTACCATTGATTGTCAGTTGTCAGCATGGTTTTCAAGGCGTCCTTAAGGCGTCGCTTAGGCGCTAAGGTGCCCCCTCTCCGCTTTAGAAAATGGACCGCTTAGGTGCCTAAAGCGTCCGCATAATCACCTCTTAGGCGTCAGAGCGCCCCCAACCGCCTTAGGACACCTTAACGCCTTAAAAACCATGGTTGTCAGGTCATTGTATTGAAATAAAGGAAAAAAATTACTAGAACTGTAAAACTTGTTTGCTGAATTTTGATCTGGTGGCACTTTAAGACCATCCTTCAGTACTAAGACCTGCTAGGTACTAGTATTAGTCTACTATCCCATGTGGTTGATAGACTGAAGGATGCATGCACTTGAAATATTGAAGATTTCCACACCATGTATGATTTTTTTTTCTTTTGAATGTTTGACAGCGTAGAATTCCGATTCACTGTAATAGCACCCACAATATACATCTTTTTGACCAGGCCCCACGATATATTTCTTTTCAGCAAGAGGGGGCATGGAATTGCTAATGATATATATTTTTAAATTAAATGCTCAAATGTTTCAGCATACAGATATCTAAAGGATTATCTTCTACAGTTAGCTTGTTCAACATATGCCCTGAATGTTTTGTAGAAATTATCCTGTGGCCCTGATGTTTATTTTTTAATCTTTGCCGTCCAGAATTCTGGGACAGGTACTGCTGAATCAATAGCAGCATGTCAGAAATTGAAGACAAACCTTCAAGCAGCATTCAGTGTCCTCCCACAGGACATGCAGCAGCTGCTGCTCTCCAACCCTAAAAGATCTGTGCTTCTTCAAGTCAGCCAAGAAAAAGTCCCAGAGCTCGGTGACATTGTCTCCCAGACAAGTTTGTAGCAGTTTTTATTTGTAACATTACTATTCAGATTCTTTGAACCACAGTCCAAAATTCACACATTTTTTATACATGGGCCTGATGGGATTGTCTCACATTTTATCCACACAGTCCAAACTAGGCACGTTTTTCTATACATTGCTGCTGAAACTGAAAATATTCAGATTTGCTTTGTGTCTCACTCTGTATAACTCCAGCTTCAATTATTTTAGTTCCTTTAAAAAAACCAAACATAGCAACATAACTAAATGATTCATTTGTGTTCCATTTTTTTCCATCTGCTGAAACTATACAACTCAAGAAATCCATATTTTAGATTATATAACACCACTCTGCATCCTCCACTGAAAAGAGTTATTCATATTGAGGATCTTACCAAGTGATGTTAATGGGTGTTGGGTGGTCTTGTAGTTTGAAGCTTATCACTTCTTGCTCCTGGCAACCTACTATTTTGCTCTTCAACTACAGGGGTGAATCTTTTTGGATCCACTGCTTAGTGACAAAAATGATATCTGCTTCATTTCTTTGGCAAGCTTTTTCTTCCTGGCTCGTTTGTTTATGTATCGATTCTGATTGGTATTATCTACTGGCAAACAATTACTTTTTGTTAAGCTGCAGGTTCATCGGGATTTAGGGCATATTTGTTTACCCACCACACATTGCCAATAACACTCTTTCTTGTCAGCATACCTTTTCGATTGGTAATAAGTGGATTTCGAATGCTATTGTTTGTGATCCTAATTATTTTGCATCCTGTACTATGTTGGATTATAAATTCAGAAGTAGGACGTTTCGGGAGTTCAAATTAACTCCCAAAACGACTCATATTTAGGAATAGAAGTAGTACGTGATAAAGACTAGTGAAAATGTTCTATGAAGCCTTTCCGAGTTTAGATAGTTAAGCTGGCTTTACTTTCGATTTATTTTTGCTGGTGCTACTTTTGTTACTATTGTAGTATTGTATGCATAGAGTTTTACTGTTAGTAGTACTGAGGTAAGCTGTAAACTAGATAGGTGAATATGCAAGGCCCAGCCTAGACGATTAGTTTCTCTTGCCCCTTTTTTACCATGCCTGGTGTATCTGTGCATGTCTCTTTGTTCATCCCATGGCACATGGACGCCTGGTCTCTAACTGTTGAAAGCTCGTAGAGGCATAATCCATAATGTTTGAACTTTTCTTTTACGAGTTAATTCACAGATCAAGACTATGTTTGGACAAGGGAGAGGCATGGAGTCATGCAAAGGCTCATAAGCGGTAACCTTCTCTTTAAGAAGGGTCAGAAACTTGGTTGTAAGAAACCGAGTTCAGAAAATATGAAACAAAAGAAGCAACTGCTGAAAAGCACATGTCTATTGAGACCGGCGAAGGAACGACTAGTTACTGCTCCAGTTAACAGACAATTATCTTAGAAGGTGCTTAACGCCTTTGCTCACTTATCCCCAAAAGCATTGGTTTCTTTCCTTGTCAAGCAAATAACCAGTATAAACCTGATGTCCCGAACTTTCTAATCGTCCTGGTGGCTAGCGTTTCCCCTGAGCCAAGTTAATTGGAATCGTTGTGTTCCAGCTCACAAGAAAAAAGTATAAACCTGATGCTGACACAAAACCAACTCATCGTTTGCAACTCTACTGGGCAGAAACTCGCTTACAGCCGAAAAAAAGAAGAAGGGCCAAAATCAGAACAACATCAAAGAACCTAGAAATCACGAGCGATTGTCAGCAGACTAGTGACACGTGACCAAGATCACTCAAGATTCAACTCCAGCCAAATATTTCAAGAGAGAACTGCATAGTAGATAGAAAATAGACAGTCACTCCAGCCAAAATAGTTAAGGTACCATATTACAATCACAAGTCCTGAGGCATGCACTGAACCATAACGAAGTGTTCAAAAGAGACGGTCCTCATTTGCAGCACAATACTACATTGAGACGCTTAAAAATCCTGTTTTAATAATAAGCTGAGACAAGTAGACAACTGGATAACTTGATTCAACTGACACGTAGCTCTTCAGCAGAACCAACACCTCTTCGACTTTACCCACAGCTGGCAGGGGTTTGTTAGAGAAAATACATTAGATCTAAAGTAAGATTGCAAAAACAGAACTTACTATATCTGTTCCGTATATCAGAAATATGTCCTGGTCATACATGAGAAAATGGTTTAACAGGTGACATATTGCACTTGCACACTGGCCAATCTAAAGCAGGCATAACATAAAACCGATTATCCGATCGAGAAGCCCATTAAGGGCTAACATGGTAGATGTTACTAGTAGAGCGTGGTGAAACTAACTATGAAACAAGAACCATAAATCATAGTATTTCGTCAACTTCGGTACTTCACAGAGGAGAAGAACATGGATCTTGTTAGCCTACATGTGTATAGTAAATCGCTTCCACTTTGTTTGATGATAAGAGAAGAGAAGACCTGGTTGCTGTGGCCACACTTCATGAGGCAATTTGTAGCCCTGAGCGGCAGGCTGGAATAGCACCTACCATTCTGGTCGTGTTTCACCTTTCTCACTCACTTGTTTCTAATCGTATAAGTACAAAAATATTTCCATTGTTTCTAAACATTAATTGGTGATGTATATGTAGTGGTGAATGTAGGACAGAAAGTAACTGTGTAAGATAATTATAGATTTTTTGTTATTTTGTATTTTTGGAAGATGGGTACTATATACATAGTCATTTGGATTCGTTCTTTCTGAAATTTTCCTATCATTTGTCACGGTGAATTTTATTTTCCATAGAAAATTGGTGATATTCTTTACTTCGATGGATGATGAAACATGTGAGGAACCTGCTATGACATATACGAAGCTCTCGAGCCCTTTGTGAATCGAGAACGGCTTATTTTCCCCAGTAGGTAGGTAGAGATGCAAGCATGTTCTTAATAGCCTGCTACAGTTCATCTTGATATTTCTATTTTATTTTTTACACAAAATTTAAAACTAAAAATACAAAAATAAACCGGAAGCCGAAATTTAGCATGATTCCGCTTGATACATCCATAGCAGGTTTCCCATCCCAAAAAGAAAATATTGTGCTACAAAACGTATTTTAGGATAGATGCATATCTATAAGAGAAAGTTTGGTATTCGTTATTTTCTGGCGTTTGCCAAAACACACAGCCGATTGCATCTTGGCCGGGTACAATTATAATTTTATGGCACATTTAGCAGAACATGACACAATCCAAATTTATCAGCAAACACCAGAAAATAGCAAAATTTCCCTATTTATAAAGAGAAAAAATAAATAAAAAAACATCTTGTAAAAACTGAGCTGGAAAGAAAGATGGTGGCAACTACTCGATTGATTGGAGATAATCAACTTGTAAACTAACACGGAGTATTACAGCCGAGATAAGTCGCACCATTATAAAGTGTCGGCCTGGCCGACCCAGTCTCTTTCCTCTTCATCGATTCGAGTCTCCTCCCCCAGACCAGAGGGCCGACCCCCACCGCCCACTTCCTCCTCCTCCCCCTCGTTTCTTCCTGGCTCATTTCTTTGGCAAGCTTTTTCTTCCTGGCTCGTTTGTTTATGTATCGATTCTGATTGGTATTATCTACTGGCAAACAATTACTTTTGTTAAGATGCAGGTTCATCGGGATTTAGGGCATATTTGTTTACCCACCACACATTGCTGACACTCTTTCTTGTCAGTATACCTTTTCGATTAAAAAAATAACTCCCAAAACGACTCATATTTAGGAATAGAAGTAGTACGTGATAAAGACTAGTGAAAATGTTCTATGAAGCCTTTCCGAGTTTAGGTAGTTAAGCTGGCTTTACTTTCGATTTGTTTTTGCTGGTGCTACTTTTGTTACTATTGTAGTATTGTATGCATAGAGTTTTAGTGTTAGTAGTATGAGGTAAGATGTAAACTAGATAGGTGAATATGCAAGGCCCAGCCTAGACGATTAGTTTCTCTTGTCCCTTTTTTACCTTGCCTGGTGTATCTGTGCATGTTTCTTTGTTCATCCCATGGCACATGGACGCCTGGTCTCTAACTGTTGAAAGCACGTAAAGGCAGAATCCATAATGTTTGAACTTTTTTTACGAGTTAATTCACAGATCAAGACTATGTTTGGACAAGGGAGAGGCATGGAGTCATGCAAAGGCTCGTAAGCGGTAACCTTCTCTTTAAGAAGGGTCAAAAACTTGGTCGTAAGAAAACGAATTCAGAAAAATATGAAACAAAAGAAGCAACTGCTGAAAAGCACATGGCTATTCAGATCAGCGAAGGAACAACTAGTTGCTGCTCCAGTTAACAGACAAGTATCTTCCTAGGGTCCTAATAGAAGGTGCTTAACGCCTTTGCTCCCTTACCCCCAAAAGCATTGCTTTCTTTCCTTGTCAAGCAAATAACCAGTATAAACCTGATGTCCCGAACTTTCTAATTGTCCTGGTGGCTAGCGTTTCCCCTGAGCCAAGTTAATCCGATCGAGAAGCCCATTAAGGGCTAACATGGTAGATGTTACTAGTAGAGCGTGGTGATACTAACTATGAAACAAGAATCATAAATCATAGTATTTCGTCGACTTCGGTACTTCACAGAGGAGAAGAACATGGATCTTGTTAGCCTACATGTGTATTGTAAAGCGCTTCCACTTTATTTGATGATAAGAGAAGAGAAGACCTGGTTGACACTTCTTGAGGCAATTTGTAGCCCTGAGCGGCAGGCTGGAATAGCACCTACCATTCTGGTCGTGTTTGTGAAACAACCACCTTTCTCACTCACTTGTTTCTAAGCTTACTAGTACGAAAATATTTCCATTGTTTCTAAACATTAATTGGTGATATATATGTAGTGGTGAATGTAGAACAAAAAGTAACTGTGTAAGATGATTATAGATTGTTTGTTATTTTGTATTTTTGGAAGATGGGTACTATATACGTAGTCATTTGATTTTTTTTCCTTTGTGAAATTTGCCTGTCATTTGTCATGGTGGATTTTATTTTCCATAGAAAATTGTAGATATTCTTTACTTTTTTTTGCGAATGAAAAAAAAAACATGTCAGGAACCTTTTTTTTGCGACTGAAAAAAAAAACATGTCAGGAACCTGCTGTGACATATACGAAGCTCGCGAGCCCTTTGTGAACCGAGAGCGTTTTTCTTTTCACAGTTGGCAGGGATGCAAGCATGCATGGTCTTAATAGCTCGCTACTAGTTCATTTTGCGATTTATATTTTACTGTTTACACCAAATTTCAAACTAGAGATACAAAAATAGATTCCACTTGATACATCCATAGCAGGTTTCCCATCCCAAAAAGAAATATTGTGCTACAAAACATACTTCAGGATAGATCGATGCACATTTATAAGATAAAGTTTGCTATACTTTATTTTCCAGCGTTCACTGAAACACACATATCAGTAAACACCAGAAAATAGCAAAATTTCCCTATTTATAAAGAGAGAGAAAAAAAGGGAAAAAAAAAACATCTTGTAAAACATGAACTGGAAAGAAAGATGGTGGCAACTACTCTAATCTGCAGGCTAGGTTAGTAGGTTATAAGAGCATCTCTAACAGAGACCGTAAAAGGCCCAAAACCGAAAAATAACCGCCAGTTTACGGGTTTAGTTTGAAAATCGGCGCAGATCAGTTACTGTAAACGGGACGAAACCGAAAAAAAATTTACGGGCCGAGACTGAAACCAAACTCTGGCCCCTATTTGTAGGGGTCGAAAGGTCGAACTGAACGTGAACTGTACTCCTAGTGATGTTTTGGCGGGCTGAAACTTCAGCTCGAAACACTGCACTTCCGCCGGAGGACTACCGGAATAGGACCAAATTCAACAAAATCCGGCCGAAGGTCAACCAAATTTCGGCGGAGCCGTGCGTTCTGAGCTCGAGGAAGGGAGAGTGGGCAGCCGGCCGGCCACGAATTCGTCGGACGCGGGCGTGGCAGCCTTGGAGGCATCCGTGAAAGGGCGGGGCGGAGTCGAGCTCGTCGGAGCAGTGTTGGGCGGCGTGGGGCGAGCCGGCGCGGGCCGGGGCGGCGCAGGACGGGCCAGCGCGTGATGGGGCGAGGCACGGCGGGCGCGGCGGCCAGGCAGAGGCGGGCGCAGGACGGGCCAGCGCGTGATGGGGTGAGGCAAGGCGGGCGCGGCGGCCAGGCAGAGGCGGGCGCGGCGGCCAGGCACGGAGGCGGGCGCAGCGGCCGGGGCGTGCGCCAGGGGCCACGCGGAGGCGGGCGCGGCGGCCGGGGCACGGGCCAGGGGCGCGGCGGCCAGGCGCGGCCCAGGGCGCGGCGGCCAGTCGCAGGCCCGTGGCGCGACGGCCAGGCGCAGGCGCGGCGCGGGCCAGGGCGTGGCGCGGCGGGTGGGAGCGGCGGCCAGCGCGAGCCAGGGTCCGACGGGGGAAGCGCGGCCTGGGCGGCCGATTTGGTGGCCAGGGCAGGGAGAATTTGGGAGGAGGATGTCTCTAGGAAGAAGAAGAAGAAGAAGAAGAAGAAGAAGAAGAAGAAGAAGAAGAAGAAGAAAAAAAAAAAAATGACAGGGACATAATTAGGGGCCATGCTGGAATACGATTTTTCGTTTACACCATCAATTTTTCGACCCGTAAACAGGAATTTGGTGAACTGAACTCAGTGTTTTTAGTTCGCGTTTTTACGGACTCTGTTAGAGATGCTCTCTAATATGGTGAAATATAATCAAGTTGTAAACTACTGTAATACGGTGTAGTACTCCGTATTACAGACGAGAGATAAGTCGCGCCATTATATAGTGGCGGCCTGGCCCACCCAGTCTCTTTCCTCTTCATCGATTCGAGTCTCCTCCCCCAGACGGCCAGACCCCCACCAAGCCCTCTTCCTCCTCCTCCCGGATTCCGCCGCCATGCCGTTCGTCCCGGGACCCTACTCCGGCGTCAGCACCCTCGCCCTCGTAAGCGCCGACGCATCCCCCTCTCCCGGCTCGTTCCCCGCAGGACCTCCGTAGATCGGATCTGACCCTCTCGCTTTTCCGCGGTGCTGCAGGTGGCTAGGGTGTCGGCTCTCGGCGTCGGCGTCGTCTACGGCTCCGTCAAGCTCGGCATCCTCAAGGTAACCGGCCGAAGGGTTTCGTTGAGGGACTTGAATGAGATTGTCGGTGGTTTATTTATTTCCCGTTGGTTTCGATGATTGTTGCTCGTTTGCCTGTAACCAGATTGGCGTGCTTAGTTCGTTTTTTTTTTCTGGATATGATAAGTAAGCATGACCTAGTTAGTACACTCTGGTTGTACCTTTGTGGTGTAATGCTTAATCTTCTGTCGTTGTGGCGATTTTTTATGTTGTTATCTCATTGTTATGTCTAAAGCGTGATTCAGTCTTACAGTTTGTTGGTGATGCATGCCAATGGTGGTCTGTTGTTTCTGTTTGCCTACTGGCATGTTTACATGTTTACAGTACCCGTAGGTTTGTATTTAGCTAGGACAAGTGGTGTTACTTGTGTTTATGCCGAGTAGTTGTATTATTATCCTGTAGTAGTTCTTGTGATTCCAGGACATGTGAAGATTGAATGAATTTCTATGCTCTAGTCAAGAACATGTCAAGATTGATTGAAACCACCTGGTGTGAAACAATTTCTTCCGTACACTGCTTGGAAATAGGAATCCAAACTAGTTCTCTATTTTGGATTTCTGAGATGATCTGTTATGTATGTAAAATAGATGCTGAGCTTCTAGTACGTTGTTGAATTCTAGTTTTCAGTAAACCTTGTTGTGATGTTAGATGATAGACCCATTACATAAGGCATGTAATACTTGGTTTTATTTGTAACTAACTAATTAACCCACTTGTATGGCGATTGTCTCTGTGAAATGCTTTCATTACTTTGTAAAGTTCTTGAATTCGATATCATTCTATAATCTTTCATGATGGAATGGACGGAGTTATACTCCCTCCGTCCCATGGAACATGTCGGAACTTTGTCTAGTGCCTAGATAGATATGTCTGAATTTAGACAAACTTCCGACATGTTCCATGAGACGGAGGGAGTAGTAAAAATCGTACCTCTGATCTATTTGAGCATCCAATTACTTTTCATGGTCTGCTTGTTTACTCCTATCATAACATGTATGACTGATTACACCTTATTGGTATTTAAATTTAGTTACCTTCTTTGTTGTTTCTTTTGGATCCATCCAATTTCTTACTGTCTTTTCGCATTTGCTTGCTCTGCAGGCGACCAAACCCCACAAGGAGGAGGCAGCTGCTCACCACTGAGGGCAGGGTTGCGCGCTGGTAGCTCCAGTGGAAGGACACCGTAGTTTTTTTGCAATGTACCTGCTCCTACATACGCGCATGCAGTTTCTGATTTGTGGATCTCTTGTCTCAAAACCCAAACCAGTTTGCTGGGGTTAAATCTTCTTAGTTTCACTTTGTGCAAATAATATCCTTGGCTGAAAGACTTGGAATTGAGAAGAGAAATTTAAATCGCTTTGTTTGTTGAGGTGCTAGAATCCTGCAGTTGTGGTAGTACGTAGATGGTTTTTTCTGTGGGTTAACTTTTGTCTGCGATTTATCCAACCTAAACGTCTGGTCTAGTCTTGAAAAGCATATTCTAGATTGAATTATATTGACTGGTCTTGATCACAAACAAGAGAGCTCTGTAGACTAAGTTTAATAGTGTGGCAGTATTCGCAGTGTGTTTCTACAAAACCGGTTCTCCTGCTAGGTGTGATTCCTCTTTGGTTTGTCATTGGATTCCACCATCTGCATGCAAGGTATGTGTGAATTTGGTGCAACCTATTTCCCTGATAAGCACCTGATTGGTTTGGGATTACTGATTTGTGATCGGAACTGCGTCTTCAAGCTTTGCTTCTGAAGTTATTGAAGGCATCATGTCCCCTGAACTTGCCAATGTGACATCATTCGGGCTACTGATTTCCTATCCATGGTTCAACGGATCACTTCTCCATTACAAGGTCGTTCTATGGTTGGTGCCGTGGTGCGTGACATCGAAGTGTCAGCGATTGGGTCTAGCTCATGTTCTTTTAAACACTTTGGAGGGTGAATGTTGCAGCCCACGTTTTTAGCTCGTAGTTCTGAGCATCTAGGCTGGCATACTTTTTCTGTAATTTCAGAGTGTATCCGGTAAGTACATTGTACTGATGTTCACTAATCAATGAACCAACCATGGCGAATCACCAACTTGTTCAAGATCTTCATTACGATTATGAAGAGGATGGGGTGACAGGGCTGTCCCAAACCTTTGCGGTAGATCATTTCACTTGCGTGTACTGCGTTTACAAGCGCAAAAGCAATGGGGAGAAAGAACACGGTGCAGAGCAGCCTGCGCCATCGCGCTCCAAGGCCAAGGTGAACTCAGAAGCTGGAGGAGAAAGGCCCATAACACATGTGCACGGGTCACGTACAACCTGAGAGTTGCTAAAAGAAAAGTACAACCTGAGAAGCAACACATGTGCAGGCACTTTGCCATTGCCATCATTTGAACAATCATAAAATTGCCGTGAGTTTACCGTACCTTGATGAAGGCTCATTGATCTCGCAGGCATTGCGGGGAACACTAGAGCGAGCCGTATGGAAGACTTTGGCAGCCGTTTGTAGATGCTATGAGTGAAACTAATCGGCTTGAAATTGCGCACCTCCAACATATCGGTCTTCTTTGGCAACAATGTCAAGCACCCTGTTCAGCGTGTTAAACCGGAGGAACTGCTTCTGTGAAGCCACTGAAAGAGCGCCAGGACAGTCTGACCTGGTAGGGATCAGATGCAACAGGATACAAGGAGAATTTGGGGATCGTAATAGACCTTGGGATAAAGCTAGCAAGTAGCAACTACTCTGGTTAAGAGACGAGTGTATTCCTATGTCGTAGCACTTGAAATCTGGAATGTCCATGCTGGGACAGCATACAACAAGGATGTGTTTGATAATTGCAGACAGAAGAGAAAAGAAATCCACTTGGCATTTCTGAATGGTGTCGCAGTCATGGCTTAACATCCAACATCAAATGAGACAAAATAGAAAAAAGAGAGCAAAGTAAGAAAACAAGCAACTACTAGATGTTCCACCATATCAATTTGCATTTCTTCAGGATGCCATCATGATAAAGACAACCACAGATTGTTCAGTGAATCTAGCAGGAACTTCTTCCCTCAAAAAAATTAGGAACATCGAAGAACCCTTAAATCATTCAAGCAACTGGCTAACAGGGATCCAGCAATATCAGGCACCACACGACACATGACCAAGATAACTCAAGATTCAATTCCAGCCAAATATTTCAAAAGAGAACAGCATAAATAGAAATTAGACAAGTGCTCACTCCAGCCAAAAGAGTTAAGCTACCATATTACAATCATGTCCTCAGCATGCATTGAACCATAACCAGGTGTTCAAAAGAGACACTGCTCAACTTCCAGCAGAATACTACACTAAGATAAAAACTCGGACAGTTGTGATAAGCTGAGACAAGTAGACAACTGATTCATCTGCCTACAAAATCCTGACAGTTTTGATAAGTCGAGACAGGTAGATAACTGATTCAACTGATGCGCGGATCTTGATCTTCAGCAGTACCTGCACTTCTTCTTTGCCCGCAGCTGACAAGAATAGGTTAGAGAAAATTCATTAGAAGAAAAGCATGGACAAAAGATTCAATGCAGAATAAAATTTCTTCTATCAGCCCCACATATCAGAAATATATGAGAAGATGATTTAACAGAGAAATATAGCACACAAGCCAATCATAAGCAGGAATAATATAAATTCAATTGTAGAATCAAGAAGCCCTTTAAGGACTAAAATGCTGGGTGTTAGTAGAGTGCAGCGAAACCAACTATGAGCCCAGCATCAAAATCATAATGTATTAACATCACCAAGGAGAAGAACATGGATGTTAGCCTACATGTGAATAGTTAAACACTTGCGATTTTACAATTTATTTGATGATAAGGAAACGAGGCTCACCTGGTTGCTGTTGCCACACTTCTTCTTGCGGCAATTCGTGGCCCTGGGTGGCAGGCGTGAATAGCACCTATGGTATAAAAAGGGTGACAAAGGTTAGCTACATCAAAATCAAGAATTACACTAAACAACTTATCGTGTAAGCAAAGAGAAGAGCGAAGAGCATGCATGATCAATTACATACTTTGGCTATCAAGTAGCTGTACTGTATATATATTTACATCAGTTCACAGAAGAATCAGCACACTTCTTGCAAGCAAGGGTGTTCTTCAAATTAGCAGTTCAGAGAGCAAGTGTGGTTTTATCAGGTACCGGTGACTTCACAAAAGAAAGGCATAATTAACTCATGTTTTCACAAGCCAATTTCCAGAAAAGGCACACGCCTAGCATGAGAAGAAACATAATGGAACACGAGCAAATGGGCAATATGCAGTGCAAAGAGCTAAAAATAAATCTTTGGTGCCATCTACTTGTGAGAAATAACTGCTGAAACAAATCAAGGTAGATGGTAGCAAAGATTGATTTTTTTTCTGATCAACCATCGTCAGTATGCAAGGGCATATCATAACACCATCATAATACTACTAGTCACATAACTGAGTAATGCCTCCCAGATACTAAAATTACTTGGCTACTGAGTTTACCATAGACATATTCAGATACAGAGCACAAAGGCCCACACGAGTTGCACACCCTTATACAAACACATCCCACAAAGCAGCATTTTTCATGGAATGAGACAGTTTCGGACTACAATTACTTGGTCACTGACTCTACCATAAACATATATTCAGATATAAAGCACAAGGGCCAAACAAGTTGCACACATGGAAATTATGCCAGTGCAACGTGCATAATCACATCAAAAAGCAGCATTTTTTTTATTGAACGAGACAGTTTGACTATGCACATCAGTATCAGGTATATACAAAAAGCTAGCGAATTTGAGAATAGTGCAGGGGTATATGCATTACTTGCGGCAGATCAGCTTTGTATTGTATAACCACATCCCAGAAAGCAGCATCTTTTTTATGGAATGAGACAGTAAAACATCGTTCTTTATCAAATGAGGCAGTTCTTCAGACTACGCACATCAGGATCAGGAATATGAACAACAAAAGCCAGCTACTTTGAGTCTTTGACAAGGGTGGAGGGGTTAATTCATACTTGCGGCAGACCAGCTTGGCCTGGTTGTACTTTTGAGCGAGGGCCTTGAGGTTGGGCTCGATCATGCAGTGCCCCCCGCGGAGGCGAAGCACGAGGTGGAGCGTGGACTCCTTCTGGATGCTGTAGTCGGCCAGGGTGCGGCCGTCATCGAGCTGCTTCCCCGCGAAGATGAGGCGCTGCTGGTCCGGCGGGATGCCTGCGATTTGATCGATCGACAATCACACAAAAAGCAAATCGAAACCAAAGCAAAAGATAGTAGATTCGATCAATCTTGCTGCACGAGGGGTGCCATGGATCAGGAATGGGAGGCGGCGCGACGAGAGTACCTTCCTTGTCCTGGATCTTGGCCTTGACGTTGTCGATGGTGTCGCTGCTCTCGACCTCGAGGGTGATGGTCTTCCCCGTCAGCGTCTTCACGAAGATCTGCATCTCGTCGTACGTCGGTCCTCCGCTCCCCTGGCTCCTCTACTTCCCGAGCTCTCGCCCCTGTCTTCTCAGGAAGTGTGCAGTGGAGGGAGGAGATGGTGATGGGTAGTCTGAACTCTGAAGGAGGCGGCGGGGAGGGTTTGGTGTTTATATAGCCGGCGGCCGCGCCCACCCCGCGTCGTAAGCGCCGAACCCTACCTGCCGGAGTTTGAGTCCGGAGCTCTAATGGTGGCGCGGGAATCACGAATTCGCTCCGCCTGTGAGACCTTTACTAGCGTTAACTGCGCCATTGTACCGGGACGGTAATCACTTGCCGCCGTCAATAAACGGCGATAGTTTTCTCCGGCCCGGCCCAGCACAGCCCATGAGCCCATGTAGCGAGAAGTGGAGAAGGTTCTAGAAATGGAACAATCGGACGGCTACGGTGGGTCTGCTTGTAGATCGGACGGTGTTGTGCGCATAAAGCAAATGCCGGCAATTTTTCTGTCGTTTCCGCACCGTTCGAGCATCTGCCCAAATCAAACATTGTTATTTCTCTTTCTAAAAAAAAGACTTGCCGCATAGATTAGTGTTCTTTCCGTGAAAACATTCTTAAGCATCAAATCAAAATTCAGCTTGCAACAAGCAGAAGAAAACACTATTGTACTAGCTTATTACAATCAGGAGAGAGGAGCACCAGCTTATTACTCCTAGCTGGACATTACACAAAGTAAAACTTAGTTCCGTACGTGCATTGCTATTATAACCACAAATGGGCTAGTAAAACTTAGTCAGGGTACATTACTCACTACAAAGCTAAAATTACTTTATCTAATATTATCCAAAATATAAGTCTTTTTAGAATCTATCTAAAAAAAAATATTTCGGAACCGAGGTAGTAGTTCTGACTTCTAAACACATGTCAGAATTTAGGATTACACATGCAAGCGATTAATTAAAGCCAGATCTTCTTATCCATATTGCACATCTTCAAAAGTTCTTGAAGACTTGCCTCGATGCAACCAGTGCGTAAGAACACGAGGTAAAGCGAGCCCTCTTGGTGGATCTTGTAGTCGTCCAAGGTATATTAATCCTCCAGCTCCTCCAACTCAAGGACGAGGCAAAATGGCATGTGTAGTGGTATGTGCAAAAAAAGAGGATTTATCTCTATAGGTACGGTTTTTCAGATCTTGCTTCGCTAGACGACTTTAGAATTTCTATGAAGTTTGGTTACGGTTAATTGAAATATTGATGTTGGTACTTCAGCCGATGTTGGTTGATTACTTTAATAGTTACGCGTGTGCATGTAGCCGTGTAATTGTGACTCAAGCTAAAATTAATGGAGAACCTTCGTTGATACTTACACGGTTATAGCTTTGCATCTATATTACATTTTTCGGCTTCCTTCAGAACAGTACAAGACCTCGAAGATATGCTCGTTTCTTTAGACTTTATTTTGTAATTGGTCAAGAGAGCTTATGTATCTATATCATGTACTATTATCTACTATAAATATATTGTGGTATTGATTATAAAAAAATGTCTGAATTTAAGTTTTGCATTTCTGACACATATTACTTCGTTTGGTAGAAGTTCTACCAAAATGTCTCATCTACCAAGAAGAGGGGAGGGGCGGGTGGTGGGGGGGGGGGTAGCATCATTTTTTTCCATAGTTGGACTTGGCCCATGTCTAAACAGAAACTATATCCGATGCACATTCACTCGCATACTCTCACATGTGTGACATTGCATGCAAAATCCCTATAAATTCATTACAACATGAAGACGCCACATTTGCAAGATGCACACATAAGGGAAAAGTAAAAAAAAAGAGGCAGGGTAATTGCACGTTCAGTTGAAAATGTGTGAGGATGATGACATCAACACATTAGAAGCTGATTTCGTCAATAAGAAGTATTTAAAATTGTTTGCCCAAACGGAAAAAGATCATGCTACTCCTTCCATCTAGATATATCCAAATTTTGATAAAGTTAAGGCAAGTTTCATAGGATGGAGGGAGTACCTATCTTTTAATAACAAGTACATCAATACCGGTACATTTTTTACATCAGTACCAATACACTTTACATCCCTCAAAAAGGGTGGCAACACCACCTCCCCTCAATAAGAAATGTGTCACTATACAAATCTTAGGGTGGCAACTTTGAATATGGAAAAAAAGAGCCATGAGAACATAGCAACAAGGGGTCTAGTTTTAAAGTTCTTATAGAGAAAATTATAACCATGAAGAACGATCGTAAATCGGCTTAATGGTTGGATAAAACATTTTGAAGCTTCGAATGTGCAAATATTTGTGTTAACATGCATGCCACCACATCTATTTTTGTCGCGCTTTAAGCATTCATGGCATATTTTGTGCACTGTCTAAATCAGTGTATATAACTTTTCAAAGTGGAAGGTGTAGAAATATTTATGCCATCAACAAAACTTGTTTGAACTAATCACAATAGTAATCAAGGTTCAACATCCATAAGGACATTTACAGCGAGATAACTGAACCTTCAGTTCTGACAACCTTGGCATGATTATGGGAGCGGAGAATTTATTCTATTCAGTACGCCGCAACCTTCTGTACCTGTTCTTCTTTAGCCTCAGCTGAAAATGATAGGATGGGAAAAATATATGCATCAGAAATTAATGAAAGAAACTTGGTCAGACTAGCTACATACGCCTTATGTTTTCAATTAGTTGCGCCCAGAAAATAAATAAAAAATCCTGGTACTGCTATACATTCGTTACAATGGAATTTGAAATAAGAAGATGTTTGAAAATTTATCAAAATAGGCGCATGTCAACACGCACCACACAGTACACCCTAGAATATAAATATAAGCTAACAAAAACAAAATCATGACCGGAGGTTCTTTTGAAAATAAAGGTCAAAATATTAAGCTTGAGTAGAGACCAACATCGCACTAAGGCAAAGGACATGAGATGATAAAAATAGTTTCACCTGGTTGCTGTGGCCACATTTCTTCTTGCGGCAGTTGGTTGCTCTCAGAGGTAGCCGAGCATAGCACCTGCAAAATAAGTGTGACAAATAAAAAAGATTAGGATGTAAACACACTCATTCGCAATTCAAGCCAAAATGATATGATTGATCTTTTCTTCCAAGGAAAGGGCAGGTACATATGCGATACTAAAATTGTGCGCCTACACAAAACATATGCTAAGCTGAACCAATGGAAAAAAAATCACATATGCCAAGAGTACAGAGCCTTGGATCTTTGATTCGGAGCAGTCTCTGAATTTAGGAGCGGGCAGCAGCAGAGTGGTGTGTAACAGCATTTGTAGAAGCTCTCTCTAAATCTTAATAGAATGTCATCTACTAAATCTTAATGTCAACTACTGGTTTCTTGTTCATCGAAAAAAATGTGATTTATCTGAACCACAGCTAAAATAATAGGGGCGATTCAGTTCAACCAGCGTGTGTACGTACTTGCAGCAGATCATCTTGTCAGAGTTTTGCTTCTCTGCGAGGGCTCTTAGGCTCGGTGGGTATGCAAATAACAGCATGATCCCGCCGTTGAGGCGAAGCAGGAGGTGAAGCGTGGACTCCTTGTGAATGTCGTAGTCGGCCAGGGCTCGGCCATCCTCAAGCTGTTTCCCGGCGAAGATAAGGCGCTGCTGGTCCGGCGAGATGCCTACAGCGATGAAACGAGGCCATAGATTAAGCCTCGATCTTGGCCGGTCAAGCAAATTCGATGCGAAACGTAGTACCGCGCGCTGGGTATTGCGTACCTTCCTTTCCGTGGATCTTGGCCTTGACGGCGGCGACGGTGTCGCTGCTCTCGACCTCGAGGGTCATGGTTTGCCCCGTCGGCGTGTTGACGAATATCTGCATCTTCGAAAACTGCGCCATGCCTTTATCTGCTTTTGATCCCCTTGGTCCGGTAATGGCGACTTGTTCGTGAATAGGCGACGGTGCTGAAAACGAAGAGGAGAGCGCGCGGCGTGGCGGTGTGGTGCCGGCTGGTGCACACCACGGTCTTATAGGCGGACGGTGGCCACTCCATCGATTGGGAGTTGGGACATAGCGCGGCAGCCAAGTTACCGAGCCGACAGAGGATCGATAGGGTAACGATCGACTACGTTTCAGAATTCAGAATATGATCCGATGCGCTCCGATGTTTTCACAGAGGAGGACGCGTATCCACGGATCCAATGACTAGCTCTCGGTCGTGTCAAAATTAACAGGGGCCCATCTATTAGCTGCCTATATAAACTGCTGTTTTTCTTCTTGTTTCTCCAAAAACGTATGCTTAGGCAGTTTTTTTACGGTTCAGAATCAATCCGAAATTCTGACCAAACGGAGGTTGTAACCGAATCGGCATAAAAATGTTGCACACAACTTGTCTTCACAAAGATATATAAATGTTGCACACAACTTGTATTCACAAAAATATTACTACAAGATAAGACATCGATTTTTTTTTACGGTTCAGAAGCAATCCAAAATTCTGGCCAAACGGAGGATGTAACCGAATCGGCATAAAGATGTTGTTGCGGTCAGAAACCGCCACGACGCAACACACGAGAGCCGGGAGGCTCGACTCTGGTGGCCCTGGTCCCTCGAGCGACGGCCCGCAAAGGCTGCACGCACGTTCGATGCTGGTGAAAGGCGTGCCACCTGACTATACTGGGGGAAGGTGATGGATTTGCTTCTTAGTTTCTGCATGGCATACACGTAAACATTAAATACGAGCCTCGATCGCTCTCGGGTTGTCTGTGAATCGGCTCAGAGCCGATCCACCCATGATTCGTATGAGGTATACGATCACATGGTGGTCCTGCTTGATTAATATAAAGCTAAACGACATACGACGATTTAGGGTTTTCACCACATAATCGGAACATCCTACGCGTGATTGAGCCTGGCAGCCACGCACGGTGATAATAAACCGACCCTAAAACAAGGCCTAAAAACCAACATGAAGTTGATCCCCGGAACATCTTATCTAGGGCTAGCAAACTACACCCTACGTGCCACTGGATCTTTCAACCCGTTTGCAAGGCCTAACTATGCAGATATTAAACTAATCCTTGAATAACAAGGAGCAATCATAACGGATCAGATCTACTAAATAATGATCAGCGAGGTACACCTAAGATAGGTGTAAGGCGGAGACGTCTAAGGGTTGCATGGACGAAAGCATGTGACACGATGAAACAATGCTAACCCTAACACATCTATGATAACTACGTTGCTCGCCATCAACAAGGCTTCAGCACGAGCAACGCATGAACAACGAATAAACGTATACTGCCTAGATCGCAAGATGCAATCTAGGCAGCATGATGCTTACCTGGAAGAAACCCTCGAAACAAGGGGTTGGCGATGCGCCTAGATTGGTTTGTGATGAACGTGATTGTTGTTTTTCTCAATAACCCTAGATACATATTTATACTCCGTAGACTTTCTAACGTGGGAATAATCCCAACCGTGCACGAGCCAAATTCTATCTAACCGACACGTATCCTACTATATTTACAGATACACGGGCAAACTAGCCCAAACTTAGCCGATTCATGTATTTCTTCCAGGTATATTCTTCAAGCACATCTTAATCGCGGCCCACCTCTGATCCGGTCAAATTCTGGTGATAACACATGCCCCTGGTTTTGGAAATGACAATTCCAAAATCACTCTATTTTTTTCTTTGTCGGGTCATGTCGTGGCAGAGCAGAACCGTCGCAGTGCCCATCATCATGATGCCTTGCCTCCTCAACTTCTCCGCGTGACCTGGCAACCCCTTTTTTTTACTGTGGCCGATTTTTCTATCGGCCCCCAATATTTCACTGCACATGTATCGCACATGTTCATCTGATTAGGTGCCCCCCGAGCCGATCGTCGGTGCTGCAGATATCGGCTCTGTGTTAGCCAAGGCATGCTTGAACATCGGCTCCGTCAGGACCAATGTTGACTTCTTCCAGCTCATCAGCCGACGTAAACCCGTATCCCCGCTTTCCGCCGCCCGTTAGATCGACGTTGAACACGGGCAGAACGTATGGTGAGGATAATTTTGGCCGATTGCTGGAATCGGCCTCCATGTTGATTGAATCACTCAATGAAGGTTTACATCTTGGTCTTGCTTTACTATAACCACGTGACATGTTTGAGACAAGATTATCCCTTTTATTTTTTGGGGCCAATCACAAGGATCGGCCTTGCCACGTACGTCCATAGATTTTGCTCTTGTTACACGGCCAGGCCGGTGGATAAGACCAGCCTCACCCCGTCCTTCATCACATCGATGCGCTCGTAGTCGTCCAAAGTGATGCCCGAGAGTGGCTCTTGGCCTGTCGTCTCCCAAACGTTCATGCCAGCCGTTGAAATCTCGGCTGAGTCATCTGCTTGGACGACCTCTACTTCATCTCCATCCCACTGTATTAAACATTGGTGCATCGTAGATGGAATGCAACAGTTGTTGTGGATCCAATCTCTCCCTAGCAGGACAGCATAGGTGCTCTTGCTATCGACAATAAAGAACGTCGTAGGGATGGTTTTTCTTCCTATGGTCAGATCCACGTTCAGAACACCTTGTGCTTCGATGCTTGGCCGTTGAAATCGCTCAGTAACGTTGGTCTTGATCAGATCCGAGCTAGAGCGTCCCAACCGACGTAGCATGGAGTATGGCATGATGTTGACTGCCGCTCCGGTGTCCACCAGTATCTTGTTGACATGCTGCCCATTGATATAACCTCGCAAGTACAGGGCCTTCAGGTGTCGTAGCTTCTTTCTCGTGGCTTCTCAAAGATACCGGCCGTGGGCCGCAGTCAAGTTGTGCCACAGGTGCTTCGTCTAATCCTGGAGCACTAAACTCCGCCGGAAGGATGAACACCATGTTTGTGCCAGCCGATGTCTCATCATCGGCTTTCCTTTGTCTGGGGCGCCACTCTTTCTTTTGTGGCCGACCTTCTTCGTCCAGAGTTCGCTGAATTTTCGCGGCCAGATCAGGCCGCGCCTTCCTTAACGTGTGCAGGTATAACCTTTCGGCTTCCTCCAAACCACGTAGTCGCTGAACCCTACGCTTTTGGGAACGGCTGAGTCCATCAGGGCACCACCTTGGCCGGTGGTACTTATCTTCTTCTTCTTCATCATCGTCTTCTAACTCCTCGAGATCTTCAACTCGAGAGGACTCAGCGTGCTTGTTCCGAGGCGGGAGAGGCCCTAGACGTTTGAACACGGACACGTCACCTGCATCCTTCTTCTTCTGTCTACATTGGGCAGTTGCCGATTGTAGGCAATCGGCTCATTCCTGAATCCCAGCCTGAAGAAGGGACAGTCCAGTGCCTATCCACGTCGTCTTTCTCTCTTGACTTTTCCTTGGCGTGGCGCTCATATCTCTCCTCGTCGCGATCATGCCGACGATGTCTCCTAGCGTCCCTGCTAGCCAGACGATATCTTTCGTCATCGTTGTCGTATTGTCGGCGTTGGTCGTACTGACTCACGTATTTGTTGAGGAGGTGATCAGAGAGAGGTCGCTGATATCTCACATTCTTCACTTCTCCCTCTGTGATGTAGCGCTTGCCATCGTGCCGGAGCCGGTCGCGTGGAACGACTTCCTCTTTGTCCTTGTTATGAGAGCAGCTGCCCCCGTCTCTGTCCTTACCAGAGTGGTGCCCAGGTCCTACCATGTTGATGCTGAACAAGAAACCTGGCTGGCACCTCCCAAGGTAAGTGCACTCCACCATGTTAACGACGGGGAAGGGGTGTGTGTCGACTTTCATGGCGTACTGGCTAAAAATTAGACGCCCTTGTTCTATCGCCATTTGGATCTGCTGACGCCACACCCTGCAGTCGTTGGTGGTATGGGTGAACGTGTTATGCCAGTATGGCTTTCCGTTCAGCTCCTGCGCCGTGGGGATTTTGTGGCCTTCGGGTACCTTTAGCTGCTTCTCCTTAAGTAAGAAGAAAATTTGCTCAGCCTTGGTCACGTCGAAGTCAAACCCTCTTGGAGGACCTTGTGGCTTAACCCATTTGCAAGACACGGGGCTTGCCCCCCGAGTCCATTCAGCCACTGCTACCTCTTGATCTCCCGCAGAGCCTTCATCTTCATCTGCCTCAACCAGGACCACCGCACGCTTGAATTTATCCTGGTACACCTCTGGGTGGCGCTGTTCATATAATGACACACCATATGCGAGTGAAGGGTAGTCTGCGGGAGGCCACATCCTTGATCGGTGATGCGAGACCCACCACCGCCAACTCGATTGCTTCTTTTTCAGTCACACGAGCCGAATAGCATCGGTTCCTAACGGTCCTGAAGCGCTGGATGTATTCTGACATTGTTTCTCCGCGCTTCGTCGTACTTGTGCTAGATCGGCAATGCCGGCCGGAAGCCTCTGAGTGATGCGCATGTGGGCTGTTCTTCCGCTTCCAAGTCCGGATTGAGTGGTGGCGGTGATGTGTACCACCCGGCCGATCCGTGAGGGACTGTGCAAAGAACCTCACACGTAGTTCATCGATGCTGAGATCGTGCCCTGCGCCAAATATCGGCTCACGTGTTCGATTGAGCGGAGCCATCGACCCACTAAACTTGGGGAATTCAGGGAGCCGATATTTGGGTGGTAGTGGGATCAAATCGTACTCGTTGGGGTACGGCTTGGAATAGCCGATTGCCCTCCTTTTCGGCACCATGCCGAACTGGTCTCTCAAGATTGTACTGATCTGATCCGCGGTGCTGGCTGCAGGAGTCGAACTCGAAGATTGGAGTGGCATACTTAGCCAGCCACGCTTGCTTCTCAAGCTCTGAGCCAACTGGAGTTGAGCTGGAGGTTCGTCGGAGTGGCATACTTAGCTAGCCACGCTTCTCAAGATCTGTTCGAAGTTCCTCTGCTGTTCGAAGTCCCCGTTGTTTCGATCTGGTTCGTGAGTGCCCGATTCTGCCCGGCACGTATGTGCACGTGTATCCGTGAGGGATCTCCTTAGGCGCCTCATACAAGAACTGGTAATCACTAGGGTCACCACCGATCTTGTAGACGACGTATGCCGGTGAACTCGACACTTCTGGTGCTGCCAACGCGAATGGCAGCGGTGGTCGGGACTGGAGTGGTATCTCTCCTTGGTGAGTCCCTAGAGCTGGTCCTGACGGAGAGTGCTGATGCCTCATGATTTCCTGGATCACCCGAAGGGCGACACGCTCCAAAGTGTTCACCAGGCTCTCAGAATGGCGGTGCAGCGAATGAGCTACCATGAAATTAATCTCCTGACGCAGAGCCTGGTGCGTTCTTCGAAGGGCGGACAGGTCCACTCCATCGACGCGCCTTCAGGTGAGAACCCTTTCCACGATGCCGTGTGAGCGGGTTCTGGAAAGAGCCGATGAGGTCGGCTTCGAGGATAGCTTTGACCTCGTCATACTTCTTCTTGAGCTCCTCGTCAGATCTTCGTACGTGACTGGAGTACCTTCCGCCATCTCGATGTAGATGGCGATGCGTTGATGTCGAAGACAGTCCCACCGGCGTGCGAGAATGTGTTGCGGTCGAAACCCACCGGCGACGGGGCAACACGTAGAGCCGGGATGCTCCCGGACTGCGGCTGGCCCTGGTCCCTCGAGCGACGGCCCGCAAATCCTCGGCACGCACGTCCGATCTGGTGCAGGGCGTGCCACACGACCTATACCTGGTCGGGAAGGTGATGGATTTGCTTCGCTTAGTTTCTGCATGGCCACGTAAACATTAAATACGAACCTCGATCGGCTCTCGGGTTGTCTGTGAATCGGCTCAAGGAGCCGATCCACCCATGATTCGTATGAGGTATACGATCACATGGTGGTCCTGCTTGATCAATATAAAGCTAAAACGACCTACGACGATTTAGGGTTTTCACCACATAATCGGAACATCCTACGCGTGATTGAGCAGCCACGCACGGTGATAATAAACCGACCCTAAAACAAGGCCTAAAAACCAACATGAAGTTGATCCCGGAACATCTTATCTAGGGCTAGCAAACTACACCCTACGTGCCCTGGATCCTTCAACCCGTTTGCAAGGCCTAACTATGCAGATATTAAACTAATCCTTGAATAACAAGGAGCAATCATAACAGATCGGATCTACTAAATAATGATCAAGCGGGGTGCCGCCCTTACACCTAAGATAGGTGTAAGGGCGGCTAGACGTCTAAGGGTTGCATGGACGAAAGCATGTGACACGATGAAACAATGCTAACCCTAACACATCTATGATAACTACGTTGCTCGCCATCAACAAGGCTTCAGCACGAGCAACGCATGAACAACGAATAAACGTATACTGCCTAGATCGCTAGGCAGCATGATGCTTACCCAGAAGAAACCCTCGAAACAAGGGGTTGGCGATGCGCCTAGATTGGTTTGTGATGAACGTGATTGTTGTTTTTCTCAATAACCCTAGATACATATTTATAGTCCGTAGACTTTCTAACGTGGGAATAATCCCAACCGTGCACGAGCCAAATTCTATCTAACCGACACGTATCCTACTATATTTGAGATACACGGGCAAACTAGCCCAAACTTTGTATACAAGGCCGATTCATGTATTTCTTCCAGGTATATTCTTCAAGCCCATCTTAATCGCGGCCCACCTCTGATCCGGTCAAATTCTGGTGATAACAGATGTTGCACACAACTTGTCTTCACAAAAATATAAAAATGTTGCACACAACTTGTCTTCACAAAAATATAAAAATGTTGCACACAACTTGTCTTCACAAAAATATTACAAGATAACACATCAAACAACCCAAAACCGACAACAATGCTACATCTACAGGCTTCACTTATGGAATCACAGTTACGGGATTAGGTGGCGAAAAGTTGAGGGCTCACGAAAGCACGGAACCTGAGAATTGCGGCCCAATCCCGTGCTACCAGTTCACCCGGTAAGAATTATCCGTAGGTTTAACATTATTCCAAAACCATCTTCTTAGCGGCAAGAGTCGCTACACCTATAAGTCTAGTCTGATGCAGGGGTGGTCAGAATTAGGGTTGTGTGTCCTTGTCTTACACCTATGTGCATCATCTAACAATTGATGAATCGGTCTAGCAGACCCTCAACATGCACCGTAAGCACGCTATAGAAGTCACTGATGTCCTCTACCGCGAACCCATCTCTAGGACAAAGATCTACACATATACCTTGTCATGCTTTCCGTCAATGTCAGTCAGCGACATCTCCTTGCACACATACATCATCACACGTTTGTCGTCGAGACCCCGTTGCGCCACGTAGCTGAGACCCGCTGTTATGGACGCGGTAGATGGCACGACGCACCACTTCTTTGAAAACCACCATCTGTCGTTGGTCCCACAAGCCAAGCCTAACGCGCCTCCAATGTCCAACTCGATAGGTGTAGGGTTCCCCATAGTGATTTGGGAAGTGAGGAACGTGAACTGCGTCGCTGACGCCTTCAGCAAGGTTATGATGCCCATGTGCATTGCCGTCAATGACTCCAGCCAGAGTACCAACAATCCAGCGCACCCACCTTAATGTAGACCAGATTGTCTACCTAGGTTGCATCGACCACCGGCAGCCATGACAAGGTTGATGCTTGATCTACCGCCCCATGGTCTGACAACCTACCGACAAGAAGTGATGGGTGGGACGGGACCAGCCACACCATGCAGAGGTAACAACCATCACAAGGCCTCCTGTTGGCCGCTAGCACATGCCACGTTCGACCTAAATCGGCCACTGCCAACTCCTGCCACCTAACTTCGCATGCGTCGATGTTACCCAGCACCGCTGGGCTCTGGAGGTGCATGCCCCGGAAGGAGCATCCCCGCGCTCCACACGATAGACACCACAAGATGAGTGCCACCGAGAGAACAGTTGGGTCACCTCCAGGTCTGGTCGGCACGCCGCATGCCACCCTTTCCGCAGCTGCAATCATCGAAAAAGGGTCGCCGCCACCACGGGAGGAGAGAGAGCGCCACCGCCGTTTGTTGCATAATCTTCACCCATCAACCTCCTCCGCCGGCGGCAAAGGGAGGGGGAGGCTGGCTGGGGTGGTAGCGGCAGCAGATTGGGCTCCTTAGTGCAGGCCCGGGAGCCACACAAAAGCGGGTGGTTTTTCCCGAAACTCTCGCAAACTTCCACTAAGGCTCCGAAATGACTCAGATGGAGACATAAGGTTATGTGGTCATCCATTCCGACTCATATCGGGATATTCTGAACCGTCTAAAATACAACCTTGAATGAATCTGGACATGTAAGGACTTCTCCCAAGCGGCTAGTTTTTTGGTGGACCTATTTAAGGCGCTCATTCTTATATGAAGGGACATTCTTGACTAAGCTAAAAAAAGATGACATCACCATTTCTCACTCCTAAATTGTTGAGCACCTCAATGAAATCTCCTAATTCCTCGACCTATATTCAAATTCATTTGATGAATCGGTAGAGGAGAGCGAGATCCAAAAACCTACCAACCCAAATAGTGATATAACCCTTAAGTTATTCGAGTTAGTTGTTGTTCTTGGGTTTTTTGGGAAACCCGAGGTGATCTAGGTTGACTCGAAGCTTTTGGGTTGTGTATTTGTGCATCCTAAAAGTTCATTTGTGAGGGTTTAGAAGTCAGCTTAACGCCTACCAGTGATTGAGCTCCTACTTCATAGAGAAGACTCAACGAGAAGTCAAGGAAGTGAACATCAGATACATCTTCATCTCCGCGTGTTCGGTTACTTATATTTGAGCATTTTCATTTATACCTTTGTGATAAACATCTTTGAAATATCTTATTGAATCATGTAGGTTGTTTCATTTAGTTGTTAGATACAGTTTATTTGTCCCTGCAGTTTGAAACTTCCGAAAGGAAAAGTAAAATTTATTCACCCCCTCTACCTCACCCTCCATATTATTTCAGTAGCATCCAGGAATCGTGAGGTTTTGTTTGGTACTAGAGTGTTCGTTGGGATTAGTGGGGATAATAATCTAGATAGGAGTAGACTATTGATGATTGAGAAAAATACACTAAGATTTTTGAAAAAGTGGGGATTAAACTCACTCAATACTCTAGCACCAAACATGAATTTAGAATAAGTGGAAATTTGAATTTTGGTGGAGATTATCCTCACTAATCCCTACTAAAACTCTAGAGCCAAACAAGGCTTGAGCGGGATCAATGGCAGTGTCGGTGTCGGTTGCGTGGGGCGGTGCAGTGGCCAGCCAGAGATGCACGTGTGAAGAAGAGTCATACGGCAGGACAGAGACACACATTAGAAGCAGTTGATGCATTAGCCGGTTGAGAAATAACATTTTTTTCCTAACCATTCACCTTTTATATTACTAGAAACACATATATGTTCATGAAATCTTAAATAACACATTTCATATATTTGTGCGAATATCTCATTATATCTTCTCGATGATCTTATAGCGTATACATGTATAAAGAGGTCGGAGTGGATGTTTTACTATTCTTATGGAAGTGAGGCGTGTGGAAATCAATTCATTGGATTTCGAGTAGTACTATAACATTGATTCAAAGTTTTTGACTTAACATGTTCAAATTGTTAAAAAACAAAAATGGATGTCTTTGATTTGTCAAAATTTAGATGTATATAGACACTATTTAGTGTATAGATATAACCCAGATTTAGACAAATTTCAGGTAGAATCAACCAATGCAATCAACACAAATTCAAGTAGTGATTCAACATCCGCAAGAACATCTACAATCAGATAACTAAAGTTTCAAATTCCAATGACTTTGTCATGATTCTATGAGCACACCGAGAAGTTAATTCACTGACGCATGACGTTTTAGTGCCTGAACCACCCCCTCAGGTACCTGCTCTTCTTTAGCCTCAGCTGTAAATGGTAGATTGGGACAAACGTAAACATGAGATCATGAACGAACGAAAGAAGATTACTGAATCAAAGGCGACGGGCATGGCATGGACAATTAAGTCTCACCTGGTTGCTGTAACCACACTTCTTCTTGCGACAGTTGGTAGCTCCCAGAGGTAGCCGAGCATAGCACCTGCAAGAGCAGCGCGAAAAAAGAGTTGGGAGTATATTACACACCCAATATATACAAAATTGAAGCCCAAAATGATGGCATGCTAAAACTGTTAGCTAGGGCCGATGCAACAAGCTAGTGTAGGAATACCGTACTTGCGGCAGATCAACTTGTGTGAGTTGTACTTCTCTGCGAGGGTTCTGAGGTTGGGGTCGTATATATACGGATAGGGCCCGCCGCCGGGGAGGCGAAGCAGGAGGTGAATCGTGGACTCCTTGTGGATGCTGTAGTCGGCCAGGGCACGGTCGTCGTCAAGCTGCTTCCCGGCGAAGACGAGGCGCTGCTGGTCCGGCGAGATGCCTGCGGCCACGATCGACACAAACGTCACGAAGGCGTACGGTCATGCAAATGCTGACGCGAGGCGTAGTGGAGATTGGTGTATATGGAACGTACCTTCATTGCCGTGGATCTTCGCCTTGACGTCGGCGATGGTGTCGCTGTTCTCGACCTCGAGGGTCATGGTTTCCCCTGTCGGCATCTTCGCGAAGATCTGCATCTTTAACGACTGCGCCATGCGTTTGTCTGGTTTTGCTCCCTTTGTCCCGTGATGGCGACTCGTTCGTGAATCGGCGACGGTGGTGAAATCGAAGAGAAGAGCGCGCGGCGTGGCGCTGTTGCGGGTGCGCACCACGGTCTTATATATAGGCGGACGGTGGCCACTCGATCTGGACGTAGCGCGGCCGCTAAGTTACCGAACCGAGGGAGGATCGAAAGGGAAGTAACGATCGAATTCGATCCGATGCGCTCCAATGTTTTTCCTTCCGGCTTGCTCACGTGCTTTCTGGACCTCGCCGCGGCAGCGCGTGTTTTCAGGACAAGCGGCGTCTCCGCTGCTCTTCGTGTCGTGAGCGACGATGGCGGGATACAACAGGGACACACAATGAGTTTGAGGGGATGGCCCCTCCCGCTGCTCCAGCTTGAGCAGGCGAGGGCGGCGGACCTTGCCTCGGTAGGGTGCCAGCCGTCTTTGGTCTTGGAGGAGGGTGAGGCGCCTCCGTCCCCCCTTCTCCCGGACTCCTCCACCTTGCTCACTGCCGAGTCGGATGGGGAGGACTCCGCTGACTCCCCGTCCAAGAACACTGAGGGCTTGGAGGCTATGGACGCGGACGAGGTTGGTGGCGACGACGAGATGTTGGAGGCGGGAGGACAGGTGGTGGACCAGGGCGCGCCTGCTACGGGGCGACAGGTGATCCCGCGCCGTCGCCGCACGAAGACGGTCCCGGCCGAGCCGGCCAGGAAGAGCGCGAGGCTGACCGACTCGACTTCGGTCCTGCAGCGTGCTCAGGAGCGGGCGGCTGCGAAGAACCTCGAGCCAGGTACGGTCTCCGATTTCGCCGTTCTCCCCTCCCTCTCGGACTCTCACCTAGTTTCGGTTACTCATGACTGTGGCATGGCCTTCGAGACGGAGTCTTGCTCTGTCTCCGAGTCGATCTCCCTCATTCGTGCGAAAGAGGAGGCACAGGCTGCGCTGGCCCTTGCGGTGTTCCACAAGGAGGTGGAGGCGGCCCGTAAGGCCGCTACCACTGTTGCCTCCGGGCCCGCGGCAGCAGGGGCTGCCCCGGTAACGGTTTCCGACAGGGATCCCTCACTGGTTGAGGTCCCGGTCCTGGCTGCCACCCGCGCCAACCGGGGGGCATCCTGAAGGCTAGTTTGGCTTCCCGTCCTGAACGGAGGAAAGCCCCTCGCATCTAATGCGGGCGGGCTTCTATAACATACGTGGGTACAGTAGACCGGGGCGCCGTACCCAAATTAAGGAGTTCATGTCCCGCGAGCATCTGGACTTTGTGGGGTTACAAGAGATGATGAAGTGTTCCTTCACTCCGGCGGACCTTCGGGGCATTGATCCCTTTGACAAGTTTGCCTGGCACCACTGCCCAGCGTCGGGGCGCTCGGGGGGAATGTTGCTGGGTGTCAATGAGGATGCTTTCGACGTCCTGGGGTGGGGCTCGGGAGCCTTCTTCCTTCGGGTCGACGTGCGACAGTTGGAATCGGCAAAGGAATGGTCCCTGTTCGTTGTCTTCGGACTGGGGATTTCCTTGCTGAGCTGTCGCTGGCCATTGGCGCATGTCACTTACCCCTGGTGATGGGCGGCGATTTCAACCTTATTAGGGGATCAGAGGACAAGAATAACTCGAACATCGACTGGCCTCGGGTGTATCGATTCAACGACTGTATTGCGTCCCTTGCTCTCAGGGAGGTCCGTAGGACGGGCGCCAGATACACGTGGACGAATCGCCAGCTAGACCCAGTTCGATGCGTCCTGGACAGGGTGTTCATGTCAGCCGAGTGGGAGGCCCTTTTTCCGCTCTGCTCCCTGGTGGCGGATACCATCATTGGGTCCGACCACTCCCCGCTGATCCTAAGCTCCGGGGAGGAACTTAGGAAGCGTAGCCCTCGTTTCTTCTTCGAACAGGGTTGGCTGGAGAGGCCAGACTTTGGGGAACTGGTCTCCAACAAGTGGCGCGATCAGGTCGAAGCCCTGGGGTCGTGTATCGATCCCATTACGCGTTGGCAAAGGCCCTCGGCGGGGCTAAGACAATTCCTGAAAGGCTGGGGGGGCAATTAAGGAAGAGAGAATCACGAGCTGAAGGCCGATATCCTTGCCCACATCCAGGCCCTCGACGGCGAGGCTGATGGGAGTGGCCTGGATGATGAGGGTTGGGCCCTTCGATACCATCTGGAGGATCAACTCACCCACCTCTCGAAGGTGGAGGAGGAGTATTGGCGCCAACGGAGTCGGGTGACCTGGCTCACCAAGGGGGATGCTAACACCGCGTTCTTCCATGCATTTGCCAATGGGAGACGCCGCAAGTGTGCCATTACCAGGCTCACCATGGATTTGGGGATCCTAGTCGAGCCTCAGGAGCTACAGGCGCATATCTACTAGTTCTATCGTGCCCTTATGGGGTCCTCTGGTGAGCCCCCCTGCTTCACCTTGCCCCCGCCTTCTGGCACGCGGTGGATCAAGTGTCGGATGGGGAGAATGATAGCCTCATGATCACCTTCTCGGGGGAAGAGATCGATGCGGTTCTTGCCAGCATGAAGGTTGATACTGCTCCGGGGCCGGACGGTTTTCCTGTGGCCTTCTTCAAACGCTTCTGGCATCTAATGAAACCCTTCATCATGGACATCGCTAATGGATTCGCTCTAGGGAGAGTTGACATTGCGAGGCTTAATTTTGGGTTTCTTTCACTGATTCCAAAAGTCTCTAGGGCGGAGAACATCAAACAGTTCAGGCCGATTGCTTTGATTAATGTTATCTTCAAGTTTGTTGCTAAAGCATACACTACTAGACCCTCTCCTATCGCCCATAGGACTATTAGCCGCGCGCAATTTGCGTTCATCAAAGGTTGGCACATTCATGAGGGAGTCCTTTCTCTCCAAGAAATCATCCACGAAACCAAGTCCAGGAAACTTAGGGGAGTCTTCCTGAATTGGACTTTGAGAAAGCCTATGACCGGGTGAACTGGCCCTTCCTCCGTGAGGTTCTTCTGGGCAAGGGCTTTGAGCCCTCTTGGGTCCATAGGGCCTTGAGTTTGGTCTCGGGGGGCCAAACTGCTATTTCCATTAATGGAGATATTGGGAACTACTTCTGCAATGGGCGCGGGGTGCACTAGGGTGACCCCTATCTCCCATCCTCTTCGACTATGTCGTTGAGGCTCTTGCTTCCATCTTGGACAAAGCCAGAGGGGCGGGCCACTTTGTGGGGATGATTCCTCACTTGATCCCTGGGGGGTCTCTCATTTGCAATATGCAGATGATACTATCATCATGTTCCAACCTGACGATTTGGCGGTGGCCAATCTTAAGTATATTTTACTTTGCTTTGAGAGCATGTCAGGCCTTCGGATCAACTTCCATAAGAGCGAGGTCATGGTGATGGGTGTGTGATACGTCTCCAATGTATCTATAATTTCTTATGTTCCATGCTAGTTTTATGCCAATAGCTACATGTTTTATATGCACTTTATATCATATTATGATATTTATTGGACTAACCTATTAACAAGATGCCACAGTGTCAGTTTCTGTTTATTATGTCTGTTTATTGCAGAAAAGGCCCAAAAACCAAAGTGCTCGGAAAAATCCAGAAAAATTACAGAATATTTCGCAGAAGACCCACGGAGCGAAGAGCCAGGACGGAGGAGGCCCACGGCCTCCTCCCCATCCACTGGCGCGGGGAGGGGGCGCACCGCCCTATGGGGTGGGCCCTCGGGCACCTCGCGCCGCCCTTTCGCCTATATTAAGCTCCTTGAAAACCCTAGGGAGATCGCGATTTCTCAAAAGAGTTCCGTAGCTCGCCGCCACCAAAACCCTAATTCGGGGGACAGAAGTCTGTTTCGGCACCCTGCAGGACGGGAATTGCCCCGAGCCATCTCCATCGACTCCATCGCCATCTTCATCGATGTTGCTGTCTCCCATGATGAGGAGGAGTAGTTCTCCCCAGGCTGAGGGCTCTATCGGTAGCTATGTGGTTCATCTCTCTCTCCCATGGTGTGATCTTTATGTGATCATGAGCTTTGTAATCTAGTTGAATATGTAGTTACTCTTGTCTATTATGCACTCTAGAGGTTACTTTAATATGAACTCCGGAGTCACTCTCCATGGTGTGATGGTGACAGTGTGCGCATCGTGTGTGATTCCTTTATGACGTTGTGGAGCTTGTTTACTCCGGCTTGAGGTGTGCTTTTGCAGCCCTACACAATGAATGGTGTTTGTTATCCAACAAGAGAGTGTTTGAGAGTAGCATTTATTTATTCAATTATGTGATCATTGTTGAGAGTGTCCACTAGTGAAAGTATGATCCCTAGGCCTTGTTTCTAAGCAATTAAACACTATTTCCAACAAGTTCTGTTACATGTTCGCTTGCTGCCATTTTTATTTCAGATTGCAATTACTACTTATAATCATCCATATTACTTGTATTTCACTATCTCTTCGCCGAACTAGTGCACCTATACATCTGACAAGTGTATTAGGTGTGTTGGGGACACAAGAGACTTCTTGTATCTTAATTGCAGGTTGCTTGAGAGGGATATCTTTGACCTCTACCTCCCTGAGTTCGATAAACCTTGGGTGATTCACTTAAGGGAAACTTGCTGCTGTTCTACGAACCTCTGCTCTTGGAGGCCCAACACTGTCTACAGGAATAAAAGCGTGCGTAGACATCAAGCTATTTTCTGGCGTTGCCGGGGAGGTAAGGTAAAGGTATTCACATCCTCCGACTACTAAGCTATTTCCTAGCACTGTTGCCGATGTGTGAGTGCTCGAAGCTATTTCCTTTAGATTCTGCAATTATATCTTTTGTTTCTTGTTTTTATTTCACTAGTTAGGCTTAATGGAAAACAACAACAAAATTAGAGATCTTTATGAAATTTATATTGAATTAGGACATGATGCTTTTGAAGAGAAAATTAAAAAACCTATGGAAGTTTGTCTGCATAATAGTGGTAGTAATGTTATTAGTATAATTTTTTTGACACCATTATTTTTAATGCTATGGAAAAACCCAAGCTTGGGGAAGCTAGTTTATATAAAAATAATCTTTTTTGCTCCTCAGCTTTGGATGAAGTATTTTGCCTTGATAATGCTTTGTCTCCAATATGTGGTAATTCGAATGATGCTTGTGATATTCCAAAACCACCTGTTGAAAGTATTACTTTTAAAATACCTATGAAAATTGTTGAAAGGGTTATGAATGATCAGTATGTAGGGGATGGATCAGTCCATCCAAGTGTTCACTTGTCTAAACTTACAGAACTTTGTGAGTTATTTGAGATTGCAGGTTTATCAAGAGAAAATGTTATGAGGAAACTATTTCCATTGTCACTTAAGGACAAAGCAAAGGAATGGTATAGGCTGCTGGATGAGCAACCATCGAATTGGAAACAGCTTGAATCTCTCTTTTACTCTAAATTTTATCATCTTCATGAAGTGCATCTAGATAGGAATCGCATTTATAATTTTTACCCTCATGATGGAGAAAGCATTGCTCAAGCTTGGGGAAGACTAAAAACATTAATACTCAAATGTCCTAACCATGAGCTTTGTGAGGAAATAATTGTTACTAATTTTTATGCAAGGCTTTCAAATCATTATAAGGATTATGTAGATGCATGTTCACATGGTTCTTTCACAAGTAAGAAGGTTGAAGCTAGATGGGATCTTCTTGAAAGAATTCAAAGCAATACTGAAGATTGGGAGAACGACAAAGGTAAAGAATCAGGTATAAACTATGAATATGAATGCATTAAGTCTTTCATTGAAACTGCTGGTTTTCAAAAGCTTAGTGATAATTATGGTCTTGATTCTCAAATTATTGTTGATTGTTGTAGAACCTTTGCTTCTCATATTAATGTTCCTAAAGAAAATTGGGACGTGTATCATGAACCTTTCAAAGACACTTGCATGGAAAATAAAATTGTTGTTAATGATTGCAATAAACATGCCCAAACTTCTGAAAATACTATTTCTTATAAGCATGTTAATTTTTGTGGAATGCATAGACCTTGTGGAATTAATCAAATCGAAGATGAATATTGTATCCATCATAGGAATGAAAAAACTAGAATGTGGTACAAGGCTCTAAAAGATCTTGGTGAAAAAGTTTGTGACCTCCATCCTTTTATTTGTGAACTTTGCTATGAAGTGGGTCATTTTAATTTTGAATGTTCTGGTCATGATGATAGTATTTCGAATTTAATGAGTACTTCAAGTCTATATTATGATAACATGATCACTCCTAATCAGCATGATGAACTTACTTTATTTTTGGGATGTGAAGAGTTATCAAGAAAATTTTCTTTGTTAGATATGAGTGATCTTGATATGAATAGTGTGTTGCATGGATGTTATCTCTATTGTGTTAATAATTGCCATGCCAACACCTACATACAAAGTGTTATAAAGGATGGGACTTTACCAAAATATGATAGGACTAATATGTGTTTTGTTCTTATTAATGAAAGAGAGGTATCCTCCCAAGTTTCTTCTATTGTTTCTAATAATAAACCAGGTTATGTGGAGAAGCTTCCTTTCAAGCCTCTCCCTCCTAAAGGGGAAAAGAAGAAGAAGAAAGGAAGAAGAAGAAGAGGAGTAAAAGGAGAGAGGAAACGGTATCTTCTCCCAAACTTGTTGCTCCTATTACAATTGATACTTATAATTCTGAATTCGATGATTCTGAACTTGATGATGAACCTATGCCTGTTATTTATATTAGTGATCATGATTGGGAAAAGCACACTTCTTTTGATATTGAAGATCTCTGGGACACTAATTCTGAAAATGATGATGTTAATAATTGCCATAGTATTAGTACTATCCATGTTTCTTCCCATGATGATATAGAAAGCTCTAAGCTTGGGGATGAGGTGTTTGAAAATCCTTTTGCTACTGATGATTATTGATACGTCTCCGACGTATCGATAATTTCTTATGTTCTATGCCATATTATTGATGATACCTACATGTTTTATGCACACTTTATGTCATATTCGTGCATTTTCTGGAACTAACCTATTAACAAGATGCGAAGTGGCAGTTCTGTTTTCTGCTGTTTTTGGTTTCAGAAATCATAGTAACGAAATATTCTCGAATTGGGCGAAACAAAGACCAGGGGCCTATTTTTCCACGGAGCTTCCAGAAGACCGAAGAACATACGAAGTGGGGCCACGAGGTGGCGACACCACGTGGCGGCGCGGCCCGGGGGCCGCGCCGCCCTATGGTGTGGCCCTCGTCGGCCCCGACTCGCCCTTCCGCCTACTTAAAGCCTCGTCGCGAAACCCCGAGGCGAAAAACCATGATACGGAAAACCTTCCGAGACGCCGCCGCCGCCGATCCCATCTCGGGGGATTGGAGATCTCCTCCGGCACCCCCGGAGAGGGGATTCATCTCCCGGAGGACTCTACACCGCCATGGTCGCCTCCGGAGTGATGAGTGAGTAGTTCACCCCTGGACTATGGGTCCGTAGCAGTAGCTAGATGGTTGTCTTCTCCTCATTGTGCTTCATTGTTGGATCTTGTGAGCTGCCTAACATGATCAAGATCATCTATCTGTAATTCTATATGTTGTGTTTGTCGGGATCCGATGGATAGAGAATACCATGTCATGTTAATTATCAAGTTATTACATATGTGTTGTTTATGATCTTGCATGCTCTCCGTTACTAGTAGAGGCTCTGGCCAAGTTTTTGCTTTTAACTCCAAGAGGGAGTATTTATGCTCGATAGTGGGTTCATGCATTGACACCTGGGACAGTGACAGAAAGTTCTAAGGTTGTGTTGTGCTGTTGCCACTAGGGATAAAACATTGGCGCTATGTCCGAGGATGTAGTTGTTGATTACATTACGCACCATACTTAATGCAATTATCTTTGCTTTGCAACTTAATACCGGAGGGTTCGGATGATAACCTGAAGGTGGACTTTTTAGGCATAGATGCGGTTGGATGGCGGTCTATGTACTTTGTCGTAATGCCCAATTAAATCTCACTATACTTATCATGTCATGTATGTGCATTGTTATGCCCTCTCTATTTGTCAATTGCCGACTGTAATTTGTTCACCCAACATGCTTTTATCTTATGGGAGAGACACCTCTAGTGAACTGTGGACCCCGGTCCATTCTTTTAATACTGAAATACAAATCTGCTGCAATACTTGTTTTACTATTTTCTCTGCAAACAATCATCTTCCACACAATACGGTTAATCCTTTGTTACAGCAAGCCGGTGAGATTGACAACCTCACTGTTTCGTTGGGGCAAAGTACTTTGGTTGTGTTGTGCAGGTTCCACGTTGGCGCCGGAATCCCTGGTGTTGCGCCGCACTACATCCCGCCGCCATCAACCTTCAACGTGCTTCTTGGCTCCTCCTGGTTCGATAAACCTTGGTTTCTTTCGAGGGAAAACTTGCTGCTGTGTGCATCATACCTTCCTCTTGGGGTTGCCCAACGAACGTGTGAAATACACGCCATCAAGCTCTTTTCTGGCGCCGTTGCCGGGAGATCAAGACACGCTGCAAGGGGAGTCTCCACTTCTCAATCTCTTTACTTTGTTTTTGTCTTGCTTTATTTTATTTACTACTTTGTTTGCTGCACTTATATCAAAACACAAAAAAATTAGTTGCTAGCTTTACTTTATTTACTGTCTTGTTTGCTATATCAAAAACACAAAAAAATTAGTTTACTTGCATTTACTTTATCTAGTTTGCTTTATCTACTATTGCTAAAATGGCCAACCCTGAAAATACTAAGTTGTGTGACTTCACTAGCACAAATAATAATGATTTCCTATGCACACCTATTGCTCCACCTGCTACTACAGCAGAATTCTTTGAAATTAAACCTGCTTTACTGAATCTTGTTATGAGAGCAATTTTCTGGTGTTAGTTCTGATGATGCTACTGCCCATCTCAATAATTTTGTTGAACTATGTGAAATGCAAAAGTATAAAGATGTAGATGGTGACATTATAAAATTAAAATTGTTCCCTTTCTCATTAAGAGGAAGAGCTAAAGATTGGTTGCTATCTCTGCCTAAGAATAGTATTGATTCATGGACTAAATGCAAGGATGCTTTTATTGGTAGATATTATCCCCCTGCTAAAATTATATCTTTGAGGAGTAGCATAATGAACTTTAAACAATTGGATAATGAACATGTTGCTCAAGCTTGGGAAAGAATGAAATCTCTGGTTAAAAACTGCCCAACCCATGGACTGACTACTTGGATGATCATCCAAATCTTCTATGCAGGACTAAATTTTTCTTCGCGGAATTTATTGGATTCAGCTGCTGGAGGTACCTTTATGTCCATCACTCTTGGTGAAGCAACAAAGCTCCTTGATAATATGATGATTAATTACTCTGAATGGCACACGGAAAGAGCTCCACAAGGTAAGAAGGTAAATTCTGTTGAAGAATCCTCCTCCTTGAATGATAAGGTTGATGCTATTATGTCTATGCTTGCGAATGATAGGACTAATGTTGATCCTAATAATGTTCCATTAGCTTCATTGGTTGCCCAAGAAGAACATGTTGATGTAAACTTCATTAAAAATAATAATTTCAACAACAATGCTTATCGGAACAATTCTAGTAATAACTATAGGCCATATCCTTATAATAATGGTAACGGTTATGCTAATTCTTATGGGAATTCTTACAACAATAATAGGAATACACCCCCTGGACTTGAAGCCATGCTTAAAGAATTTATTAGTACACAAACTGCCTTTAACAAATCTGTTGAAGAAAAGCTCAATAAAATTGATATTCTTGTTTCTAGAGTTGATAGTCTTGCCTCTGATGTTGATCTTTTGAAATCGAAAGTTATGCCTAATAGGGATATTGAAAATAAAATTGTTACTACAGCAAATGCCATCCAAGTTAGAATTAATGAGAATATAAGATTAATGGCTGAACTGCGTGCTAGGTGGGATAGAGAAGAAAATGAAAAACTAGCTAAAAAGGAAAATGTAGCTAAAGTTTGGACTATTACCACCACCAGCAATGCTAATGATTTATATGTTGCTGCGCCTCCTACTATCAATGATAAAATAATTGGTGTTGGCAATGCTACTACTCCTAGTGCAAAGCGCGCAAAATTATCTGAAACTGGTAAAACTGCTGAAACTGTCTGTGATAAAACTGCTGAAATTTTTTCCAACCTTGGGGATGATAATCCCATTGCTTTAGATTTTAATGATTTAGATTTTGATGATTGCCACATCTCTGAAGTTATAAAGTTCTTACAAAAACTTGCTAAGAGTCCCAATGCTAGTGCTATAAATTTGGCTTTCACAAAACATATTACAAATGCTCTCATAAAAGCTAGAGAAGAGAAACTAAAACTTGAAACTTCTATTCCTAGAAAGCTAGAAGATGGTTGGGAGCCCATCATTAAAATGAGAGTCAAAGATTTTGATTGTAATGCTTTATGTGATCTTGGTGCAAGTATTTCTGTTATGCCTAAAAAAGTCTATGATATGCTTGACTTGCCACCATTGAAAAACTGTTATTTGGATGTTAATCTCGCTGATAATGCTAAAAAGAAACCTTTGGGGAAAGTTGATAATGTTCATATTATGGTTAACAATAACCTTGTCCCGTTGATTTTGTTGTCTTGGATATTGAATGCAATGCATCTTGCCCCATTATATTGGGAAGACCTTTTCTTCGAACCGTTGGTGCTACTATTGATATGAAGGAAGGTAATATTAAATATCAATTTCCTCTCAAGAAAGGTATGGAACACTTCCCTAGAAAGAGAATGAAGTTACCTTATGATTATATCATTAGAACAAATTATGATGTTGATGCTTCATCTCTTGATGATACTTGATTTACACTTTCTGCGCCTAGCTGAAAGGCGTTAAAGAAAAGCGCTTATGGGAGACAACCCATGTTTTTACTACAGTATTTTTGTTTTATATTTGAGTCTTGGAAGTTGTTTACTACTGTAGCAACCTCTCCTTATCTTAGTTTTATGTTTTGTTGTGCCAAGTAAAGTCTTTGATAGAAAAGTAAGTACTAGATTTGGATTACTGCGCAGTTCCAGATTTCTTTGCTGTCACGAATCTGGGTCTATCTCCCTGTAGGTAGCTCAGAAAATTAAGCCAATTTACGAGCATGATCCTCAGATATGTACGCAACTTTCATTCAATTTGAGAATTTTCGTTTGAGCAAGTCTGGTGGCCTAATAAAATCCATCTTTACGGACTGTTCTGTTTTGACAGATTCTGTCTTTTATTTCGCATTGCCTCTTTTGCTATGTTGGATGAATTTCTTTGATCCATTAATGTCCAGTAGCTTTATGCAATGTCCAGAAGTGTTAAGAATGATTGTGTCACCTCTGAACATGTGAATCTTTATTATGCACTAACCCTCTAATGAGTTGTTTCGAGTTTGGTGTGGAGGAAGTTTTCAAGGATCAAGAGAGGAGTATGATGCAATATGATCAAGGAGAGTGAAAGCTCTAAGCTTGGGGATGCCCCGGTGGTTCACCCCTGCATATTCTAAGAAGACTCAAGCGTCTAAGCTTGGGGATGCCCAAGGCATCCCCTTCTTCATCGACAACATTATCAGGTTCCTCCCCTGAAACTATATTTTTATTCCGTCACATCTTATGTACTTTGCTTGGAGCGTCGGTTTGTTTTTGTTTTTGTTTTTGTTTTGTTTGAATAAAATGGATCCTAGCATTCACTTTATGGGAGAGAGACACGCTCCGCTGTAGCATATGGACAAATATGTCCTTAGGCTCTACTCATAGTATTCATGGCGAAGTTTCTTCTTCGTTAAATTGTTATATGGTTGGAATTGGAAAATGATACATGTAGTAAAATGCTATAATGTCTTGGATAATGTGATACTTGGCAATTGTTGTGCTCATGTTTAAGCTCTTGCATCATATGCTTTGCACCCATTAATGAAGAAATACTTAGAGCTTGCTAATTTGGTTTGCATATTTGGTTTCTCTAGAGTCTAGATAATATCTAGTATTGAGTTTTGAACAACAAGGAAGACGGTATGGAGTCTTATAATGTTTACCATATGTCTTTTATGTGAGTTTTGCTGTACCGTTCATCCTTGTGTTTGTTTCAAATAACCTTGCTAGCCTAAACCTTGTATCGAGAGGGAATACTTCTCATGCATCCAAAATACTTGAGCCAACCACTATGCCATTTGTGTCCACCATACCTACCTACTACATGGTATTTATCCGCCATTCCAAAGTAAATTGCTTGAGTGCTACCTTTAAAATTCCATCATTCACCTTTGCAATATATAGCTCATGGGACAAATAGCTTAAAAAACTATTGTGGTATTGAATATGTACTTATGCACTTTATCTCTTATTAAGTTGCTTGTTGTGCGATAACCATGTTTCTGGGGACGCCATCAACTATTCTTTGTTGGATATCATGTGAGTTGCTATGCATGTCCGTCTTGTCTGAAGTAAGAGAGATCTACCACCTTCATGGTTGGAGCATGCATATTGTTAGAGAAGAACTTTGGGCCGCTAACTAAAGCCATGATTCATGGTGGAAGTTTCAGTTTGGACATATATCCTCAATCTCATATGAGAATAATAATTGTTGCCACATGCTTATGCATTAAAGAGGAGTCCATTATCTGTTGTCCATGTTGTCCCGTATGGATGTCTAAGTTGAGAATAATCAAAAGCGAGAAATCCAAAATGCGAGCTTTCTCCTTAGACCTTTGTACAGGCGGCATGGAGGTACCCCATTGTGACACTTGGTCAAAACATGTGCATTGCAAAGATCCGGTAGTCCAAGTTAATTAGGACAAGGTGCGGGCACTATTAGTATACTATGCATGAGACTTGCAACTTGTAAGATATAATGTACATAACTCATATGCTTTATTACTACCATTGACAAAATTGTTTCATGTTTTCAAATAAAAGCTCTAGCACAAATATAGCAATCGATGCTTTCCTCTTTGAAGGACCATTCTTTTTACTTTTATGTTGAGTCAGTTCACCTATCTCTCTCCACCTCAAGAAGCAAACACTTGTGTGAACTGTGCATTGATTCCTACATATTTGCATATTGTACTTGTTATATTACTCTATGTTGACAATTATCCATGAGATATACATGTTACAAGTTGAAAGCAACCGCTGAAACTTAATCTTCCTTTGTGTTGCTTCAATACCTTTACTTTGATTTATTGCTTTATGAGTTAACTCTTATGCAAGACTTATTAATACTTGTCTTGAAGTACTATTCATGAAAAGTCTTTGCTATATGATTCACTTGTTTACTCATGTCATTACCATTGTTTTGATCGCTGCATTCACTACATATGTTTACAAATAGTATGATCAAGGTTATGATGGCATATCACTTCAGAAATTATCTTTGTTATCGTTTTACCTGCTCGGGACGAGCAGAACTAAGCTTGGGGATGCTGATACGTCTCCGACGTATCGATAATTTCTTATGTTCTATGCCATATTATTGATGATACCTACATGTTTTATGCACACTTTATGTCATATTCGTGCATTTTCGGAACTAACCTATTAACAAGATGCCGAAGTGCCAGTTCTGTTTCTGCTGTTTTTGGTTTCAGAAATCCTAGTAACGAAATATTCTCGGAATTGGACGAAACAAAGACCCAGGGGCCTATTTTTCCACGGAGCTTCCAGAAGACCGAAGAACATACGAAGTGGGGCCACGAGGTGGCGACACACGTGGCGGCGCGGCCTAGGGGGCCGCGCCGCCTATGGTGTGGCCCCTCGTCGGCCCCCGACTCTGCCTTCCGCCTTAAAGCCTCCGTCGCGAAACCACGGCGAAAAACCACGATACGGAAAACCTTCCAGAGACGCCGCCGCCGCCGATCCCATCTCGGGGGATTCCGGAGATCTCCTCCGGCACCCTGCCGGAGAGGGGATTCATCTCCCGGAGGACTCTACACCGCCATGGTTGCCTCCGGAGTGATGGGTGAGTAGTTCACCCTGGACTATGGGTCCATAGCAGTAGCTAGATGGTTGTCTTCTCCTCATTGTGCTTCATTGTTGGATCTTGTGAGCTGCCTAACATGATCAAGATCATCTATCTGTAATTCTATATGTTGTGTTTGTCGGGATCCGATGGATAGAGAATACCATGTCATGTTAATTATCAAGTTATTACATATGTGTTGTTTATGATCTTGCATGCTCTCCGTTACTAGTAGAGGCTCTGGCCAAGTTTTTGCTTTTAACTCCAAGAGGGAGTATTTATGCTCGATAGTGGGTTCATGCCTACATTGACACCTGGGACAGTGAAAGTTCTAAGGTTGTGTTGTGTTGTTGCCACTAGGGATAAAACATTGGCGCTATGTCCGAGGATGTAGTTGTTGATTACATTACGCACCATACTTAATGCAATTGTCTGTTGCTTTGCAACTTAATACTGGAGGGGTTCGGATGATAACCTGAAGGTGGACTTTTAGGCATAGATGCGGTTGGATGGCGGTCTATGTACTTTGTCGTAATGCCCAATTAAATCTCACTATACTTATCATGTCATGTATGTGCATTGTTATGCCCTCTCTATTTGTCAATTGCCCGACTGTAATTTGTTCACCCAACATGCTTTTATCTTATGGGAGAGACACCTCTAGTGAGCTGTGGACCCGGTCCATTCTTTTACTGAAATACAAATCTGCTGCAATACTTGTTTTACTATTTTCTCTGCAAACAATCATCTTCCACACAATACGGTTAATCCTTTGTTACAGCAAGCCGGTGAGATTGACAACCTCATTGTTTCGTTGGGGAAAAGTACTTTGGTTGTGTTGTGCAGGTTCCACGTTGGCGCCGGAATCCCTGGTGTTGCGCCGCACTACATCCCGCCATCAACCTTCAACGTGCTTCTTGGCTTCTCCTGGTTCGATAAACCTTGGTTTCTTTCTGAGGGAAAACTTGCTGCTGTGCGCATCATACCTTCCTCTTGGGGTTGCCCAACGAACGTGTGAAATACACGCCATCAATTATATGTTTGATACATCTCCTTCTAGTAACAATGATGGTATGTTTACAGATGAACACACTTTGGAAGATAACTATTCTATTTCTTATGATGACACTATGCCTCCAATCTTTGACAATTATTATAAAGAATACTATGACATATGTTATAATTACAGTCATCCTCATGAAGCTTGTCATAGTTATGGAGGGATTACCCAATATTTTCAGTCCATCTACTATTGAGTATAAAATTCATTATGATTATTCTATGCCTCCAATTTATGATGATTATAATGATGGATGTGATAGTTTTACTCCCACTATTACTAATAAAATTGATTATGCTTGTGTGGAGAGTAATGATACTTTTATGCATGTGGATCATGATAAGAATGCTTTATGCGATAGCTATATTGTTGAGTTTATCAATGATACCACTGAAAATTATTATGAGAGAGGGAGACATGGTTTTATATATCTCAATAATATTAAGTCACCTCTCTTTTTGTTGAAAATTTTGAAGTTGCACTTGCTTTGTCTTTCTATGATAGTAGCTTCATGCTTCAATAATTTGTTTTCTTACAAGATTCGTTTGCATAGAAAGTGGGTTAGACTTAAATGTGTTTGGTATTTGCTTTTTGATGCTCTCTTATATTCAACTCTCATCTTTATAAGAGCATCATGAAAATTATCATGCCTAGCTAAAAGGCTTTAAAGAAAAGCGCTCTTGGGAGACAACCCATTGTTTTATTTCTGCAATTTTTGTTTTATTTTTGAGTCAAGGTACTGCCTACTACTGTAGCAATATCTTTGTATCTTTATTTTCTTGCATTGTTGTGCCAAGTAAAGTCTTTGATAGAAAGTTGATACTAGATTTGGATTTCTGCGCAGAAACAGATTTTTAGCTGTCACGGTTTTGAGCTTTTCTCTCTGCAGAAAAATTGTAAAATCCTGAAAAAATTCATGAGTAATCCTCAGTTATGTACGCAACTTTCATTCAACTGGAGCTTTTCCATTTGAGCATGTTAAGTGCCTCGAAAAAATTCGTCTTTACGGACTGTTCTGTTTTTAACAGATTCTGCGTTTTATTTCGCATTACCTCTTTTACTGTGTTTGAGTGGATTTCTTTGCTCCATTAAATTTCAGTAGTCTTGGGTAATGTCCAGAAGCCTTGGGGATGATTGTGTCCTTGCTGAACATGTGAATTTTTGATTATGCACTAACCCTCTAATGAGATTTCTTTGAGTTTGGTGTGACGGAAGTTTTCAAGGATCAAGAGAGGAGGATGATACAATATGATCAAAAAGAGTGAAAAGCCTAAGCTTGGGGATGCCCCGTGGGTCATCCCCATATATTCCAAGAAGACTCAAGCGTCTAAGCTTGGGGATGCCCAAGGCATCCCCTTCTCCATCGACAATTTATCAGGTCATCTGTAGTGAAACTATATTTTAATTCGGTCACATCTTATGCACTTTACTTGGAGCGTCTGTGTGCTTTTATTTTTGTTTTGTTATTTTCATTATCTGAATAAATCGGAGCCTAGAATGCTTGTGTGGGAGAGAGACACGCTCCGCTTTTTCATTTGAACACTTGTGTTCTTCGTTTTACTTTAATATTCATGGCGAAAGCTGAAAGCCTCAGCATTTATTTTTCATGTTCATGGTGAAAGTTGAAAGCCTCAACACTTATTGTTTATGTTTATGGCGAAAGCTGAAAGCCTCAGCATTGATTGTTATTTGGTTGGAAACAGAAAATGCTTCATGTGGTAGTTGGTATATTGTCTTGAATAATTTGATACTTGGCAATTGTTTTGAGCTCTCAATTAGATCATGTTTAAGCTCTTGCATCATGTAGTTTAAACCTATTAGTGGAGAACTACCGTAGAGCTTGTTGAAATTTGGTTTGCATGATTGGTCTCTCTAAGGTCTAGATATTTTCTGGTAAAAGTGTTTGAGCAACAAGGAAGACAGTGTAGAGTCTTATAATGCTTGCAATATGTTCTTATGTAAGTTTTGCTGTACCGGTTTATACTTGTGTTTGCTTCAAACAACCTTGCTAGCTAAAGCCTTGTACTGAGAGGGAATGCTTCTCGTGCATCCAAAACCTTGAGCCAAAACCTATGCCATTTGTGTCCACCATAACTACCTACTATGTGGTATTTTCTGCCATTCCAAGTAAATACTTCATGTGCTACCTTTAAACAATTCAAAACTTTATTACTCCTTATTTGTGTCAATGTTTTATAGCTCATGAGGAAGTATGTGGTGTTTTATCTTTCAATCTTGTTGGGCAGACTTTCACCAATGGACTAGTGGCATATACATCCGCTTATCCAATAATTTTGCAAAAAGAGCTGGCAACGGGGTTCCCAGCCCCAATTAATTAACTTTCATTAATAATTCTCTTCACATGTTTTGCCCTGATTTATCAGTAAGCAACTTAATTTTGCAATAGACACTCCTCCATGGTATGTGAAATGTTGGAAGGCACCCGAGGATTCGGTTAGCCATGGCTTGTGAAAGCAAAAGGTTGGGAGGAGTGTCATCTATAAATAAAACTAAAATACATGTGTAAACAAAAGAGAAGATGGATGATCTACCTTGCTGGTAGAGATAACGTCCTTCATGGGAGCCGCTCTTTGAAAGTCTGTTTGATAAGTGGGTTAGAGTGCCCACTACCATTCGTTGACAACAACAAACACCTCTCAAAACTTTATTTTTATGCTCTCTATATGATTTCAAAACTTGAAAAGCTCTAGCACATGATTTAATCCCTGCTTCCCTCTGCGAAGGGCCTTTCTTTTACTTTATGTTGAGTCAGTTTACCTACTCCTCTCTATCTTAGAAGCAAACACTTGTGTCAACTTTGTGTGCATTGATTCTTACATGCTTGCTTATTGCACTTATTATATTACTTTGTGTTGACAATTATCCATGAGATATGCATGTTGAAAGTTAAAGGCAATTGCTGAAACTTAAATCTTCCTTTGTGTTGCTTCAAAACCTTTTATTAAGAATCTATTTCTTTATGAGTAACTCTTATGCAAGAATTTTTGATGCTTGTCTTGAAAGTACTATTCATGAAAAGTTTTTGCTATATGATTCAGTTGTTTAGTCATTATCTATTTGTTAGCAAACTATAGACCATTGCTTTGAGTCACTTCATTCATCTCATATGCTTTACAATAGTATTGATCAAGATTATGGTGGTAGCATGTCACTTCAGAAATTATTCTTGTTATCGTTTACCTACTCGAGGACGAGTAGAACTAAGCTTGGGGATGCTTGATGCGTCTCCAACGTATCCATAATTTCTTATGTTCCATGCTAGTTTTATGCCAACAGCTACATGTTTTATATGCACTTTATATCATATTATGGCATTTATTGGACTAACCTATTAACAAGATGCCACAGTGCCAGTTTCGTTTATTATGTCTGTTTATTGCAGAAAAGGCCCAAAACCAAAGTGTTCGGAAAAATCCAGAAAAATTACAGAAATTCTATTTCGCCAGAAGACCCACGGAGCCAGAAGGGCTAGGACAGAGGAGGCCCACGGCCTCCTCCCCATCCACTGGCGCGGCCAGGAGGGGGGTGATAACCCACAAGTATAGGGGATCGCAACAGTCTTCGAGGGAAGTAAAACCCAAATTTATTGATTCGACACAAGGGGAGGTAAAGAATACTTATAAGCCTTAACAACCGAGTTGTCAATTCAGCTGCACCTGGAAAAGCACTAGTAACAGGGGTGATGTGAGCAGCAGTAATATGAGAGCATTAGTAACGATAACAGGCAATAATAGTAACACAGAGGTAATGGCACCAGAAAATAGTTGATACTACTTCCAATGTCATATAGAAACGAGTATATGATGATGAGAGATGGACCGGGGTTCCCAGCTATCTACACTAGTGGTAACTCTCCAATAACAAGTGTTGGGTGAACAAATTACAGTTGGGCAATTGATAGGATTGAAATAGCATTAAGACAGAACATCAAGATTATTAATCATGTAGGCATGTTTTCCATATATAGTCATACGTGCTCGCAATGAGAAACTTGTACAACATCTTTTGTCCTACCAGCCGGTGGCAGCCGGGCCTCTAGGGAATCTGGAAATTAAGGTACTCCTTTTAATAGAGCACCGGAGCAAAGCATTAACACTCCGTGAAAACATGTGATCCTCATATCTAAGCCTTCCCCTCCAGTTGTCCCAATTTCTGTCACTTTGGGGCCTTTGGTTCCGGACATAGACATGTGCATACAACTTGTAGATACAATCTAAGCAATAAGTATAGAGCTTAAATCTAAGATCATGCCACTCGGGCCCTAGTGACAAGCATTAAACACAACAAGATTGCAGCAACAATAACTTCACAAACTTATATAGATAGACTAATCATAATGTAACAATCCATCGGATCCCAACAAACACAACACCGATTACATCAGATGAATCTCAATCATGTAAGGCAGCTCATGAGATCATTGTATTGAAGTACATGGGGAAGAGAATACCAACTAGCTACAGCTAGAACCCGTAGTCCATGGGGAAACTACTCACGGAGCATGATGGAGGCGGTGGCGTTGATGGAGATGGCTTAGGGCACTTCCCCGTCCGGCAGTGCCGAAACAGAGACTTGTCCCCGGGTGGAGTTTCGCGATGGTGGCGGCGCGCCTGGAGTCTTTCTGGAGTTTCGTCAATTGGTATCGATGTTTTAGGTCTCCGGGGCTTAAATAGGCGAAGAGTCGGAGTCGGAGGGCCACGGGGCCTCCTCACACTAGGGCGCCCCCTTGGGCCGTGCCACCACGTGTGGGGCCCCCAGGGCACCTCTGGTCCCCCCGACTTTCTGGAAGGTTCCGGAAAAATAAGATGTTGGGTCTTCGTTTCGTCGAATTCCGAGAATATTGCCTGAACAGCCTTTGGAACCAAAAACAACAGAAAACAACAACTGGCCCTTCGGCATCTCGTTAATAGGTTAGTTCCGGAAAATGCATAAAAACATTATAAAGTGCAAGCAAAACATGTAAGTATTGTCATAAAATAAGCATGGAACATCAGAAATTATAGGTACGTTGGAGACGTATCAGGGGTGGCGCCGCCCTATGGGGTGGGCCCCTCGAGCACCCCCTCGCGCCGCCCTTTCGCCTATATTAAGCTCCTGCCCTGAAAACCCTAGGGAGATCGACGATTTCTCCAGAAGAGTTCCGTAGCTCCGCCGCCACCAAAAACCCTAATTCGGGGGACAGTCTCTGTTTCGGCACCTGCCGGACGGGTGCCCCGGAGCCATCTCCATCGACTCCATCGCCATCTTCATCGTTGTTGCTGTCTCCCATGATGAGGAGGGAGTAGTTCTCCCCGGAGGCTGAGGGCTCTACCGGTAGCTATGTGGTTCATCTCTCTCCCATGGTGTGATCTTTATGTGATCATGAGCTTTGTAATCTAGTTGAATATGTAGATGTTACTCTTGTCTATTATGCACTCTAGAGGTTACTTTAATATGAACTCCGGAGTCACTCTCCATGGTGTGATGGTGACAGTGTGCGCATCGTGTGTGATTCCTTTATGACGTTGTGGAGCTTGTTTACTCCGGCTTGAGGTGTGCTTTTGCAGCCCTACACAATGAATGGTGTTTGTTATCCAACAAGAGAGTGTTTGAGAGTAGCATTTATTTATTCAATTATGTGATCATTGTTGAGAGTGTCCACTAGTGAAAGTATGATCCCTAGGCCTTGTTTCTAAGCATTGAAACACTGTTTCCAACAAGTTCTGCTACATGTTCGCTTGCTGCCATTTTTATTTCAGATTGCAATTACTACTTATAATCATCCATATTACTTGTATTTCACTATCTCTTCGCCGAACTAGTGCACCTATACATCGACAAGTGTATTAGGTGTGTTGGGGACACAAGAGACTTCTTGTATCTTAATTGCAGGGTTGCTTGAGAGGGATATCTTTGACCTCTACTCCCTAAGTTCGATAAACCTTGGGCGATTCACTTAAGGGAAACTTGCTGCTGTTCTACGAACCTCTGCTCTTGGAGGCCCAACATCTCAGGAATAGAAGCGTGCGTAGACATCAAGCTATTTTCGGCGCCGTTGCCGGGGAGGTAAGGTAAAAGGTATTCACATCCTCCGACTACTAAGCTATTTCCTAGCACTGTTGCCGGTGTGTGAGTGCTCGAAGCTATTTCCTTTAGATTCTGCAATTATATCTTTTTGTTTCTTGTTTTATTTCACTAGTTAGGCTTAATGGAAAACAACAAAAAAATTAGAGATCTTTATGAAATTTATATTGAATTAGGACATGATGCTTTTGAAGAGAAAATTAAAAAACCTATGGAAGTTTGTCTGCATAATAGTGGTAGTAATGTTATTAGTATAATTTTTTTGACACCATTATTTTTAATGCTATGGAAAAACCCAAGCTTGGGGAAGCTAGTTTATATAAAAATAATCTTTTTTGCTCCTCAGCTTTGGATGAAGTATTTTGCCTTGATAATGCTTTGTCTCCAATATGTGGTAATTCGAATGATGCTTGTGATATTCCAAATCCACCTGTTGAAAGTATTCCTTTTAAAATACCTATGAAAATTGTTGAAAGGGTTATGAATGATCAGTATGTAGGGGATGGATCAGTCCATCCAAGTGTTCACTTGTCTAAACTTACAGAACTTTGTGAGTTATTTGAGATTGCAGGTTTATCAAGAGAAAATGTTATGAGGAAACTATTTCCATTGTCACTTAAGGACAAAGCAAAGGAATGGTATAGGCTGCTGGATGAACAACCATCGAATTGGAAACAGCTTGAATCTCTCTTTTACTCTAAATTTTATCCTCTTCATGAAGTGCATCTAGATAGGAATCGCATTTATATTTTTTAAATATGCTTGGGTGAACCACGGGGCATCCCCAAGCTTAGGCTCTTCACTCTTCTTGATCACATTATATCACCCTTCTCTCTTGACCCTTGAAAACTTCTGCCACACCAAACTTCTCATAAACTTCATTAGAGGGGTTAGTACTCAAAAAAAAACTTTAATCCACTTTAGTTCTATAGTGACACATTGCAAGAACTCAATAAAACATTAGCTACAGCTCTCCACGTCTAGAAAGCCTTACTTAAAGTCCACAAGAGACAATGCAAAAAACAGAGACATAATCTGTCAAAACAGAACAGCCAGTAAACATGAATTTTTTCGAGGTACTTCCGTTGCTCAAATCAGAAAACTCAAAACTAATCAAAGTTGCGTACATATCTGAGGAACACGCATGAATTTTTGCAGAATTTTTAGAGTCTCCTACAGAGAGATCTACTAAAATTCGTGATAGCTAAAAATCTGTTTCTGCGCAGAAATCCAAATCTAGTATCAACTTTATATTAGAGACTTTACTTGGCACAACAATGCAATAAAATAAAGATAAGGAGAGGTTGCTGCAGTAGTAAAAACTTCCAAGACACAACAAAACAGTAGCAAAATGAAAACATGGGTTATCTCCCAAGAAGTGCTTTCTTTATAGCCATCAAGATGGGCTTAGTAGATTTTAATGATGCTCACATGAAAAATAGAAAATGAAGCAAAAGGAGCATCAAGAAGCAAATTCAAAACACATTTAAGTCTAACCCACTTTCTATGCATAGGAATTTTGTACACAAATAAATTAATGAAGAACAAAGTGACAAGCATAGGAAGATAAAACAAGAGTAACTTCAAAAGTTTCAGCATATAGAGAGGTGTTTTAGTACCATGCAAATTTCTACAACCATATTTTCCTCTCTCATAATAATTTTCAGTAGCTTCATGAATAAACTCAACAATATAACTATCACATAAAGCATGTTTTTCATGATCTACAAACACATAATTTTTATCTAGCTCAAAAATAATGGGATTAAAACTTTCAAAACCACTTTTATCAATAATATAACAAGATGATTGATCAATCTCAAAATATATGGGACTCCTAGATAAAGTCAAGAACTCTCCAATCCCATTTTCATTAGTAGTACAATTAAATTTATCAAGTAACATAGGACCATCATCTAGAGCTTTATCATAAACATTTGCTAAGCAAAACTCTTTAGTACCATGCATTTCGACATCAGGCACAAACAAAGAATTATCATAAGATTTATTAAAATAGCATGGATTATCATAGATAACAGTAGCATAATTATTCTCACAAGTTTTACTCATAGGGAATATTTCAAGAGAATCCACAGGAACATAACATTCATCCTCTTTCGGTAAGCATGGAGGACAATCAAATAGTGTAAGAGATAAATAGTTACTCTCATTAGAAGGTTGGCATGTGATACGTCTCCAACGTATCGATAATTTCTTGTGTTCCATGCCACATTATTGATGTTATCTACATGTTATATGCACACTTTATGTCATATTCGTGCATTTTCTGGAACTAACCTATTAACAAGATGCCGAAGTGCCAGTTCTGTTTTTCTGCTGTTTTTGGTTTCAGAAATCCTAGTAACGAAATATTCTCGGAATCGGACGAAATCAACGCCCAGGTTCCTATTTTTCCCGGAACCATCCAGAACACTCGAGAGCTGCCAAAGATGGGCCAGGGGGGGCCCACACCACACCAGGCGCGGGCCAGGCCACGGCGCGCCACCGGTGGTGAGGGCACCCTGGTGACCCCCTGCGCCGCCTCTTCGCCTATAAAGAGCCCCTGGATCAGAAAACCCGGGACCAATTGACGAAACCCACGAAAACCTGAGCCGCCGCCATCGCGAAGCCAAGATGCGGGGACAGGATCTCTGTTCCGGCACCCGCGGAGACGGGGAAGTGCCCGGAAGGCTTCTCCATCGACACCGCTGCCATCTCCACCGCCATCTTCATCACGCTGCTGCTCCCATGAGGAGGGAGTAGTTCTCCATCGAGGCTCGGGGCTGTACCGGTAGCTATGTGGTTCATCTCTCTTCCATGTACTTCAATACAATGATCTCATTGAGATTCATATGAGTTTGTATCACAATTCATCTATGTGCTACTCTAGTGATGTTATTAAAGTAGTTCTATTCCTCCTGCACGTGTGTAAAGGTGACTAGTGTGTGCACCGTGTGGTTCTTGTCGTAGGCTATGATCATGATCTCTTGTAGATTGTGGAGTTAATTATCATTATGATGGTATTGATGTGATCTATTCCTCCTACATATGCATGAAGGTTACGGTGTGCATGCTATGCTAGTACTTGGTTTAGTCGTGTTGATCTATCTTACACTAAAGGTTACTAAAATATGAGCATTATTGTGGAGCTTGTTAACTCCGGCATTGAGGGTTCGTGTAATCCTACGCAATGTGTTCATCATCCAACAAAAGTGTAGAGTATGCATTTATCTATTGTTATGTGATCAATGTTGAGAGTGTCCACTAGTGAAAGTGTAATCCCTAGGCCTTGTTCCTAAATACTGCTGAGTTACTTGCTTGTTTCTTGTTTTCTTGTGTTACCTGCTGCAATACCACTACCATCAATTACGAGCCAAACACTTTTCGCACCGTTGCTACTGCTCATACTTATTCATACCACCTGTATTTCACTATCTCTTCGCCGAACTAGTGCACCTATTAGGTGTGTTGGGGACACAAGAGACTTCTTGCTTTGTGGTTGCAGGGTTGCATGAGAGGGATATCTTTGACCTCTTCCTCCCTGAGTTCGATAAACCTTGGGTATCCACTTAAGGGAAACTTGCTGCTGTTCTACAAACCTCTGCACTTGGAGGCCCAACACTGTCTACAGGAAAGGAGGGGGAACGTAGACATCAAGCACTTTTCTGGCGCCGGGGAGGAAAGGTAAAAAGGCACTCATACTACGGTCCCAGGTAAAGTATTTTTCCGGCGCCGTTGTGTGTGTGCTCAAAGCTATTTCCTTTAGATCCTGCAATTGCATCTTGTTGTTTCTTGTTTACACTAGTTTGGCATAATGTACAAGAGTGAGCTTCTTGTTCTATTTCCTGATTTAAAACTTGGATTGTTTGATGCGAAAATTAAAAAACCTATGAAATCTTATTTGCATGCTGGTAGTAATATTAGTATGAACGCTTTGAACACCATTGTTGATAATGATATAGAAAGTTCTAAGCTTGGGGAAGCTGGTTTTCATGATATTTTTAGTCCCCCAAGCATTGAGGAGAAAATTTTCTTTGATGATACTTTGCCTCCTATTTATGATGATTATGATGATAGTGGTCTTTTGGTGCCACCTACTATGGAGAGTAAATTTTGTTGTGATTATACTATGCCTCCTACACTTGATGAGAATAATAATGATAGCTACTTTGTTGAATTTGCTCCCACTACAACTAATAAAATTGATTATGCTTATGTGGAGAGTAATAATTTCATGCATGAGACTCATGATAAGAATGCTTTATGTGATAGTTATATTGTTGAGTTTGCTCATGTTGCTACTGAAAGTTATTATGAGAGAGGAAAATATGGTTGTAGAAATTTTCATGTTACTAAAATGCCTCTCTATGTGCTGAAATTTTTGAAGCTACACTTGTTTTATCTTCCTATGCTTGTTACTTTGCTCTTCATGAACTTGTTTATTTACAAGATTCTTATGCATAGGAAGCATGTTAGGCTTAAATGTGTTTTTAATTTGCCTCTTGATGCTCTCTTTTGCTTCACATACTATCTCTTGCGAGTGCATCATTAAAACTGCTGAGCCCATCTTAATGGCTATAAAGAAAAGAACTTCTTGGGAGATAACCCATGTGTTATTTTGCTACAGTACTTTGTTTTATATTTGTGTCTTGGAAGTTGTTTACTACTGTAGTAACCTCTCCTTATCTTAGTTTTGTGTTTTGTTGTGCCAAGTAAAGTCTTTGATAGTAAAGTAAGTACTAGATTTGGATTACTGCGCAGAAACAGATTTCTTTGCTGTCACGAATCTGGGTCTAATTCTCTGTAGGTAACTCAGAAAATTATGCCAATTTACGTGAGTGATCCTCAGATATGTACGCAACTTTCATTCAATTTGAGCATTTTCGTTTGAGCAAGTCTGGTGGCCTAATAAAATCCATCTTTACGGACTGTTCTGTTTTGACAGATTCTGCCTTTTATTTCGCATTGCCTCTTTTGCTATGTTGGATGAATTTCTTTGATCCATTAATGTCCAGTAGCATTATGCAATGTCCAGAAGTGTTAAAAATGATTGTGTCACCTCTGAACATGTTAATTTTTATTGTCCACTAACCCTCTAATGAGTTGTTTCGAGTTTGGTGTGGAGGAAGTTTTCAAGGGTCAAGAGAGGAGGATGATATACTACGATCAAGAAGAGTGAAAGCTCTAAGCTTGGGGATGCCCGGTGGTTCATCCCTGCATATATCAAGAAGACTCAAGCGTCTAAGCTTGGGGATGCCCAAGGCATCCCCTTCTTCATCGACAACATTATCAGGTTCCTCCCCTGAAACTATATTTTTATTCCATCACATCTTATGTGCTTTTTCTTGGAGCGTCGGTTTGTTTTTGTTTTTGTTTTTGTTTGAATAAATGCTTGTGTGGGAGAGAGACACGCTCCGCTGGTTCATATGAACACATGTGTTCTTAGCTCATAATATTCATGGCGAAGTTTCCTCTTCGTTAAATTGTTATATGGTTGGAATTGGAAAATGATACATGTAGTAATTGCTATAAATGTCTTGGGTAATGTGATACTTGGCAATTGTTGTGCTCATGTTTAAGCTCTTGCATCATATACTTTGCACCTATTAGTGAAGAATACATAGAGCATGCTAAAATTTGGTTTGCATAATTGGTCTCTTTAAGGTCTAGATAATTTCTAGTAAGGTGTTTGAACAACAAGGAAGACGATGTATAGTCTTATAATGCTTGTAATATGTCTTTTATGTGAGTTTTGCTGTACTAGTTCATCCTTGTGTTTGCTTCAAACAACCTTGCTAGCCTAATCCTTGTATCGAGAGGGAATACTTCTCATGCATCCAAATCCTTGAGCCAAACAACACTATGCCATTTGTGTCCACCATACCTACCTACTACATGGTATTTCTGCCATTCCAAAGTAAATTGCTTGAGTGCTACCTTTAAACAATTCAAAATTTATTACCTCTTATTTGTGTCAATGTTTTATAGCTCATGAGGAAGTATGTGGTGTTTATCTTTCAATCTTGTTGGGCAACTTTCACCAATGGACTAGTGGCTTCATCCGCTTATCCAATAATTTTGCAAAAAGAGCTGGCAATGGGATTCCCAGTCCCAAATTAATTAACAAAAATAGACACTCCTCCATGGTATGTGATTGTTGGACGGCACCCGAAGGATTCGGTTAGCCATGGCTTGTGTAAGCAAAGGTGGGGAGGAGTGTCATCATAATAAAACTAAAATAAAAAGGTACTCCTTCATGGTATGAGATTGTTGGCAGGCACCCGAGGATTCGGTTAGCCATGGTTTGTGAAAGAAAGGTTGGAAGGAGTGCCACCCAAAAATAAAATAAAATGGGAGCCGCTCTTTGAAGGTTTGTCTGGCAAGGGGGTTAGAGTACCCGCTACCATTCGTTGACAACAACATACACCTCTCAAAACTTTACTTTTATGCTCTCTTTATGTTTTCAAAATCAAAGCTCTAGCACAAATATAGCAATCGATGCTTTCCTCTTTGAAGGACCATTCTTTTACTTTTATTGTTGAGTCAGTTCACCTATTTCCCTCCACCTCAAGAAGCAAACACTTGTGTGAACTGTGCATTGATTCTTACATATTTGCATATTGCATTTGTTATATTGCTTTGCATTGACAATTATCCATGAGATATACATGTTACAAGTTGAAAGCAACCGCTGAAACTTAATCTTCTTTTGTGTTGCTTCAATACCTTTACTTTGAATTATTGCTTTATGAGTTAACTCTTATGCAAGACTTATTGATGCTTGTCTTGAAGTGCTATTCATGAAAAGTCTTTGCTTTATGATTCACTTGTTTACTCATGTCATACACATTGTTTTGATCGCTGCATTCTCTACATATGCTTTACAAATAGTATGATCAAGATTATGATGGCATGTCACTCCAGAAATTATCTTTGTTATCGTTTACCTGCTCGGGACGAGCAGAACTAAGCTTGGGGATGCTGATACGTCTCCAACGTATCGATAATTTCTTGTGTTCCATGCCACATTATTGATGTTATCTACATGTTATATGCACACTTTATGTCATATTCGTGCATTTTACTGGAACTAACCTATTAACAAGATGCAGTGCGGTTCTGTTTTACTGCTTTTGGTTTCAGAAATCCTAGTAACGAAATATTCTCGGAATCGGACGAAATCAACGCCGAGTTCCTATTTTCCCGGAACCATCCAGAACACTCGAGAGCTGCCAAAGATGGGCCAGGGGGGCCCACACCACACCTGGGCGCGGGCCAGGCCCTGGCCGCGCCACCAGGTGGTGAGGGCACCCTGGTGACCCCCTGCGCCGCCTCTTCGCCTATAAAGAGCCTCTGGATCAGAAAACCCGAGACCAATTGACGAAACCCACAGAAACCTGCCAGAGCCGCCGCCATCGCGAAGCCAAGATCTGGGGGACAGGATCTCTGTTCCACCTGCGGACGGGGAAGTGCCCCGGAAGGCTTCTCCATCGACACCGCTGCCATCTCCACCGCCATCTTCATCACCTGCTGCTCCCATGAGGAGGGAGTAGTTCTCCATCGAGGCTCGGGGCTGTACCGGTAGCTATGTGGTTCATCTCTCTTCCATGTACTTCAATACAATGATCTCATTGAGATTCATATGAGTTTGTATCACAATTCATCTATGTGCTACTCTAGTGATGTTATTAAAGTAGTTCTATTCCTCCTGCACGTGTGTAAAGGTGACTAGTGTGTGCACCGTGTGGTTCTTGTCGTAGGCTATGATCATGATCTCTTGTAGATTGTGGAGTTAATTATCATTATGATGGTATTGATGTGATCTATTCCTCCTACATATGCATGAAGGTTACGGTGTGCATGCTATGCTAGTACTTGGTTTAGTCGTGTTGATCTATCTTACACTAAAGGTTACTAAAATATGAGCATTATTGTGGAGCTTGTTAACTCCGGCATTGAGGGTTCGTGTAATCCTACGCAATGTGTTCATCATCCAACAAAAGTGTAGAGTATGCATTTATCTATTCTGTTATGTGATCAATGTTGAGAGTGTCCACTAGTGAAAGTGTAATCCCTAGGCCTTGTTCCTAAATCTTGCTGAGTTACTTGCTTGTTCTTGTTTTTCTTGTGTTACCTTCTTTATACCACTACCATCAATTGCGCCAAACACTTTTAAGCACCGTTACTCTGCTCATACTTATTCATACCACCGTATTTCACTATCTCTTCGCGAACTAGTGCACCTATTAGGTGTGTTGGGGACACAAGAGACTTCTTGCTTTGTGGTTGCGGGGTTGCATGAGAGGGATATCTTTGACCTCTTCCTCCCTGAGTTCGATAAACCTTGGGTATCCACTTAAGGAAACTTTGCTGTTCTACAAACCTCGCACTTAGGAGTTACTCTCATTAGAAGGTAGGCATGGGTAGCTAATCCATTCTTCCTCCTTTTGTTCATCACTCTCCTCCTCTTTTTCATCCAATGAGCTTTCAGGTTCATCAATTTCTTCTTCCCAGGTTCCTGCAAATTGTGAGTGCATTCTTGTGCATGAATGAGTCTCTATTTATAATCAATGATATAAGGATTATTGTTGTAATGTTCTATGCAAAAATTAAGGATAGAAGAGATATAATATTTAAGGTCCTTACAAGCAACACAAGTTTCATAATTTTTAGACATGAAGGATTCTATTTCAGAAGCTCCCATAAATAAAACAAATTGTTCTACTTCTTCGAACCCAAGATGAATATAGTTATTCCATTTATAGTTCACAATTAAACTTCTTCACTAAAGCCACATTGGAATTTAAGATGTTTAGTATCCTTTTAGAGTAACAATTTATATCATGACGTTTAAGCAAGATTTTAGCAATTGTGATGACCCAAAAGTATAGGGGGTGTATCGCAGTACTTTCGATAAATAAGAGTGTCGAACCCAACGAGGAGCAGAAGGTGTTGACAAGCAGTTTCGATGAAGGATTCACTGTAAATGCTCACAGACAAGTATTCAGGGGTTTTTAGTATAGCAGATGAATAAAGTACAAGTAAGTAAAATGCAAGAGTAATAATTGCAGCGAGTGGCCCAATCCTTTTTAGCACAAAGGACAAGCCGGTTTGTTTACTTATAACGACCAAACGTTCTTGAGGACACACGGGAATTTAGTCTAGTGCTTTCGCTTCATATAGCTGATTAATCTTCATTATTTTGATAAGTGTTGTGTGGGTGAACCTATGCTAATGCACCGCCCTTCCTAGGACTAATACATACTTGTGATTATACCCCTTGCAAGCATCCGCAAATACAAGAAAGTAATTAAGATAAATCTAACCACAGCCTTAAACTCTGAGATCCTGCTATCCCTCCTGCATCGATATACCAACGGGGGTTTAGGTTTCTGTCACTCCGACAACCCCGCAATTAGCAAACGAATACAAGATGTGTTCCCCTAGGCCCATAAATGGTGAAGTATCATGTAGTCGACGTTCACATGACACCACTAGAAGAATAACACCACAACTTAAATATCATAACATTGAATACTAACCAACATAATTCACTACTAACATTTAGACTTCACCCATGTCCTCAAGAACTAAACGAACTACTCACGAGACATCATATGGAACATGATCAGAGGTGATATGATGATGAATAACAATCTGAACATAAACCTTGGTTCAATGGTTTCACTCAATAGAATCAATAACAAGTAGAAATCAATACCGGGAGAGTTTCCCCTATCAAACAATCAAGATCCAACCCTAATTGTTACAGCGGTGATGATGTGCAGCGGTGGAGATGGCGGTGATGATGATGGAGATGATGGTGATGATGATGGAGATGATGTCCAGCTCGATGACGATGACGATGGCGTCGATTTCCCTCCAGGAGGGAATTTCCCCGGCGGATTTCAGCCTGCCGGAGAGCTCTTTTCTCTCTGGTGTTTTCCGCCCCGCAGCGGCTGTGACTCTTCGCGACTATCCTCTGGAGCTTAGGTTTCGGACGAAGAAGTACGCGAAGGAGAGGAGGCAAGGGGGTTGTGGGCCCCCTCCCCACATGGCGGCGCGGCCAGGGCAGGGCCCGCGCCGGCCTATGAGGGGGGCCCATGGCGGCCCTCCTCGGCTCCTCCTTTTGGCTACCTCCGTCTTCTGGAAAAATAGGATTTTCAGTATAATTCCCGTCAATTGTTGATCTTCCGAAATATTGCATTCTGACGGTGCTTTTTCCAGCAGAATCCTGACTCCGGTGCGCGATTCTCCAATAATCATGAAACATGCAAAATAGATGAAATAACATAAGTATCATCCCTAAATATGAAATATATCAATGAATAACAGTAAATTATGATATAAAATAGTGATGCGAAATGGACGTATCAACTCCCCCCAAGCTTAGACTTCGCTTGTCCCCAAGCGAAACTGAACTCGGTAAACAAGACCACATGTTTGTGGAGTGAAGAGTCGATAAATAAAATACGGACAAGAAGAATCATATTAATTCACACAAGACATTCTAGTAGACAACTTCCTCATATAATTCAACTTGAAACAAGTAGAAGGAAATCACAAATAAAGGTGCATAAGAAATCATAATTGGTGATGGCAAACTTTGTTCTTGGTCACCATTCTAGTAGACAACTTCCTCATATAATTCAACTTGAAACAAGTAGAAGGAAATCACAAATAAAGGTGCATAAGAAATCATAATTGGTGATGGCAAACTTTGTTCTTGGTCAGAGAACAGTTAACAGATTATACTTATCTATTGAGCAGCGCTCTCATATTAAAGCTTATAATAAACTTGCATACTCAATCATAGTAATCTCCTCATAATCATTGATAACTTTCAAAGCTATATTCATTCAGATAAAACTTGTACTTAAACAAGGAAGAGTAAAAGGCATGATTAAGTAGATCACAATATAGATGGTTGGATCACAACAACTCAATTGCTTGCTTAAGATGGAGGGAAATAGGTTTACTGACTCAACATAAAGTAAAAGACAGGCCCTTCGCAGAGGGAAGCAGGGATTAAATCATGTGCTAGAGCTTTTTAAGTTTTGAAATAATATAGAGAGCATAAAAGTAAAGTTTTGAGAGGTGTTTGTTGTTGTCAACAAATGGTAGTGGGTACTCTAACCCCCTTGCCAAACAGACCTCCAAAGAGCGGCTCCCATGAAGGACGTTATCTCTACCAGCAAGGTAGATCATCCCCCTTCTCTTTTGTTTACACATGTACTTTAGTTTATTTAAGGATGACACTCCTCCCAACCTTTGCTTTCTCAAGCCATGGCTAACCGAATCCTCGGGTGCCTTCCAACATTTCACATACCATGGAGGAGTGTCTATTGCAAAATTAAGTTGCTTACTGATGAATCAGGGCAAAACATGTGAAGAGAGTTATTAATGAAAGTTGATTAATTGGGGTTGGGAACCCCGTTGCCAGCTCTTTTTGCAAAATTATAGGATAAGTGGATGAAGCCACTAATCCATTAGTGGAAGCTGCCTAACAAGACAGAAAGATTAAACACCACATACTTCCTTATGAGCTATAAAACATTGACACAAATAAGAGGTAATAATTTTTGAATTGTTTAAAGGTAGAACATGAAGTATTTACTTGGAATGGCAGGGAAATACCACATAATAGGTAGTTATGGTGGACACTGATGGCATAGGTTTGGTTTAAGGGTTTGGATGCACGAGAAGTATTCCCTCTCGGTACAGGTCTTTGGCTAGCAAGGTTAATTAGCAAGCATAAGAGTTGAGGGAAACAAACAAATATACATGTGATAGAAACAATCATGCATCTTCCTTGTAAGCACAAACAATTTTAACTTCAGAATACTAAGCTAGGAACTAACAAGAAAGATAATAACATATCTACATGTATTTCCTCTTTTCTACTTAAACTCAAAGTGTTATTGCTATTGACCAATGCTAAGTTTGCCAAAACCAAATAGATTTACTCAATGCTCCCAAAGTGATATCAATACTAACAATAAGATCAATCACATAATAGAGATTGCAAACTAAAATAAGATGTGCAATATGTAAATGATAAGACTTCTCATTAATATTCCATAGATAACTCACACCAAGGGATACATAGATAACCAACTAAAGAGAGATACTCCCATACCGCAACACATCTTATATGATAACTTCCCTACTCATGATATGACACTACTTGATAGTAAAAAGGTAAAATATAGTGATGATGTGATACTGCGGCACTCCCCCAAGCTTGGAACAAACCAAGGGGGTGCCAATACCGTTGATGAATTACTCCTTCGGTGGTGGTGATGGCCCGTTCCTACGATTCTTAAAGATCTCCTTCAGCTTCAGCTTCTTAGTTTGGCAATTCTGCACTAAGACTCGAAGAGATTCATTGTTATCCAAAGATGGCGGTGGTGGCTTTGTGATGGGAATTGAGTGATATTCCAGCATTTTGCGAAGTCGATTGGTCTCCTCCTGAAGTATCTCCACCTCCCTTCTCAGAGCACGGTATTGATCACAAAACTCATCGGTAACCCGTAGTGCTTCCTCCACACAAGGGAAAGAGTTGAGGCTAAGAGCAGGCGGTAGAGGTCCCTGCAAGTTATGAGAAAAAGAACGTCCAGTGTTAACCGATCCCACCAAGATTGGCTTACTCCTCACAGTTTCCCGCTCTCTTTTTGTTAATGACATCCCCTTCACTTGCTCCTTGAATTCTTCTTCCAACTCGGGATCTTGAATATCTTCCTCCAAAGGCTCCTTGTCCTTGTTGTTGGAGACCATGGTGCTTCTAGATCAAAACAGATCCTGGCAGAAAACAGCTCGAAACAAAACATGACGAGAAAACGATATACGGACCTCCAGGGGTCCGGGGAATTATATAGCAAAAATTTTCACGACAAAAGGAAAGTACCAGGTCGAACCAGAGTCGGGGAGGGGCAACGAGGGGCCCTACTCACAGGGCGGCATGGCCAGGCTGGGGCCCGCGCCGGCCTATGGGGGCACACCCTCGTGCGTCTCCTCCACTCTGTTTCGATCTCGTAATTTTTCATGTTTTCCAAAAGTTGCGAAAACATTGTTCGGAAAGTTAAACGCGGACTTTTTCTTACCAGAACTGTTACCTATTCAAATTCGAACTCTGCAGGACTGTCAACTTGGCCTTTGATGAAGGCTTCCGGAGTTACCACTTGAATAACATCAACATCTTCATTATAAGAATCACCAGAAATATAATGCTTGAGTCTTTGTCCATTCACCACTTGTGTGGCATTACCTTGCAGAGAGCTAATTTTAATTGCTCCTGATCGATACACCTCATCAATGACATATGGTCCTTCCCATTTTGAGAGTAATTTCCCTGCAAAAAATCTGAGACGAGACCGATACAATAGGACTTTATCTCCAACATTAAATTATCTTTTGATAATTCTTCTATCATGCCATTTCTTAACTTTCTCTTTAAAGAGTTTAGCATTTTCATATGCTTCACTTCTCCATTCATCTAGAGAACTCAATTGTAGCAATCTTTTCTTACCGGCAAGTTTAGGATCTTTATTTAGTTCTCTTACAGCCCAATAAGCTTTGTGCTCTAGTTCTAAAGGTAAATGGCAAGCTTTTCCATAAACCATTTTATACGGTGACATACCCATGGGATTTTTATAAGCAGTTCTATAAGCCCATAGTGCTTCTTTCAATTTAATAGCCCAGTTCTTTCTAGATTTATTAACAATCTTTTGCAAGATAGATTTAATTTCTCTATTTGATAATTCTACTTGCCCACTAGTTTGAGGATGATAAGCGGAAGCAATTCTATGATTAATACCATATTTAGCAAGAGTTTTTCTAAAACCACCATGAATAAAATGAGAACCTCCATCAGTCATAATATATCTAGGAACTCCAAATCTAGGAAAAATAATATCTAAAAGCATTCTTAAAGAGGTCTCACCATCAACACTTTTTGTAGGTATGGCTTCCACCCATTTAGTAACATAATCAACAGCGACAAGTATATGAGTGTTACCTTCTGAAGAAGGGAAAGGACCCATGAAGTCAAATCCCCAACAATCGAATGGTTCAATAACAAGAGTATAATTCATAGGCATTTCATTGCGTCTGGAGATATTACCAACCCTTTGACATTCATCACAAGATAAAATAAACTTCCTTGCATCTTTGAAGAGAGTTGGCCAATAAAAACCTGATTGTAGAACCTTTTGCGCGGTTCTATCTCCGGCGTGATGTCCTCCATAAACACTACCATGACACTTACTCAATATATCTTGTTGTTCATATTAGAACACATCTTCGCAGAATACCATCCACTCCTTCTTTATATAAGTGTGGGTCATCCCAAAAATAATGCCTCAAGTCATAAAAGAATTTCCTCCTTTGCTGAGCTGAAAAGGTTGGAGGCAAGTACTTGGAAACAATAAAGTTAGCATAATCAGCGTACCAAGGACTATCTCGCGAGCTCACCTTTATTACATCCAATTGTTCATTTGGAAAACTATCATTAACAGGAACAGGATCATAAGCAATATTTTCCAATCTAGACAAATTATCAGCAACAGGATTATCAACACCTTTCCTATCTATAATATGTAAATCAAATTCTTGCAAAAGAAGTACCCATCTAATAAGCCTTGGCTTAGCATCTTTATTTTCCATAAGGTATCTAATTGCATCATGATCAGTATGAATTGTAACTTTCGAATCAACAATATAAGATCTAGACTTGTCACAAGCAAATACTACAGCTAACAATTCCTTTTCAGTTGTAGCATAATTTCTTTGAGCAGCATCAAGAGTTTTGCTAGCATAATGAATAACATTCAATTTCTTATCTACTCGCTGTCCAAGAACAGCACCTACAGCAAAATCACTAGCATCACACATAATTTCAAAAGGTAAATTCCAATCAGGAGGTTCAACTACAGGAGCAGTTGTTAAGGCTTTCTTTAGAGTTTCAAAAGCTTCCTTACAATCATCATCAAAAACAAAAGGTACATCTTTTGAAGAAGATTAGTAAGAGGCTTTGAAATCTTAGAAAAGTCTTTAATAAATCTCCTATAAAACCCAGCATGACCAAGAACACTACGAATACCTTTAACATCCCTAGGATAGGGCATCTTCTCAATTGCTTCAACTTTAGCTCTATCAACTTCAACAAGCATCATCATATGAATCTCAATCATGTAAGGCAGCTCATGAGATTATTGTATTGAAGCACATAGGAGAGAGATGAACCACATAGCTACCGGTACAGCCCCGAACCTCGATGGAGAACTACTCCCTCCTCATGGGAGACAGCGTTGATGAAGATGGCGGTGGTGTCGATGGAGGAGCCTTCCGGGCACTTCCCCGTCCGGGCGTGCGGGAACAGAGACTCCTGTCCCCCAGATCTTGGCTTCGCGATGGCGGCGGCTGGAAGGTTTTTCGTACCGTGGCTTTTTCGTATCGAGGTTTAGGTGCTGGGACCTTTATATAGGCGAAGAGGCGGCGTCAGAAGGTCGAAGGGCGACGACACCATAGGGCCGCGCGGCCGGGGGGTGGCGCCACCTATCATCTGGGGCCCTGTGGCCCCCTGCGACTCTCCGGTGTTGGATGCTTCCGGGGATTCTAAGATGCTGGGCGTTGATTTCGTCCGATTCCGAGAATATTTCCTTACTAGGATTTCTGAAACCAAAAACAGGACAAGGCCCTTCGGCATCTTGTCAATAGGTTAGTTCGGAAAACACATAAATATGACATAAAGTGTGCATAAAACATGTAGATATCATCAATAATGTGGCATGGAACATAAGAAATTATCGATACGTCGGAGACGTATCAGCATCCCCAAGCTTAGTTCTGCTCGTCCCGAGCAGGTAAACGATAACAAAGTTAATTTCTGGAGTGACATGCCATCATAACCTTGATCATACTATTGTAAACATATGTAATGAATGCAGCGATCAAAACAATGGTAATGAGATGAGCAAACAAGTGAATCATAAAGCAAAGACTTTTCATGAATAGTACTTCAAGACAAGCATCAATAAGTCTTGCATAATAGTTAACTCATAAAGCAATAAATCAAAGTAAAGGTATTGAAGCAACACAAAAGAAGATTAAGTTTCAGCGGTTGCTTTCAACTTATAACATGTATATCTCATGGATATTGTCAATGTAAAGTAATATAACAAGTGCAATATGCAAGTATGTAGGAATCAATGCACAGTTCACACAAGTGTTTGCTTCTTGAGGTGGAGAGAAATAGGTGAACTGACTCAACATAAAAGTAAAAGAATGGTCCTCAAAGAGGAAAGCATCGATTGCTATATTTGTGCTAGAGCTTTGGTTTTGAAAACATGAAACAATTTTGTCAGCGGTAGTAATAAAGCATATGTATCATGTAAATTATATCTTACAAGTTGCAAGCCTCATGCATAGTATACTAATAGTGCCCGCACCTTGTCCTAATTAGCTCGGATTACCAGGATTATCATTGCAATACACATGTTTTAACCAAGTGTCACAAAGGGGTACCTCTATGCCGCTTGTACAAAGGTCTAAGGAGAATGCTCGCATTGGATTTCTCGCTTTTGATTATTCTCAACTTAGACATCCATACCGGGACAACAGATAATGGACTCCTCTTGAATGCATAAGCATGTAGCAACAATTAATGTTCTCATATGAGATTGAGGATATATGTCCAAAACTGAAACTTCCACCATGATTCATGGCTTTAGTTAGCGGCCCAATGTTCTTCTCTAACAATATGCATGCTCTAACCATTAAATGAGTGGTAAATCTCCCTTACTTCAGACAAGACGGACATGCATAGCAACTCACATGATATTCAACAAAGAGTAGTTGATGGCGTCCCCAGGAACATGGTTATCGCACAACAAGCAACTTAATAAGAGATAAAGTGCATAAGTACATATTCAATACCACAATAGTTTTTAAGGCTATTTTGTCCCATGAGCTATATATTGCAAAGGCGAATGATGGAAATTTTAAAGGTAGCACTCAAGAATTTACTTTGGAATGGCGGAGAAATACCATGTAGTAGGTAGGTATGGTGGACACAAATGGCATAGTGGTTGGCTCAAGGATTTTGGATGCATGAGAAGTATTCCCTCTCGATACAAGGCTTAGGCTAGCAAGGTTATTTGAAACAAACACAAGGATGAACCGGTGCAGCAAAACTCACATAAAAGACATATTGAAAACATTATAAGACTCTACACTGTCTTCCTTGTTGTTCAAAACTCAATACTAGAAATTATCTAGACTTTAGAGAGACCAAATATGCAAACCAAATTTTAGCAAGCTCTATGTATTTCTTCATTAATAGGTGCAAAGTATATGAAGCAAGAGCTTAAACATGAGCACAACAATTGCCAAGTATCACATTATCCAAAACATTTTACCAATTACTACATGTAGCATTTTCCGATTCCAACCATATAACAATTTAACGAAGCAGTTTCAACCTTCGCCATGAACATTAAGAGCTAAGAACACATGTGTTCATATGAACCAGCGGAGCGTGTCTCTCTCCCACACAAGCATTTATTCAAACAAAAACAAAAACAAAAACAAACACGACGCAAGTAAAGTACATAAGATGTGACCGAATAAAAATATAGTTTCAAGAGAAGAAACCTGATAATTTGTCGATGAAGAAGGGGATGCCTTGGGCATCCCCAAGCTTAGATGCTTGAGTCTTCTTATAATATCCAGGGATGAACCATGGGGGCATCCCCAAGCTTAGACTCTTCACTCTTCTTGATCATAGTATATCATCTTCCTCTCTTGACCCTTGAAAACTTCCTCCACACCAAACTCGAAACAAACTCATTAGAGGGTTAGTGCATAATCAAAAACTCACATGTTCAGAGGTGACACAATCATTACTAACACTTCTGGATATTGCCCAAAGCTACTGGAAGGTAATGGAACAAGGAAATCCATCCAACACAGCAAAAGGGCAATGCGAAATAAAAGGCAGAATCTGTCAAAAACAGAACAGTCCGTAAAGACGAATTTTAAAATGGCACCATACTAGCTCAGATGAAAATGCCCAAATTTAATGAAAGTTGCGTACATATCTGAGGATCACTCACGTAAATTGGCATAATTTTCTGAGTTACCTACAGAGAATTAGGCCCAGATTAGTGACAGCAAGAAATCTGTTTCTGCGCAGTAATCCAAATCTAGTATCAACCTTTCTATCAAAGACTTTACTTGGCACAAAAATGCAATAAAATAAGATAAGGAGAGGTTGCTACAGTAGTAACAACTTCCAAGACTCAAATACAAAATAAAAGTACTGTAGAAAAATAAACACATGGGTTATCTCCCAAGAAGTTCTTTCTTTATAGCCATTAAGATGGGCTCAACAGTTTTAATGATGTACTCGCAAGAAATAGTATTTGAAGCAAAAGAGAGCTTCAAGAGGCAAATTCAAAACAAATTTAAGCCTAACATGCTTCCTATGAAAAGGAATCTTGTACACAAATGAATTCATGAAGAACAAAGTGACAAGCATAAGAGGATAAAACACGAGTAACTTCAAGATTCTCAACATAAAAAGGGGAAACTTAATATTATTAAGATGCATATACCCATGTTTCCCTCTCTCATAATAACTTTCAGTAGCATCATTGATGAAATCCACAATATACCCATCACTTAAAACATTCTTATCATGGTTCATATGCATAGAAGTATCATTAATTTTGGCATAAGAAGAATTCTTCTCATTAATAGTAATTGGAGCAGGATTATTATCAAGAATTTGAACATGGTAAACAAGTTGCATATTAAGGGAATTGTTTTTGGTAATCCAATCATAACTATGACAAGTTTCATAAGGATAGTTATAACCTATATCATAGCATTCTTTATAATAATCATTAAAGGTCGGAGGCACAGTGTCATCATAAGAAATAGAATAGTTATCTTTCACAGTCGGTTTATCTGTGTCCACACCATTATCGTTATTAGAAGGAGATGTATCAAACACATAATGATCAGTAGCAAAAGGATTTTCAAACACCTCTTCCCCAAGCTTAGAGCTTTCTATATCATTATGGGAGGAAGCATGGATAGCACTGATACTATGGCAATTATTATCATCATCATTTTCAGAATTAGTTTCCCAGAGATTTGCAATATCAAAAGTAGTGTGCTCATTCAAATCATGATCACTAATGTATGTAAAGGGCATAGGAAGATCATTGTATTCAGATTCATTATCATAATAATCATTAGGAGCAACATACTTACGGTTACCTAGTGTTATCTCATTCACGCGGGGATATGCCGTTACCTCTTTCTCTTTATTCTCTTCTTCTTCTTCTTCTTCGTTCCCTTCTTCTTCTTCTCCTCCTTCTCCTCGTTCCCTTCTTTAGGAGGAAGAGGCTTGAAGGGTGGCTTGTCCGCATAACCTGATTTACTTTCAGAAACAATAGAAGAAACTTGGGAGGATTCCTCCTTTTCATTAATTAGTTCAAAACACACAGCGGTCCTATCATATTTTGGCAAGGTGTCATCTTCTAAAATATTTTGTATGTAAGTATTTGTATGGCTATTATCAATGCAATAAGAAAAACACCCATGCAAGACATCATCAATATCAAGATCATTAATATCTAACAAAGAAATTTTCCTTGATAACTCTTCACACCACAAAAATAAAGTGAGTTCATCATGCTGATTAGGAGTAATTTCATCATCACAATACAAATTTGCAGCACTCATTGGGTTCAAATTATCATTGGTGGAGCATTGAAAATTAAAATGACCCACTTCATGGCAAACTTCACAAATAAAAGGATAGAGGGCACAAACTTTTTTACCAAGATCATCTAGAGCCCTAGCCCACTTTCTAGTTTTTTCATTAATATGATGGATACAATATTCATCTTTGATTTGATTAATTCCACAAGGTCTATGCATTCCACAAAAATTAACATGCTTATAGGAAATAGCATTCTTAGGAGTTTGAGCATGCTTATTGCAATCATTAACAACAATTTCATCCTTCATGCAAGCCTCTTTAAAAGGTTCATGATACTTATCAAAATTCTTTTTAGGCAATTCAAAATGAGAAGCAAAGGCTTTATAAAGATTTGCAGCAACTTGAGAGTCAAGACCATAAGTAGCACTCATATCTCGAAATTTATCAGTATCCATAAAAGCTTCAATGCATTCATAATCATAATTTATACCTGACTCTTCACCTTTGTTGTTCTCCCATCCTTCAGCGTTCTCCTTAATCCGATCAAGAAGATCCCACCTAGCTTCAACCTCCTTGCTTGTGAAAGATCCCTCCGAACAGGCATCCAGATAGTCCTTGTGTTGTCCTGAAAGCCTCGCATAAAAATTGTTAACAATAACATTACGGGGGAGCTCATGAATGGGACATTTGAGCATTAGTGACTTCAATCTCCCCCATGCTTGAGAAATACTCTCTCCATCACGAGGATAAAAGTTATAAATATAATTCCTATCAATATGCACTTCATGAGGAGGATAAAATTTAGAATAAAAGAGAGGTACAATTTCCTCCCAACCAAGAGAATGACTATTCTTCAACAATTTATACCAATGCGCCGCTTTACCAGACAGCGAAAAAGAGAATAGCTTCTTCCTCACTTCATCCATAGAGATACCTGCACACTTGAATAACCCGCATAATTCATGCAAAAACAGTAAATGATCTCCAGGATGGACAGTTCCATCCCCTTCATAGCGGTTATCAATAACACGTTCAATAATTTTCATGGGTATCTTGAAAGCAGTACTTGCAGTTGGTGGACAAGCATCATTAGAGTTATCGCATATGGGAGATAAAGCATTATCAGAACAAATTTTCTCCCCTAAAGATGGGAAACTAAAAAGATCACAAAAACTAGCTTCCCCAAGCTTAGACTTATCCATAGCATTAGCAGTGATTGCGTTCATACTAATAACATTGCTACTAGCATGCAATTGAGGCTCCATAGGTTCTTTAATTTTCGCATCACACAATTCATGTCTTAACTTAGGAAATAAATTAAAAAGCTCATAGTTGTATTCCATTATGCCTTACTAGTGTAAAACAAGAAACAAAAAGATGCAATTGCGGGATCTAAAGGAAATAGCTTCGAGCACACACACAACGGCAACAGAAAAGTACTTTACCTGGGACCGGAGTATGAGTGCCTTTTACCTTTCCTCCCGGCAACGACGCGAGAAAATAGCTTGATGTCTACGGGAGCTTCTATTCTTGTAGACAGTGTTGGGCCTCCAAGAGCAGAGGTTTGTAGAACAGCAGCAAGTTTCCCTTAAGTGGATCACCCAAGGTTTATCGAACTCAGGGAGGAAGAGGTCAAAGATATCCCTCTCATGCAGCCCTGCAACCACAAAGCAAGAAGTCTCTTGTGTCCCCAACACACCTAATAGGTGCACTAGTTCGGCGAAGAGATAGTGAAATACAGGTGGTATAAATAAGTATGAGCAGCAACGGCACCAGAAAAGTGCTTTGCCCAGAGAAGTAAACAAGCGGTAGTAACGCAGCGTGTAACAGATAAACAAGAAACAAGCAGCGATAACAGTATTTAGGAACAAGTCCTAGGGATTAGACTTTCACTAGTGGACACTCTCAACTTTGATCACATAACAGAATAGATAAATGCATACTCTACACTCTCTTGTTGGATGATGAACACCACTAATTGCGTAGGATTACACGAACCCTCAATGCCGGAGTTAACAAGCTCCACAATATTCAATGTTCATATTTAAATAACCTTAGAGTGCATGACAAATCAACACAACTAAACCAAGTACTAACATAGCATGCACATTGTCACCTTCACACTATGTAGGAGGAATAGATCACATCAATACCATCATAGCAATAGTTAACTTCATAATCTACAAGAGATCATAATCATAGCCTACGCCAAGTACTAACACGGATGCACACACTGTCACCATTACACCGTGCAGGAGGAATAAACTACTTTAATAACATCACTAGAGTAGCACACAGATAAATTGTGATACAAAACACATTGCAATCATAAAGAGATATAAATAAGCACTTCACTATGCCATTCATAACAGTGAATAAGTATTCTGTGAAATATAGCCTAAGAGACCCACACGGTGCACACACTGTCACCTTTACACACGTGGGACAAGGAGTCTCCGGAGATCACATAAGTAAAACCCACTTGACTAGCATAATGACATCTAGATTACAAGCATCATCATATGAATCTCAATCATGTAAGGCAGCTCATGAGATTATTGTATTGAAGCACATAGGAGAGAGATGAACCACATAGCTACCGGTACAGCCCCGAGCCTCGATGGAGAACTACTCCCTCCTCATGGAAGACAGCAGCATTGATGAAGATGGCGGTGTTGTCGATGGAGGAGCCTTCCGGGGGCACCTCCCCGTCCTGGCGGCGTGCCGGAACAGAGACTCCTGTCCCCCAGATCTTGGCTTCGCGATGGCGGCGGCTCTGGAAGGTTTTTCGTACCGTGGCTTTTTCGTATCGAGGTTTTAGGTCTGGGACCTTCATATAGGCGAAGAGGCGGCGTCAGAAGGTCGAAGGGGCGACGACACCATAGGGCCGCGCGGCGGGGGTGGGCCGCGCCACCCTATCATCCGGGGCCGTGGCCCCCTCGCGACTCTCGGGTGTTGGATGCTTAGGGATTCTTAGATGCTTTGGCGTTGATTTCGTCCGATTCGAGAATATTTCCTTACTAGGATTTCGAAACCAAAACAGAAAACAAAAATGGCCCTTCAACATCTCGTCAATAGGTTAGTTCCGGAAAACACATAAATATGACATAAAGTGTGCATAAAACATGTAGATATCATCAATAATGTGGCATGGAACATAAGAAATTATCGATACGTCGGAGACGTATCAGATGTTCAACAACAGGCTTTGCATCATCTTCCATATTGATAGCATGTTGGCAAATAGAGGAGAAATCCCCTTCAAGTCATCAAGAGTGTAGCCAATAGCTCCTCGGTGTTTCTTCAATATTTCCAATAACCTTTCTTCCTCAATATCTGAAAGCTTAGAACTAATAATAACAGGATATATTTTCTTATCATCAATATGAGCATACTTAAGATTATCAGGCAATGGTTTTAAATCAAAAACAGGATCTTCCTTTGGTGGTGGTGTTGTACCTAAATCTTCAACCGGCAAGTCATGTTTAAGAATAGGTTGACGAAGGAAAATTTCATCAAGCTCATTCCTTTCTTCCCTAAAGACTTCACTCTCACTATCCTCCAAATGTTGCTGCAAAGGATTATTAGGAGCAAGAGCAATAGATGCACACTGTTCAACTCTAAAATCATTATTAGGCAAATCAGCTTTATAAGGAGTTTTGGCAAATTTAGAGAAATTAAACTCATAAGATTCACCAGCAAATTTAGTCATAATTTTTTCCTTCTTGCAATCTATAACAGCTCCACAAGTATTTAGGAAAGGTCTACCAAAAATAATAGGACAATACTTACTAGCAGCAGAACCAAGTACCAAAAAGTTAGCAGGATATTTAATCTTGCCACATATAACTTCCACATCTCGAACAATACCAATAGGAGAGATAGTTTCTCTATTAGCTAGCCGAATAACCACATCAATATCTTCAAGTTCACAAGAACCAATTTCATGCATGATCTCCGTATAAAGCTCATAAGGAATACACTAATACTTGCACCAATGTCACATAAACCATAATAACAATGATCACCAATTCTAACAGATAGCATACACAGCTTTCCTAGACTTATTAGGATGCGAAACAATATTAGAAGCATCTTCACAAAAAATAATATGACCATCTTCTACATTTTCAGTCACAAGATCTTTAACTATTGCAACAGCAGGTTCAACCTTTATTTGTTCTTCAGGTTCTATAGGTTTCTTTGCACTTTTATTAACCGCACTAGATATAACAGTACTCCTTCATTTTAGCAGGGAAAGGAGTTTTTTCAATATAAGCTTCAGGAAGAATATGATCAACAGTTTCAATTATAGCACATTTATTTATAGATGAATCAATTTTATCTTTATATGGTTCATGATACTTATCAAAATTCTTCCTAGGCAATTCAAAGTGAGAGGCAAAAGCTTTATAGAAATTTGCAACGACTTGAGAATCAAGACCATAAGTAGCACTCATATTACGAAATTTATCAGTATCCATAAAAACTTCAATGCATTTATAATCATATTTATACCTGACTCTCTATCTTTGTCGTTCTCCCATCCTTCAGTATTCTCCTGGATCCGATCAAGAAGGTCCCTTTTAAACTCTTCTTTGTTGCGTGTAAATGATCCAGAACAAGAAGTATCCAACAAAGTCTTATCTTGAAAAGACAATCTTGCATAGAAATTATCAATAATAATATTACCAGGAAGCTCATGAATGGGGCATTTGAGCATTAAAGACTTCAATCTCCCCCAAGCTTGGGCAATACTCTCTCCATCATGAGGCCAGAAATTATATATGCGGTTCCGATCTTTGTGAATTTCACTTGGAGGATAGAATTTGGAATAAAATAAAGGCACAATGTCCTCCAATCAATAGAATCACCATGCGCTGCTTTACCAGACAGCGATATAGAGAATAGTTTCTTCCTAACTTCATCCATAGCAATACCTGCACATTTGAATAACCCGCATAATTCATGTAAAAACAGTAAATGATCACCAGGATGGACAGTTCCATCCCCTTCATAGCGGTTATCCACAACACGTTCAATAATTTTCATAGGTATTTTGTATGGAACCTCTTTCTCACCTGGCGCCTCATCCACTACCTTTGCAGTAGTAGTAGATTTTCCAAAGAGGAATTCAAGAGAAGACCCCTCCATAATGAATTATAGCAGCAGGCAGAAATAAAATCAGCACGTACAGTAAAGGTTTTCCTTACCAATTCCACTTACCAATAGCGCACCGGCAACGGCGCCAGAAAATAGTCTTGATGACCCACAAGTATAGGGGGTGTATCGCAGTACTTTCGATAAATAAGAGTGTCGAACCCAACGAGGAGAAGAAGGTGTTGACAAGCAGTTTCGATGAAGGATTCACTGTAAATGCTCACGGACAAGTATTCGGGGTTTTAGTATAGAAGATGAATAAAGTACAAGTAAGTAAAATGCGAGAGTAATAATTGCATCGAGTGGCACAATCCTTTTTAGCACAAAGGACAATCCGGTTTGTTTACTTATAACGACCAAACGTTCTTGAGGACACTACACGGGAATTTAGTCTAGTGCTTTCGCTTCATATAGCTGATTAATCTTCATTATTTTGATAAGTGTTGTGTGGTTGAACCTATGCTAATGCACCGCCCTTCCTAGGATTAATACATACTTGTGATTATACCCCTTGCAAGCATCCGCAAATACAAGAAAGTAATTAAGATAAATCTAACCACAGCCTTAAACTCTGAGATCCCGCTATCCCTCCTGCATCGATATACCAACGGGGTTTAGGGCTGTCACTGCAACCCCGCAATTAGCAAGCGAATACAAGATGTCCCCTAGGCCCATAAATGGTGAAGTATCATGTAGTCGACGTTCACATGACACCACTAGAAGAATAACACCACAACTTAAATATCATAACATTGAATACTAACCAACATAATTCACTACTAACATTTAAACTTCACCCATGTCCTCAAGAACTAAACGAACTACTCACGAGACATCATATGGAACATGATCAGAGGTGATATGATGATGAATAAAAATCTGAACATAAACCTTGGTTCAATGGTTTCACTCAATAGCATCAATAACAAGTAGAAATCAATACCGGGAGAGTTTCCCCTATCAAACAATCAAGATCCAACCCTAATTGTTACAACGGTGATGATGTGCAGCGGGGGAGATGGCGGTGATGATGGTGGAGATGATGGTGATGATGATGGAGATGATGTCCAGCTCGATGACGATGACTGATACGTCCAATTTGCATCACTATTTTATATCATAATTTGCTGTTATTCATTGATATATTTCATATTTGGAGATAATACTTATGTTATTTCATATATTTTGCATGTTTCATGATTATTGGAGGATCGCGCACCGGAGTCAGGATTCTGCTGGAAAAAGCGCCGTCAGAATGCAATATTTCGGAAGATCAACAGTTGACGGAAATATATGAAAAATCCTATTTTTTCCAGAAGACGAAGGGAGCAGAAGGGGGATCCGAGGGGACCCGAGGTGGGCCCACCCATAGGTCGGCGCGGCCCAAGGCCTGGTCGCGCCGCCTGTGAGGAGGGGGCCCACAGCCCCCTCTCGCCTCCTTTTCTTCGCGTACGCCTTCGTCCCGAAAACCTAAGCTCCAGGGGTACATCGCGAAGAGCCACAGCCGCCTCTGCGGGGCGGAGAACACCAGAGAGAAAAGAGCTCTCCGGCAGGCTGAGATCCGCCGGGGAAATTCCCTCCCGGAGGGGGAAATCGACGCCATCGTCACCGTCATCGAGCTGGACATCATCTCCATCACCATCATCATCATCTTCATCATCATCACCGCCGTCTCCACCGCTGCACGCCGTCACCGCTGTAACAATTTGGGTTTGATCTTGATTGTTTGATAGGGGAAACTCTCCCGGTGTTGATTTCTACTTGTTATTGATGCTATTGAGTGAAACCGTTGAACCAAGGTTTATGTTCAGATTGTTATTCATCATCATATCACCTCTGATCATGTTCCATATGATATCTCGTGAGTAGTTCGTTTAGTTCTTGAGGACATGCGTGAAGTCTAAATGTTAGTAGTGAAGTATGGTTGAGTAATATTCAATGTTATGATATTTAAGTTGTGGTGTTATTCTTCTAGTGGTGTCGTGTGAACATCGACTACACGACACTTCACCTTTATGGGCCTAGGGGAATGCATCTTGTACTCGTTTGCCAATTGCGGGGTTGCCGGAGTGACAGAAACCTGAGCCCCCGTTGGTATATCGATGCAGGAGGGATCGCAGGATCTCAGAGTTTAAGGCTGTGGTTAGATTTATCTTAATTACTTTCTTGTAGTTGCGGATGCTTGCAAGGGGTATAATCACAAGTATGTATTAGTCCTAGGAAGGGCGGTACATTAGCATAGGTTCACCCACACAACACTTATCAAAACAATGAAGATTAATTAGCCGTATGTAGCGAAAGCACTAGACTAAAATCCCGTGTGTCCTCGAGAACGTTTGGTTATTATAAGTAAACAAACCGGCTTGTCCTTTGTGCTAAAAAGGATTGGGCCACTCGCTGCAATTATTACTCTCGCACTTTACTTACTCGTACTTTATTCATCTGTTACGTCAAACCCCCTGAATACTTGTCTGTGAGCATTTACAGTGAATCCTTCATCGAAACTGCTTGTCAACACCTTCTGCTCCTTGTTGGGATCGACATTCTTACTTATCGAAGATACTACGATACACCCCTATACTTGTGGGTCATCAAGACTATTTTCTGGCGCCGTTGCCGGGGAGTGAAGCGCTATTGGTATGTGGAATTGGTAAGGGAAATTTCTACTGTTTGTGCTGATTTTATTTCTGCCTGCTGCTATAATTCATTATGGAGAGATCTTCTCTTGAGTGTTTATTTGGGAAATCTACTACTACTGCAAAGGTAGTGGATGAGGTGCCAGGTAAGGAAGAAATACCATACAAAATACCTATGAAAATTATTGAACGTGTTATGATAATAACAGGGGATGGAACTGTCCACCCTGGAGATCATTTACTATTCTTACATGAATTATGCGGTTTATTCAAGTGTGCAGGTATTGCTATGGATGAAGTGAGGAAGAAACTATTCTCTATATCGCTGTCTGGTAAAGCGGCGCATTGGTATAATTACTGGATAATGGGGATTCTCTTGAATGGAATGATATTGTGCCCCGGTTTTATTCTAAGTTCTATCCTCCAAGTGAGATTCACAAAGATCGGAATCGCATATATAATTTTTGGCCTCATGAAGGAGAGAGTATTGCCCAAGCGTGGGGGAGATTGAAGTCTTTAATGCTCAAATGCCCCATTCATGAGCTTCATGGTAATATTATTATTGATAATTTCTATGCAAGACTTTCTTTTCAAGACAAGACCTTGCTGGATACTTCTTGTTCTGGATCATTTACACGCAACAAGGAAGAGTTTAAAAGGGACCTTCTTAATCGGATCCAAGAAAATACTGAAGGATGGGAGAACGACAAGGATAGAGAATCAGGTATAAATTATGATTATAAATGCATTGAAGCTTTTATGGATACTGATAAATTTCGTAATATGAGTGCTACTTATGGTCTCGATTCTCAAGTTGCTGCAAATCTTTATAAAGCTTTTGCTTATCATTATGAATTTCCTAAGAAGAACTTTGATAAGTATCATGAACCGTATAAAGATAAAATTGATTCATCTATAAATAAATGTGTTGTAGTGGAAACTGTTGATCATGTTATTCCTGAAGCTTATATTGAAAAAACTCCTTTCCCTGCTAAAATGAAGGAGTACTCTGTTATAAATAGTGTGGTTCATAAAAGTGAAAAGAAACCTATAGAACCTGAAGAACAAATAAAAGTTGAACCTGCTGTTGCAATAATTAAAGATCTTGTGACTGAAAATGTAGAAGATGGTCATATTATTTTCTGTGAAGATGCTTCTAATATTGTTTCGCATCCTAATAAGTCTAGGAAAGCTAGTGTTCCTATGCTATCTGTTAGAATTGGTGATCATTGTTATTATGGTTTATGTGATATTGGTGCAAGTATTAGTGCTATTCCTTATGAGCTTTACATGGAGATTATGCACGAAATTGGTTCTTGTGAACTTGAAGATATTGATGTGGTTATTCGGCTGGCTAATAGAGAAACTATCTCTCCAATTGGTATTGTTCGAGATGTGGAAGTTTTATGTGGTAAGATTAAATATCCTGCTGACTTTTTGGTACTTGGTTCTGCTGCTAGTAAATATTGTCCTATCATTTTTGGTAGACCTTTTCTAAATACTTGTGGAGCTATTATAGATTGCAAGAAAGAGAAAATTTTGACTAAATTTGCTGGTGAATCTTATGAGTTTAACTTCTCTAAATTTACCAAAACTCCTTATAAAATTGATTCGCCTAATAGTGATTTTAAAGTTGAACAGTGTGCATCTATTGCTCTTGCTCCTAGTAATCCTTTGCAGCAGCATTTGGAGAATAGTGAGAGTGAAGTTTTTAGGGAAGAGATGAGCTTGATGAAATTTTCCTTCGTCAACCTATTCTTAAGCATGATTTACCGGTGGAAGATCTGGGTACAACACCACCACCAAAGGAAGATCCTGTCTTTGATTTAAAACCATTGCCTGATAATCTTAAATATTCTCATATTGATGATAAGAAAATATATCATGTTATTATTAGTTCTAAGCTTTCAGAGTTTGAAGAAGAAAGGTTATTGGAAATACTGAAGAAACACCGAGGTGCTATTGGCTACACTCTTGATGACTTGAAGGGGATTTCTCCCTCTATTTGCCAACACGCCATTAATATGGAAGATGATGCGAAGCCTGTTGTTGAACCTCAGCGTCGTCTAATTCCTAAGATGAAGGATGTGGTAAGAAATGAGGTATTAAGACTCCTTGAAGCTGGTATTATATATCCTATTGCTGATAGTAGATGGGTTAGTCCTGTGCATTATGTTCCTAAGAAAGGAGGAATGACTGTTGTGCCTAATGATAATGATGAGCTCATACCTCAAAGAGTAGTTGTAGGGTATAAAATGTGCATTGATTATCGAAAAGTTAATAAGGTTACTAAGAAAGATCATTAACCCTTGCCATTTATTGATCAAATGTTAGAAAGGTTATCTAAAAATACTCATTTTTGCTTTCTTGATGGTTATTCTGGGTTTTCACAAATTGCTGTTAAAACTAAAGATCAAGAGAAAACCACTTTCACTTGTCCCTATGGAACTTATGCTTATAGGCGTATGCCTTTTGGTTTATGTAATGCTCCTGCTACTTTTCAAAGATGCATGTCTGCTATTTTTCATGGCTTTTGTGAGAGTATTGTAGAGGTATTCATGGACGATTTTTTCTATGGAAATTCTTTTGATAATTGCTTGCGGAACCTTGATAAAGTTTTGCAGAGATGTGAAGAAACTAACCTTGTTCTTAATTGGGAGAAATGCCACTTTATGGTTAATGAAGGAATTGTATTGGGACATAAAATTTCCGAGAGAGGTATTGAAGTTGATAGAGCTAAAGTTGAAGCCATTGAGAAGATGCCCTATCCTAGGGATGTTAAAGGTATTCGTAGTGTTCTTGGTCATGCTGGGTTTTATAGGAGGTTTATTAAAGACTTCTCCAAGATTTCAAAGCCTCTTACTAATCTTCTTCAAAAAGATGTACCTTTTGTTTTTGATGATGATTGTAAGGAAGCTTTTGAAACTCTAAAGAAAGCCTTAACAACTGCCCCTATAGTTGAACCTCCTGATTGGAACTTACCATTTGAAATTATGTGTGATGCTAGTGATTTTGCTGTAGGCGCTGTTCTTGGACAGCGAGTAGGTAAAAAACTGAATGTTATTCATTATGCTAGTAAAACTCTTGATGCTGCTCAAAGAAATTATGCTACTACTGAAAAAGAATTGTTAGCTATAGTCTTTGCTTGTGATAAGTTTAGATCTTATATTGTTGATTCAAAAGTTACTATTCATACTGATCATGCTGCAATTAGAGACCTTATGACAAAGAAAGATGCTAAGCCAAGGCTTATTAGATGGGTACTTCTTTTGCAAGAATTTGATTTACATATTGTAGATAGGAAAGGTGCTGATAATCCTGTTGCTGATAATTTGTCTAGATTGGAAAATATTGCTTATGATCCTGTTCCTGTTAATGATAGTTTTCCAAATGAACAATTGGCTGTAATAAAGGTGAGCTCGCGAGACAGTCCTTGGTATGCTGATTATGCTAACTTTATTGTTTCCAAGTACTTGCCTCCAACCTTTTCAGCTCAGCAAAGGAGGAAATTCTTTTATGACTTGAGGCATTATTTTTGGGATGACCCACACTTATATAAAGAAGGAGTGGATGGTATTCTGCGAAGATGTGTTCCCGAATATGAGCAACAAGAGATATTGAGTAAATGTCATGGTAGTGCTTATGGAGGACATCACGCCGGAGATAGAACCGCGCAAAAGGTTCTACAATCAGGTTTTTATTGGCCAACTCTCTTCAAAGATGCAAGGAAGTTTATTTTATCTTGTGATGAATGTCAAAGGGTTGGTAATATCTCCAGACGCAATGAAATGCCTATGAATTATACTCTTGTTATTGAACCGTTTGATTGTTGGGGATTTGACTTCATGGGACCTTTTCCCTCTTCAGAAGGTAACACTCATATACTTGTTGCTGTTGATTATGTTACTAAATGGGTGGAAGCCATACCTACAAAAAGTGCTGATGGTGAGACCTCTTTAAGAATGCTTTTAGACATTATTTTTCCTAGATTTGGAGTTCCTAGATATATTATGACAGATGGAGGTTCTCATTTTATTCATGGTGGTTTTAGAAAAACTCTTGCTAAATATGGTATTAATCATAGAATTTCTTCCGCTTATCATCCTCAAACTAGTGGGCAAGTAGAACTATCAAATAGAGAAATTAAATCTATCTTGCAAAAGACTGTTAATAAAACTAGAAAGAATTGGGCTAGTAAATTGAAGGAAGCACTATGGGCTTATAGAACTGCTTATAAAAACCCCATGGGAATGTCACCTTATAAAATGGTTTATGGAAAATCTTGTCATTTACCTTTAGAACTAGAACACAAAGCCTATTGGGCTGTTAGAGAACTAAACAAAGATCCTAAACTAGCCGGTAATAAGAGGTTGCTGCAATTAAGTTCTCTAGATGAATGGAGAAGTGAAGCTTATGAAAATGCTAAACTCTTTAAAGAAAAAGTTAAGAAATGGCATGATAGAAGGATTATCAAAAGAGAGTTTAATATTGGGGATAAAGTCCTATTGTATCGGTCTCGTCTCAGATTCTTTGCAGGGAAATTACTCTCAAAATGGGAAGGACCATATGTTGTTGAGGAGGTGTATCGTTCAGGAGCAATTAAAATTAGTTCTCTCCAAGGCAATGCCACGCAAGTGGTGAATGGACAAAGACTCAAGCATTATATCTCAGGTGATTCTTATAATGTAGATGTTGATGTTATTCGAGTGGAAACACCAGAGGCTTTCATCAAAGGTCAAATTGACAGTCCGCAAGAACTCGACTTTGAATAGGTAACGATGGTAATAAAAGGTTCGCGATTTACTTTCCGAACAATGTTTTTGCTGTTTTTGGAAAATATGAAAAATTACGAGATCGAAACGGAGTGGAGGAG